>CAWUFW010017424.1:0-262570 GCA_963921515.1 Calotriton arnoldi
GCAGGCATCCATCCTCCTAAGGGTGGGGATGGTAGTAGTGACAGGCATCCAGCCCCCCTGAGTGGGGTGGTGGTAGTGGCAGGCATCCAGCCCCCCTGAGTAGGGGTGGTGGTAGTGGCAGGCATCCAGCCCCCTGAGTAGGGGTGGTGGTAGTGGTAGGCATCCAGGCCCCCTGAGTAGGGGTGGTGGTAGTGGTAGGCATCCAGCCCCCTGAGTAGGGGTGGTGGTAGGGTGGTGTTGGTGGTAGGCATCCATCCCCCTATGGGTGTGTATGGCATTGGTGATGGGCATCCCACCCCTATGGTTCTGCTGTTGCTAGTGTACGTCATTTGTGTATCCCTATGTGTGTGTGACATATTTCGGGTACGTGTCGTTTGTTTGTATTGTTGGTGTTTGACTTACCGTCTGCGCCGTACGCGTCCGTGCCGGTCCCGGTAATAGATGTAGAGTATAGGTAGGACCTGCGCAATGGGATTCATGCTTGGATCGTCTCGTTCGGGTTTCTCGTGTCTTCAAGTCGTACTCATAGCATGCTTGTTCGTCTCGTAGCCGTGGATCGTCTTGTGGCGCGAAACGGAGCTTATGTACGGCTCGCCCGGATGCTCAAACGTCCCGGACATAGCGACGGGTTCGGCGCGTACGGAGTGCGCATCGTACTCGTCCGGCCGGAAGGTGCTGTGTATTTGCTTCCGTACGACTCGATTCGGCGTTTACGGATCCGGCTCGGGCGGGGAACAGGAGCTGGATTGGGTAAGTACGGCTCGCTCGGAAACTGGGTTGTTATACGCATCGTACTTGTTCGTCCGGACGAATGTTCGAATCGGTCGGGAAACACGCAATTGGCTGGTTTTTTTCTGGACGAATACTGTTAGGTGCGCTTCCGGCCGAGATCGGAATCGACCCCTTAGTCTCTTATATAATCACTAATACAAGTATACACTCATACATACAGCCACTCTCACAATCACGGACTCTCACGTATAGTCATTTCTATACACCAACTCTCACATACACTGCCTTTTATATATGTACTTAGCTGGACATGTGCACTGAGACATCAATTCACTCACCAAGACGCCCATACACACACTTACCCACCCATACAACTGTTTCCACATGCACTCTTAAACTCATGCACCCTGTCAATCAACCACTCACACATCTATGCACAGAGTCACACACCCCCAACCAACCACACACACACTCAGTCTCCTATACAAATACGCAGGCAACTAATCAATAACCCATATAGACATTCATGTAGCTACTGACCAACCGATGCAGCAGCTTACACAACAACAGACAGAGTGATACATTCACACACTTTAGACACTAACCCATGTATTCAGTAAGATACATTTAATCATTCACTTAAACAGTCAGTCACACACCTACTAAATCCTCCATCCAGACACTTATACATCCATTCATTCTTCAATACAGCTTGGTATATATATAATACATATTTAAATTTTAAAGAAAACCACATTCACTGGGTGATGTCATCAGTGATGTCATTTGAGATGTCATCAGTGATGTCATCAGTGATGTCACTGACCATGTCATGAATGATGTAATATGTGACGTCATCAGCAGTGCATTGTGGGGCGCGAGTTATAGTTAGCTGAACTAACTATAACGGTGGAATTTCTATGGTTTTGTATGGGTGAAATGTCCAACTAACTATAACGTCCCTGAAACCTATGGTATTTTCAGTGAATTTCTAAGGTTTTTTAAATGCTAATTTCTAACTATAACGTGCCTGAAACCTATGGTTTTTTTCAGTGAATATATATATATATATATATATATATATATATATATATATATATATATATATATATATATATATATATATATATATATATAGTCAAAGTACAGAGATGTGTAGTTAAACAATAGTAAACCTAAACATCCCTACACTTACCTTTAACTATTTTGTCCTCGATATTTTGTCATCGATATTAGTGTGTCTCGATAGTCTTGCTCTCAGTATTCCAGAGTACAATCAGTTCCGATGAAATACAACAATACAACAACCGTCACTGAAAAGTCAGAGGAGCTGAATGTTGGTTGCTACTGGGTTGTGCAGAGCCTTCATTTTCCGTCGATGACGGAATTCTCCTCTCCTACGTGCTAGTGCTTGATCACAACAGTGCCAAGCATCTCATGCTGTCTGAGTCTGCATGTGCCTCCTCTGGGAGAAAAGTATGTGTGTGAGCTCCAGAGAGAGCTGTGTTGAAAGGTGCATGAGGCCTGTCAGTGGCAGGGTGTTTGTACCATAATCCACTTCTGGGTGGATAGTTCACACCCAGAGCATTCAATACTGAGAGAAAAACAGGTTGCAACATTCAGAGCAGAGATCATTGTAGAACCTGTTTGAGGGGTTATTATTATTATCATGAATAATAATATTAATAATAATAATGATAACTTGTGTTATATAGCCCATCGTTTTACATTTGTGCCTTTGCTAAGACCTGAAATAATAGGTGCCAGTAGTTTCACTAAACAGTACACAATTTACCAACATCAGAATGATGTGGGGTGACCCTGCTGGGACTCTATCCTGGCCAATACCAATAATAAAAACTGGATGGGTGTATGTAACCTGAGAGGGAGGGTAAATTAGTGGGGTTGTGGGCATTTGCAGCCATTAGGTGTCTGAAAGAATAATAACATGGCGTGTTCACTTAGCCAAGCACATATAATATACCAGTGTAGCTCATAACACTAATTTAGACTTTCTGGCACTATCAATGTAAAAACATTAGAATGTGTATAGTTGTGGGGTTTCTGACTACGACTGAAAAGAGTATGAACTATTTCCATGACTACCTGTTATTTGACCTGTTTGTATAACATATGTGGTAGTGAGCCTTTGGCACAGCCAGCTAATATCCAGTAAAGACAGTGCTTAATTTGAGCAGGTGGTTTCCGGTGCTCGGCACTGGCACTTAATTGTCATCACCACACTTATGACACTCTGCCACATGGTGCCGATGCTTATCTAATTTAGAGATGAGCAGAACAACTGTTGTTTATGAATACAATATACATTAAAAAATACTAATACATGCCTCCCCAGCCATTCCTTTTGCTTTGGGGACCTGGAATAATCTGAACTGTCACACTTGCAGGCAAGAGAGATGGTTAGTAGCTGTTTTGGTAGGTCATTGGCAGCGATGGGGCAATGGGTGGTGCAAGCTGCAGTGACCTCCTGGTCAGGGTCCTGGCACTTATTATTTTAAAAATTAAGCTCTGAGTAAAGAAGCGCGATTGTAGTTGCTTTGTTACAGATAGATACATATGAATATAGAAAATGACTGTGTAGGTTTTAATTTGCTTAGGAACTGTTGTATGGTTAATTATGGAAGGTGTGATACCCTTTAAAAGATGACTAACTTATACAAAACACACAGGGGCAGATTTACAAGCCCCTTGCGCCACTTTTGCGTCACTTTTCCCATGTTCAAAATGACGCAAAAGTGGCGCAAGGGCCTTGTAAATAAGCCCCACAGTGCTTTTCACCATGCTCTGCAGTCAAGCCCCTTTAATCAGTGCACTGATGGTAAGCTACACTCGAGGATGCTTGTTTCTCTGCAGCTGGTGTTGTAACACCGTTGAGGTGTTGTGGGAAGGAGAGATGCAGGAGAGCAGGTCTGAGGCATACTTTTATTTCACTCAGCCTTGATTGATCATTGTGTATTCAAGTGTCTGTATAAATGTTTAACCTGCCAGGGTATTTATGCGGGGCTATGCCATGTACAGCAAATCTGGCTTCACTTTACACGTACTGAACTTTCATTGCTAATTTCACTTAGAAAACCAAAGGAAAATAGTGAACACATTTAGATGCACATTTCTATTACTGTCCACGAGCGAGGCTCACAAAATGAAAATTAAACAAATATTTTAATGAACTGAGTGGCGATTCAGCAGAATACTTCACGATGCACTGCTGCTGCCTGTAATTATATCTGTGCTGTCCTTGAACAAAATGAGTGTATTTGTTTTACCTTGCTAGCTGCTTGTTCTTTCAGTATCGGCTAGTTTATTTTAATGCGCCCCCTCAACAAGTGATTTTGTGTCTCGGGGTCTGTAACTCAACAAACAAGGTGATGGATTATTGAAGCCTTTGGAGAATATTCTCCATATGGTGATTCCGGACTCTTCGAGGAATTAAATAACAGGACATGGCAGGCGAAAGCCCAAACAAGGGGTCAATCATCCATAACACATTGCGAACTCCAGTCTTGTACATAGTCCACACATTCTAGTTTGTGTCAGAAGAGCAAGTGACGCACTGCGTCCACCAGCGTCTGTATGTTAGCTGCGGCGGCCATGTTTCTAAAGCTACGCAAGCGCGCAGTTTACGAATTAAACACAGGGGGATATGTACAAGGAAGTGGCGGAGAGAGGCGTTAGCCTTCCTGGCTTAACGCCTCTCTCCGCCACTTCTGAAACGCAAGAGCTCCACCCTATTTACAAGAATGTGGTGCAGCCTTGTGTTTCCCCTGCGATGGCGCTAAGTTTAGCAACTTAGCGCCAACGCAGGCACCCTTGCACCATAGTGCAAGGGTGTCTGCGTGCAGGGGAGGATTGTTTATGTGTAGGAAGGTGTCCCTTCCTGCACATAAACAATCCTAAAATGCCATTCTGTCACTGTCATGTGTGCTGCTTCGTGCAGCACACATGAAAGCCACAAAATGGCATTTTTTTAAAAGGATTGTTTATGTACAGGAAGGGACACCTTCCTGTACAGAAACAATCCATGGCATTTTGCTTTTTCCATGTGTGATGCACAAGGCAGCATACATGGAAAAAGCAAAAACGAGGAGAAATAATGCATTTCTCCTCGCTTCGCCAACTTAAGACCAGGTTTTACCTGGTCCTAATTTTGGCGCTGCCTCCTATGTAGGCCACCCTTGTACATAGGGGGCAGCGTCAAATACAATGGGTGTTGCGGTGGAACGCCCACCACAACACCCACTGCCCACCCCTTTCACGCTAAGCATAGCTTGAAAGGGGCCTTATTTACAAGATAGCGTCAAGCCACGTTTAGTGGCTTAACGCTGGCTTGTAAATAAAGCTAACCCTCAATGCCACCACAACGTCGGTAAAAGTGGCGTTGTGGTGGCGATAGGGGCTTGTACATATGCCCCTCAGTTTTCTGCACAGTCGATCAAGTGCGGTTAGTGACGCTAAGAAATACAAACAAGCTCGGTGAAAACACCTGGTGTTCATTCCCTTCCGGCCCCACGAGGTCAACCAAAATCAAACAAAGTTTCGATTATTTTAAGAAGGTGACTTTCCTATGTGGGCTTCAATAATAACAGGGCACCGGGGCCATACTCTGACATGGTGCTCATTGTGCATTGTGTACGCCTATGTGGTGTTCAAATGACCCCCTCAAAACCCAGCATTATTTGTTCTTTCTCTAGCTGGTAATGCGATTTATTAAAGAAAGTACAAGGAAATTGGTGGAATGAAAAATATGTACTTTATGTACATTGTGAAGAAATCAAAACACAAAAATAAAATGGTCAGTAAATGAAAAAGGTGCATAACGTAGGTACACAATGCCGTCCAAAATGCAGCTGACTTTCTTTATGCTGGCTTTGATTGACAGCCCTTTTGGTCACAGGGTTGTTTAAGAACTTCATGTATTCAGCGTGTAACACTACGATAGAGATGTCGATGGCTTCGAAGGTTTGGCTAGCAGCACCTCAACCATCCAACATGGGGAGGCTTGGTGAAAATGGAGCCTTTCTTCATTGGCAATGTCAGTACTTAGAAGTTCTTACATCTGGGCCACTGGAATGACGGCAGGGGAGGACCAAACAATGCGTCAAGAAAGGGCAAACACTTTCTGTGATGGTATTACTTCCTTATTTTGTCACTTTTTACACATTTTAAACTGTTCAGGTAAATATTTCTCTTCATTTGTACCGGCTTAACACCCAAATACAGCAACAAGAAACTTAAAGGTCACCAGTCAATCTTGTGAAGGGCTTTCCCCTGCGCTCCAAAAGCATGTATGTGCGCCACATGGCACTTTGAAAAATGCAAAAAGTGAATTTTTCTAGGAAATCGTAAATTACCACCAACTTGCGATTCCTTAAGGCCAAATCGCAACTTTTGGGTGCTTCCAGAATTGCATTTAAGGAATCGCAATTTGCGATTCCTTAAATGCATTCGCAAAATAGGGAATCACAAATTTTGCGATTCCCTATTTTGCGATGGACTTTTGGGATGATACATCCCAAAAGGCTTTCCGTCATAAACAGGCCGATTCTGAGAATCGGCCCGTTTGCGAACGGGAAAAGGCTTGATACATCTGGCCCTAAGTAACTTTTGATCTGTGTGCTATAGAAACATTTGTTGGCTGAAATGTGCAAATTATGGAGCAGATGATATATTCTGTTATAGATTAAGTGGCACATCCCTATTTATGTGGAAAACGCAGTGGTCCTGGTCTAGGTAGACAGGACAGAGATTGAAGTATTCCTCTAGATTCTTAAAGGAACACACTTTTAATCTTTCTTCTGCTTCCTTTTGTTCTGAAGGGAATACAAGTGTTGGTTGTTCCTTGGCCCATAGGCAGTTTTTGCCCACTATCCAAGTTAGGAATCTTTTCAGGTGTCTGAAGGTGAGGTAGTTGTTCCTCCTGATGTGTAGGCAGTGAAAACAAACTGCTCTCAGAATGCTGCAAGTATTTATATTCAGTGTTTTCATTTCTTCATGAAAAAAGTGGATGGGTGTTTTCAATAAGTGGGCTCCGAGAGAAGGAATATTCGGGCTCTGGTCTCCCTCCTCTACCATTTACTTGATCTTACACAGTTCTTTTATTGCTCCGTGCCTTGGGTCCTCTACCAAACTCCTAGTGCACAGCGAGCACAGCCACCACCTTCCTCTGACTGGCCCCACCCTGTCAGACAGCGTCATTTAGAGTCTTATGAGAGCAGACAACCTGAAAGACCAGGGTCAGCCCTAATGTGATGGCCTTGAATTGTAATGGATCAAGGCCTGTCCCTCAGCATCCCAGGTAGGGCACCACCCCTGCAACTCTGACATCCTGGAAGCCATGAAAACCTGAGGAAAGGGAGATGATGTTCAACATGAAGACCTTTATGCCTTCATTCCACCAGCTCCAGCTTTGCACGAAAATGGAACTGTTATAGAGAGGGAACAGCAGGGACCTGTTCCTGTGTCCTTATCAGGTAGAGTTCTAGAAACACACTAAAACTCGTGCAGGGAATACACTAACATTGAGACAAAGAACCACAGAGATTACACACTTGGACATGGTTACAGACAGGTTTAGTAGAATGGTGCCAAAACCAACCTCTCTAAGGATCCCCTTTAACTGGTGTAACCTGCAATCAGCAGACTACAGGCTGCCTAACGAGACATCTAAGAGAGCCAAAATGCCATAGAAATGACAAGCTCGTAGCTATACAAATACTGCCTGATGTAAAGCAACATTTTGATTTTACGGCTGGTTCCATGCCTTGGTGTCCAGTGATTGGGAAAGGCCATCAAACAATGTCATTCAAAGATTACTGCAAAATGCTTTGCTTTGGCCTTTCGAGATTAAAGCTAATTGTCAGGTTTCTATATTTCGTGAGTAGGCCACACTAACATGGCATGAAATATACCATTGATGGCAGATTGCCAAATCATTTACTGAGTTGTCATTGCTGTTGGCATGCCATGGTAGATAGTTATTACGTCAGATTACTATGCCACAGCATTTAAAAATTAGGGTATGCCAGCATGCATCAGTATTAAGTGATGGGGGCCGGCTTCAATGCCATGGTGCTTAGTGATTATGACAGGTTGCCATTCCATGACGTTTAGTGCTTAGTGCAAGCTTCCATGTCTTGGTAGGTTGTGAGCAGGTCACCATTCAGTAGATGCTAGCAATTATGGAGGGCTTCCCTTCTAGTGTATAATTGATGATAACAGACTAACCAGTGGCGGCTGGCACAGGTAAGAGCGGTGGGGCGGGGCGGGGCGGGGCGGGGTGGGGGTCGGGTAATTCGACATACGACGGGAGAAGTAAAATTAAATAAAAAAATACATAAAACCACTAAACTTGCACTTGCCAGATCGCCGAGTCGGCCCGCCCACCACGCCGCCTCACCTCCCCTCCGCTCTTACCTGTGCCGGCAGCTACTGAGGCTAACATGCCATGCTATTTAGTGGTTTGCAAAGACAATTACACCACAGTTTAGACCAGGTCATCCACCCAGCCTGCCACCGTCGGGCATCCTCTGCCCTGCGCCCAAATTGCCACGATGGACAACCCCTGCTGTGCACATCCTTTGGCTGTCGAGGTTTGGTTGCAGAACATGGCAAATGGTCACCCCCAGGTGGCCAACTAAAATGTGCTCGGCCTTCGGCCAGGTCCTGCATTCAACCACCCTCTCGAAGGCAACACCTGCCATGCCCTGCCCCAATCTGTCATGGGCAGCGAAGCTCCAATGAACATGGCCTTTGCAGTGACAAGTCTCCAGTCACCTGGATTGGCAGGTGTCTGCAGGAGTGAGGAGAGTCCACCCAAGCCCACTGAAATCAACCCTCCACACATTGCTGGCATGGGTTCTGGCAGTTAATTCCCAGTTGAAGGGGGTTGTAATGAAAGAAGAAAGAGAAGAGAGAGAGAGATGGCCGGGTGTTTTTGCTCTGGGTTTTCGCCACCAGATATTCAACTCTCCTGATTGCACTGTAGGAGACTATTGCTTCCGATGGAAGCCGCTTCGTGCCAATACTCTAACAGTGTACACAAACAGATATTAGAATATGCACACATTAAGCATTACACACTTCCTTTACTGTATTCTGAATTCTGTTTTTATTGTACATCTTAGCATAGACTAGGGGTTCCTATTACTGCATAGGATTCAATATGGTGTTTGGACAAAATATTGGAAAAATAATATGATACAAAAATATTGTGTCCAGCATATAGGGTCATCCAAAATATCGCGGACAGGAATTTCAAAGGTAAAAATATCGTTTTTAGTGTTGTTTTTAATATTTTAAAAAATATCGATGTAGAAAATATCCTTGTATGTAATATTGTTTGTATGTGTTAATTAGTATGTAATGTATTGTAATGTGTTTGATTGTGTTTATTTTTTATATGTGTTTTTAGTAAGAAATTATTTAATTTATGAAATTGTTGAAATTTTTATTTCTAGTTGTATTAATGAATATAATTAATTGTTGAATATTTTTTTAGTAGCAGGTTGTTGGGTTTTAGGGGATATGGGAGGGGATATTTTAAAAAATGTATGTTTTAAATTGAAATGTTAAGGTAATAATTTTAAAGATATGCAAATTGATAATTTAGAATTTGAAAATGTATTTTCATATGTTAATGTTTTGTAATATATCTTAATTTGATGTTAATTAAGATATATATTAGTGGTATTAAATATGTTTTTTAAATAAGAAAAAAATGAAGATGATAAAATATTAAAAACATAATTTTTTTATTGCATTTAATATTTTGGCATATTTTTATGTTAACATTAAACATTTTATATATTTTTTAAAAATCTTTACAATTGTATAATTTATTTTATTATAAAAAATGAATTTTAATTATAAGTACATTTTAAAAACATTTTTAACATAAAATGTTTTTATTTTTATTTATGAATGTTAACTTTGCATTATGAATTTATTTTTATTTAATGTTTAAAGTTTATGAATGGTTGTAAATATTTTGAACAATATAATAATTTTTAATAGTAGTTAAAATAGTAATTTTATAATTTAAAATATAAATATGTATATAAAGGTTTGTAGTTTAGATTAGTTTGTTTTTAGGTAACATTTTAGTTAATCTTATATTAAACAAATGTGAGAATATGGAGTATTGATTGTGTATGCAATATTTTTTATTACATAATATGTTATGTAAAATGCTTTATTTTTAAGTGGATAATGGAACATTCACCTCTTTAGTGTCCAACATCTTCCCCAAATTGGTTTAGATTGGAATGGGAATAGTAAGTATCACCCTTTCAGTATCCAACACCTTCGCCTAATTGGTTTAGATTGGAGTCGGAATAGTGAATGTCACCCCTTTAGTGTCCAACACCTGCCCCCAATATGGTTAGATTTGAGTGTGAATAGTAAAGGTTGCCCCTTTAGTTTCCAACACCTTCCCCAAACTGGTTTAGATTGGAGTGGGAATAGTAAATGTCATCCCTTAAGTTCCCAACTCCTTCCTCAAATTAGTTTAGATTGGAGTCGGAAAAGTAAATGTCAACCCTTTAGTGTCCAACACCTTCTCCAAATTGGTTTAGGTTGGAGTTGGAATAGTTAATGTCACCCCTTTAGTGCCTAACACCTTCCCTTAATTGGTTTACATTAGGGTGGGAATAGTAAATGTCACCCCTTTAGTGTCCAACGTGTTCCCCAAATTGATTTACATTGGAGTGGGAATAGTAAATGTCACCCCTTTAGGGTCCAACACCTTCCCCAAATTTGTTTAGATTGGAGTGGGAACAGTAAATTACACCTCTTTAGTGGCCAGCACCTTCTCCAAATTAGTTTAGATTGGAGTGGGATTAGCAAATGACACCCATTTAGAGTCAAAGAACTTCCCCAAACTGGTTTGGATTGGAGTGGGAGTAATACATATCAGCCCTTTAGTGTCAAACTCCTTCCCCAAATCGGGTTAGATTGGAGTGGGAATAGTAAATGTCACTCCTTTAGTGCCACACCTTGCCCAAATTGGTTTAGATTGGAGTGGAAATAGTAAATGTCACCCCTTTAGTGTCCAATTCCCTACATAAAGTTTGTATAAAAATGACATGTCACACATTTTTCTATTTTTATTTGTTTCTGATTTTTAATGATTCTACAGTTTTACATTTTGAGTTATATATACTTCAAGTAAAAATAAAAAATATATAAAGTTAAGTAAATAAAAAAAATTTTCATTATTTTTTAATAATAAAAAATTAGCTACACCATATTTATATACATTTGTTATACATTGTCAACTCTTATTTTTCATTGGAAACAATTTTTAACATGTCTTAACGTTTATATTAAATAATTGTATATATTTTATACTATTATTTAATTTCTACTTTACAATTGTTTCATTTTTTTATAACATTGCTTGATATGTTTTGCATGTTTAATAATGATTTACATTTATTCAACATTTAGCGGCCATTGTTTTACTGCTACTTTCTAATTTTGTAATCTATTTGTGCTATTTTTATTCTACTTTTCAAGAACGAGGTCGCGGTAAGATCCTGCAGTTTGTTGGAACATGTAAGTCCTTTTTTAAAGATTTTTAAGGGTTTTGAGGGTAGGGGGATTTAGGAAGGAGGTTTAAAAGTTAGCTATGGTGTTGTTTGTGGGTGTGTCATGTATTTAGAGGTGTTGCTGTTAGTGTTTTTCACTAGTTTGTCATTTTGTTTTTTGTACACTGTTTTAATAATTTAGTAATGTAGCACTATGTAATGTTGAATTGTGTGTTAGTTGTATTTTGATGATTAACTGTTATGCATATGTATTTTTGGGAATGTAATGTGTTTTGCAGGTGGGTTTTTAAAATGTACTTTACTGGTTTTTGCCTACAAACGCGTGCTATTGGCATTTGGTATTTATGTTTTTTTTTTTAAAGGCAATCAGTTCTGGTTTATTTTATAATACAATACATTTGAATTCCTGTTCTTTAGTTTCCTGGATTGGTTCTTTTTTAAAATACTTTTCAGTTTTTTTATGGAACCTGGAACTTTGGATTGCTTCAAGGATTTTGATTGGATTTGTTATATTTTTGCATTTTTTGGGGAATATTGGGATTAATTTTTCTCATGTTTAGTGGATTGCAAAATTTTATTATGTAGAGACAGTGAAAGATCTGCAGCTACAGACCAGTACATTTTATTTCTTTAATTTATTTTGGGTGGGAAATGTGATATTATATTGTTTATGTCAAATTTATGTGATTGTTGTGTGGATTGTTTAGATACTGGGGCCGATTCCGATCTTGGCCGGTAGGGCACCGAATCGGATTCGGTTTACAGGATCCGATTCGGACGCCCTGTTTCCGACCGATTCGAACACCCGTCCGCGCGAGCAAGTACGATGTGAGCGTACGCGAAATCCCCGACCGACTCGTTCCCAGCTCCGAACCGCTCCGACCGACTCATACGGACTCGACTCACACACGCAATGGAGACGTTCCCCGACCGGGCAAGTACGATGCGCGCCTCGATCAGTCCGACTGACTCGCGCCGTCCGGCTCGAAAGAGCAGTCGGAGCCAGACTTCGGGGGTCTGTGTCGGACCCCCCTGTACGCGTAGCCGCGTGAGTCGCACACAGGGGGACCCATGGGTCCCCCTACACATGCATGTACGGCGCGAGTCGCACCGACGCGTACCCACTGTAGGGGCCCCCCTGTTCGCGGACGCACCCATTGAGTCAATGGGAGCCCGTGTACGGCGTCGTACGACCGTCTCCCATTGACTTCAATGGGAGTCCGACCGAATCGAGTCCGATAGCATGCGTCCGCATCGTACTCGTTCGGTCGGACTGCCAGAGTCCGGTTCGGTCGGAAATCTCTCCGAATCCGACTCAGTCGGTGTGATTTCCGGCCCGAATCGGAATCGGCCCCTATGTGTTGTAATTATTTTATGTGACGGATTGAGTTTGCTTTTATCTATTTTGGTTGTGATGGTTACATTTTTTTAAAATAGTTTATATATATTTTTTATTATATCAGTCTTTATTAACATTGCGATTTAAAATAATTGTTTGACTGATATAATGAAATATATTTATTATTTAAAAATATAGATTTGGTATGTTGGTTTAGAGTTTGTCATAGTTTTTGAGGACTTTGGTAGGTTAACATTTATTTTATAATATGTTTTTGGCTATGATTTCTAAGTTATCTTCTCCTTTGTTATTTATGAATAGTTTGACTTTAAATTGTAGCATGTCGTATTTTGTTTTGGTTTGTTTGCTAAGTGTAGGGCCAATTTGGCTAACAGATTACTCCAGTCGTAGTTCTTGGTAGTTTTGCTCTTTTTGTAATGCTTCTTTAGATCTGTATAGTGTAGGCTAAGTTCTATCTAGTGTGGATTGGAAGGCGTTGTGCCATCCTTCCATTGAGTTCTTTGTTTGGCTTGCTGTGCCAAGGTGCTGTCATAGACATTCCACCCTGGTATTTGAAATTTGAGTTGGAGTCGGTGTCCGGAGCGATGCAGTCTGCCAACCCAAGTATCTTCAAAATAATCCAATAGGGGACCAAGTTTGTCTTCATTCTTTTGGTAGAAAGGGCTTTTTATTAGTAAAGTGTAGTGGTTGGCTTGCTCTGTGGACATAGGCTAGTGCTATCATTTATTGTTATTTCAAAGGCAAATTGGCTATTTGTGAAATATTATACACTTAGGGCTCAATTATGAGTCTGGTGGTCCACGGACCACCAGACTCGTGGGGAGCGGCGGCGGCGGTCTCCCGACCACCCTATTACGATTGGTGGGGTCGGAGTGCCATTGCCCTGCCGCAGCTGCTAGGGAACCGTCGTTCAGCGGCGGTCAGGAGGCATCTATATGCTTGGCGGGACCACAGCGGTCCGGCGAAGCATATTAGGAGTTTCCTCTCTGCCATGGTTTTCATGGCAGTTCTTCCTCCATGAAAACCCTACAGGGCCCCCTTGTACCTCTGTGCCCTGGGGTGCATGCAGGGTGCCACAACATGTGCCCCCCTGTGTGCATGCACCCCAGTTTCTGTGCAGCATGGACGTTTCAGTCCATGCCATGCAGGAACTGTTTTTGGCATTCCCAATGTGGCGCCCATTTTCAGAGACACCGCCATGGGAACACCCAAAAAAAAAAAGCCCTCCACACAGAGGAAACTCCTAATCTGGATGGCGTTCCGACCACCGCTTTGGTGGTGCGGCAGTGAGGCAGACCCGGTGCCGCACCGCCAAAGTCTTAATCAGGCCCCTGGTGCAGAAGTTTGGAGGTGGCGCCATATACTTTGGTTGAAATGATAGTAACAGCCTTGTATGGCTGTGTGGGGGTATATTTTTAGAATGGTTTGAATCATGGCTTGCTCCAATTCTATGATCATTGTTTGGGGTAGTAGTCATTTGCTTTATGTTTTATATGGTTTAATAGCTCATAGTAATGCTACATTTGTTTATTTGGTAGTAGGGCATATATAAAAGGGATATTTGTGTTGTGATATTCTCTATGTATGGTGTATATCTGAGTGAATGGTTTGGGACCTATTTTGAAGGTCCCATCCATCATCCAGTTTTGACATTGGCTAAGCTTCATTAAGTTGTTTGTTGTAGAGAATATTAGGATTTGTTTCTCATTATTTAGGTTGTCATATAAAAGGAACGGTTACTCATTATGTGTAATTGTTAAATATTTCTCTTCTATTTCTGTCACATTGGGGGGGTGGGAGGGTTGTCCTCGCTTACATGAATTACAACATCATATTTTGTGGTTGCCCTCCCATAGCATGAATTAGAATAATATTTAGTACATTTCCAGATTATAGCTTTTGATTATGCACTTTCTTGGATGTAGGTGTAGCCCATGTGATTTAGTAACTGCTTTGCTTTCTGTGAAGTGGTAAATTTGGTGACCTCTGTCATTGTATCTGTAAGTAGTGTAATGGTGTCAATATATATTATATTTTAACTTTTGCACATTTGTTATTAACATGCTAAAAATGTAATTACTTCTTTTTTGTATACTTACATGTATGTTCTGTGGAGATGTTTCGCACAGTTTTGCAGCTTTTCCTCGGGGTTATCTAATGTGGAGCTGGTGCTTTCTTTTCTGCTAAATGAAAAGAAAACATAAGATACATTTTAAATGGTACTTTGTTGATAGTTTGTAGAGGCTAAGGTCATTAGGTTTATTTTTGTTCACTATTTGGGTGAACTTATAATTTGCAATTTATTTATGCATACTTACTTTCTTATATCTTTTTGCTGATTTGTGATAGTTATGTTCTGGCAGTTTATCGGTTTTCAAGTTGTAGATTTCTTCTTTTAGGAAGTCTTTGCAAAAAGATAAAAGTTGGAGAGTGTGTTAATATTTATTTGCTATTTTGCATTTTTATGTTTTTTAGCAGTTACGTTTGATAACATCACTGATGACATCTGAAATGACATTACTGATGACATCATCCTGTGAGTGTAAGTGTTTTATAAATGTTTCAGAGACTTAAAGATATACACTAAACTACTGCATTAGTTAAAATACTATTCTTTTTGTAGTAATAAAAAGTGATACTATTTGTAACATGTGATCTGAGTGGTTGAGTGACTGTCTGCATGGCTGTGTGAGTGGGTGTGTGAGTGGCTGTATGACTCTGTGAGTGGGTGTGTGAGTGGCTGTATGGGTGAATAAGTGGGTGTATGAGTAGCTGTATGGATAAATAAGTGGGTGTGTAAGTAGCTGTATGGATGAATAAGTGGGTGTGTGAGTAGCTGTATGGGTGAGTGAGTGGCTGTGTGAGTAGCTGTATGGGGGGTGAGTGGGTGTATGAGAGGCTGTATGGGTGACTGAGTGGCTGTGTGAATGGGTGTATGGGTGAGTGACCAGATGTGAAAGTGGCTGTATGGGTAAGTGAGTGGCTGTTTGAGTGGGTTTTGGCTAACTGAGTGGGTGTGTGAGTGGCTGTATGGGGGAGTGAGTGGTCATGTGAGTGCTTGTATGGATGTGTGAATGCGTATGTAAGTGGTTGTGTGGGTATGTAAGTGGGTGCATGAATGGTTGTATGGGGGAGTGAGTGGCTCTGTTGAGAGGCTATATGGGTGAGTGAGTGGGGGTGTGAGTGGATATATGTGTGAATACATGGGTGTGTTAGTAGCTGCATGGGTAAGTGAGTGGCTGTGTGAATGGCTGTATGGGTGAGTGAATGGGTGTGTGTGTGAGTGGCTCTATGGATGAGTGAGTGGGTATGTGAGAAGTTGTATGGGTGTGTGAGGTAGTGTATGAGTGGTTGTGTAGGTATGTGAGTGGATGTGTGAGATGTTCTGTGGATGATGTCATCAGTGATGTCATTTGAGACATCATCAGTGATGTTATCAGTGATGTCACTGACCATGTCATGATTGATGTAACATGTGAGGTTAAAAGCAGTGCATTGCGTGGGCGTAAGTTAACGTTAGCTCAGGTAATTATAGCTGCTGAATTTCACTGGTTTTGTACGAGTGACATCTGAGCCTAACTATAACATCCCTGTAACCTTTGGTTTTTTCTGTGAATGTCTAAGGGTTTTTATTCTATTTCCTAACTATAACATCCCTGTAACCTTTGTTTTTTTCAGTGAATTTCTACGTTTTTTAAAATGGTATTTCTTAACTATAATGAACCCTGTAACCTTTCGATTTTTTACTGAAATCTGTGATAATCTGAATCCTCCAATACCGAAGACAACAAGACTACAAAGAGGTGAATCTCCACCAAACAAGGGTACTTCCTCTTAGCCCACCCTGTTTTTCTGAGTGCTTTCTCCTGCTTTTGCCTAGTTTTTATTACTTCTTTCTCCTTCCTGTCCCCTGTTTTTCTGAGTGCTTTCTCTGGCTTTTGCCTCATCTCTTACTGCTTTCTCCTTCCACGCCCTCATTTTTTCTGAGTGCTTCCTCCTGCTTTTGCCTCATTTTTTTAATGCTTTCCCCTGCCTCTTCTCCCTTTTCTCTGAGTGCTTTCACCTGCTTTTGCCTCATTTATTTTTACGGCTTTCTCCTTCCTTTTTCCCCGTTTTTCTGAGTGGTCTCCTGTTTATGCTTTGTTTTTTTACTTCTTTCTCCTTCCTTCCCCTGTTTTTCTGAGTGCTTTCTCCTGCTTTTGCTTCAGTTTTTACTGCTTTCTCCTTCATCTCCCCCATTTTCTGAGTGCTTTCTCCTGCTTTTGCCTCGTTTTTACTGCTTTCGCCTTCCTTTCCTCTGTGTTTCTGAGTGCCTTCTCCTACAGAGGCCATCACATACATATTCAGCACTGCCAGTAAATTGATCACTGTATGCAGCTGCGCCAGTTAGCACTTTTCTTAAACACAAAATAGTGAGGAGGACCACTGCTGTGGGCATTATCAGCACCATCGTAATTGACACTAGAGATATGATGAGGATTGTTCCCAAGTTCTCCAAGCACATGAATACTTGTACATAATTTAAACGTTATTCCTCCATGTTATAACTGTTCTATGCTAGTTTCCACTTAACCCACTGTCCTCGTGTATATTCAACGTTTCATGGCAATGCTATATTAGGTATCCTGGTGACATCAACAAACCCATCCAAATTATCGTGAACACAAAACAATTCGCTATTTGCGTATGTACACCAAATTAGTGCAGACAAATGCTGTGGGTGGGTTAAAATAGACAGACCTAGTGGGGCAATGGAAATATAAAACATTAAGACTACTTATATCGAATTTATATACAGCTCATCACTTGTGCTAATTCAATGAAACTTTGAATCAAACTTCCTTGGTGTCTAAAGGAAGCTCTTCAGAGATATAGAAAAGAGAGGAGGGGGCATAGGGTTTGGCAGTCATATGACTATGTTTAGGTCTGTAACCAAATGTGCCTTCCCTTCTTATGTTCCAGAAATATGGACCGCTTCTACCAGGGAGAAGCGATATCTACTTGTTTAGTTGGTATGTCATTTGAGTTTCATTTGCTGTTTAAGTAGACTGTCACTGAACCGTTTTCAAAGAGGGACTCAGAAATTGGTATGATTTGTATTACGCGCTGGTATCATTGAGCGTGCAGGCCCTATGAGCTTTTAAATGCCTTGGTAACACTGGCAAACCCAGTGTGTGCTGGTAATGATTGCAAGCCATATGTGTGCTAGTTAGGGCGTAGTTAAGGTAAAAGGCAATACCCCCATGGTTGAAGGACCAATAGAAATTATCATATGTAGGTGTGGTAAAGGTAGGGGGCACTACTTCCCTAGTCAGAAAATCGGCAGAGACTCATATGGTCTCATTGTGTAAGATCAAGTTCTGTATCAACAGCCATCGTAGGTTCACTTCAATAGTCAGATAACCACAGTGGTCATCCTTGGTTTTAAGCTCTGATCTCAGGTCTAGAACCTGTGTTCAACAGCGAATGATAATCACTCCTCTTAGCAATTAAGTCGACATTGAACCACGATCTAGGAATCCCTTTGAAAACACGTAAAAATACCTTTGGTGTACTATTATGAGTATCCATAGGGGTTGGGTAGGAGGCAGACTGTAGTGCTCCTGGGGGAAACTGAGAGAAATAAAAAGAAACATAAAAACACCCCAGCTGGGATAAGAGGTTTGCAGATCATGTTCCAAAATGAAAGTAAAACAGCAAAGGATAACATTCAGAGTGTGCCAGTCAGAAAATACAAACTTACTTCTGAGCAAATCCTCCATTCTGATAGCGGTCCTTCCCGTCCTGCATATTAGAGGGTACTATCCTTGATGTTAGTTTTGAGGGCAAGACACTGCCTGACAGGTGGCATGAATCAGTGACGCATACCTCACAGAGGAACGATTATGTTCGTACCCCAGGGGGACTACCAGCATCACAAATAATGATGGTAGAAAATGGACACAGTATTCCTGTATACAAGTTAATCATAGGGAATGAAGTCACAGAAGAACAATTATGTTCGTACTCCAGGGGGACTACCAGCATCACTGATAATGATGGTAGAAAGAGGCCTCGGTATTCCTTAATACGGCTTAATCATTAGGCATGGAGTCAGAGAAACCAGTGGATGGTTTGAGGCGTGAGTAAATGTTTTTTTTATCATTATTTCTTATGACCCTTTCTAAGTTTTATAGTCATGAACAAAATTTCTACATATTTAGGGTAGTTCTTGAAACTAAGATTTCTTCAGAAAGAATTCCAAAATTAAGAAAAGGTGTTATTCTACCACAAGCACATGGAATTCGTGTAGGCTTGGGCGTGAAATTCCGTTCTGCTCGTGGAGTTTGCAGAGTTTTTGCCCACTCCGCGTAGCGCAGAGTTCCAAAAACTGCGCTCCATTAAGTTGGAGAGCAAAATCTTACTCCAGACCACCTCCCGTCGAGATTTATCAACGCGGGCGGTTGCGGATGGCTGCTTCCGCTTGTGTTGAGAAACTTTCCGTTCAAGTTGAAGAAGCCGCCGCTCGAGTAGAACATCTACTCGAGCGGGAGAAAGAAGCAGTGCCCTCTTGCGCTGCTCATGGTGCCTTTTGCGCTGACTTTCCAGTACGGGTCAAACACCCTGCGCTAAAAATCATCGTGAATGGCGCGACCTAACGCACTCTGCTGCTTGCGGAACTCCGGGAAGCAGTGGAGTTTTTTGGTCACTTCACGGAGTTCCACATAGCAAAACTCTGCAAACTCCGCCCAGGCCTAAATTCTTGAGACAATAGACCAGTCAGAGATGGCCACAGAGATAGTTGGCTATTATTGTATAACTAGTAGTCATGACAAAAAAATTGACAAAAAATTAAACTCACTGTCAGAATTAATTTGTCTCTTAAATCCCAGTTTCTTGTGATCCCAAATTCAGGTTACTAGTGCCCACGGGATGTTGTCGTTTAGGCCTTCATGAAATGTGCCCAAACGGTAAATCCAGCGATGTTCTTTGCGCAGAAGGGTCCACTCAGCATGCACATCTATGTGTGATCTAGGGTTTCTATCACCACCCATTTCAGATGATTGACAGAATGTTTTGTACTGATAAAGTGATTGCTCATTTTTGTCATAGATTTACTGCACCTAATATTGCTCCTGTGTTTGCAAATGCAAGTCTTTACATTCCTACATGTCATGCCAATATACCGTAGACCACTGAGGCATGTGATCATATATATATATTGTGGGAGGTGTTGAAATTTGTGTGCTTCCACAAAGTCCATGTCATAACTGGGTTCAGAAGAAGAAGGTTATGCTGTTCCTCAAGAGTGTTCGAGCAAGGGAAATTGACACCACCCTGAACGTTTGGGTTCAGAGTTGGGAGTCCATTTATTGGATTGTAATACCCTCACACACCCAATCGGGTGTCATGCTTCATCATCTGGGCTGCTCCTCGTCGGGTCGGCGGTGCAATACCCAACGGGCTCCCTGTAGTAGGGGCACTTTGGCGGAGATCTTTTTCCAATAGCCGTATGGTGAAGTGGGGGTGAGGGGCCAGAACTGTGTAGATGTATGTGTGTGATTTAAAATAAGGTTCGGAGTATCCGTGAAGACAATTTTTAATCAGTGGGTCTCCTACCCTAGTTAAAAATATAAACAATGCGGTGCTTGGCTAAGTATTATGTCTTAGGTCTAAGCGTCGCTATTGGTGCAAATGAGGTTCAGGTCTAATGTTTTTGAGGTTTTTGTAAGGTGACAAACAGAACAGGATCCACAGGGATAATGTCCAACTATGAGGGGAAAACCCCACATGGTTGAAACAATTTCCTCCTTTCTAACGTTCCTCTTTGGCCGAGTGTGGATCACGTGGTCACGTAAATTTCTTTCTTTCCTATGGGATAAGCGTGGTTCAGGCCAATTGCATGTTCCTGAGTCAATCTTCCAATATTGTGTACTAGGTTTTTCAGATGGTTAGATGCTACACTGAAAGTTGTCACGCAAGTTAACAGTTCCTGTTCAGGTGGTCTCATCCTTTCCTGTAGGAGGATATCCAGTGGCGGGTCGCCGAGGGAGTACTGTGGGTCGGTGGGGCGGGGGAGGGACAGGGTGGGGGGGTAGTGGAGTCCGACATACGACGGACAGGAGTAAGGTAAGTAATTAAATAAAGCTATTTACCTTGTGCACGCTGCATCGCCGAGTTGCGATGCAGCGCACGCAAGGTAAATAGTTTTATTTATTTAATTACTTACCTTACTCCTGTCCGTCGTATGTCGGACTCCACTACCTCCCCACCCTGCCTCTCCACCGCCCCGCCCCACCGCCCCGCAGCACTCCCTCAGCGAGCCGCCACTGAGGATATCTCTATGTTGACTTCTAGCTCTCTTGTAGCATTTGTCAAGAATTTGTGAGGGATAATTCCTAGATCCCAGGTTGGTGGTAAATACCTTGGCTTGACTCATGAAATCAGCCACGTCCTTGCAATTTCACCTTATACGGAGATACTGCTGAAGGGAAGATTTTCCTTCAGTGTGCAGGGATGGAAACTGTTAAAAAGCAACAAGGTGTTTTTATCTGTTGGTGTGTAATAAGTCTTTGTGCCTATTTGCTGGTCAATGGCGAAGATTGTGATGTCCAAAAAGGATAGGGTAGATCTGCTAATTTGGCTATTAAATTTCAGATTTTGATCATGTGTATTCAACCACCCTAGGAATTCTTGAGCTGATATTTCATCTCCCTCCCATATGATCAGGATATTTTCTATATAATGTTTCCATAATGTGATCTTCTGTTGGTATGGATTGGCTTCTGTCAGGATGTCCGTCTCTTCAAAATGGCATGTCCGTCTCTTCAAAATGGCTGGCGTATAATCCTGCAAGACTTGGGGCAAAAGTTTAAAAAACTGCATCGTTTGCACATATTTTAAAGTGTTCTGAAAGTATTACTCGAAATTGTACTGTGTGTCAAGTTTCGGGGTGATTCGTTAAGTGGGCGCAGAGAAAAAGGGCAGGTGCCCAAAAAGCATTTTCCCATAGGGATGTTGAACACGACTACAGCCCGAACCGCTGAATGGAATTACACCAAATTTGGCAGAAAGCTAGATCTTTATCCGAAAGAGTGCTATTTTTTTTTTTTATTGTTTTTTTATTTACATTTTATATTAGCAATCAACAATTACATATTGTTGTTCTGCACCACTTACGGTGCTATATATTACCATTATCTCACAACAACTCAACTTGAAAACAACTGATCAGTGCTTAAGTTAAGTCCTCATGAAACCCTTAACATTTCTGCACAGCCAAGAAACAGATCTTTTATGACATTTACATAGTCCCATTTTTCCGCAGTTTGTTATAGTACATTCAACAGTGAGGTGGATCATATCCATAAACACTTAGGGATGAACAGGCGTATCAATCCTATCTGTTACATTGTTGGCGGGGAGGTGCGGCTCTATGCCGTCATCTGTTGCTCTATTGCGAAACCACGCCAGCACAGGCTCCCAAATATCCTTGGGCCTAGACGCAGTAGGCATTTGTTCCCAAAATAAAGACAATTGGGTGTGACAAAAGGTAATATCCTGTAGCCAATTTATTACTGTCGGGCAATAACTAACCCCCAATGCATAGCTACTCTACGTTTTGCCAGCAAGAGTAACATGGCCAGCAAACGACGGGAGCTTGCTGGTGTATCCTTTACATATCCCAGTATGCCTAATAAGGGTGTAGGCTCAACCAATGTTTCCAGATTATCCCCTATGGTGGTGAAAACGGCAACCCAATATTTTGCTATACCAGACAAGACCAGGCCAGGTGTAGGAAGGTTGCAGATGTCGCCCCACATTTCCAACAGCTAGTGTCTGATCTAATCCCCATCCGATACAGCTGTATAGGGGTACGATAAAATCGATGTAAGAATTTAAAGTGAATCAACCTTAGTTTGTAGTTGGGGGACAGCATGCGCAATTGGCCACAGCAGTATTTCCATTGCTCCTCTGTTAGTGGAGGACCCAGCTCCTCATTCCAACCGGCTAGCGCTTTGGGTGTGATCACCGGGTGTGTATTTTGCATGCTGTTGTATAAGTGTGTGATAAGCTTACGCTGTGATGAGCATGTTAGCATTTGTTCAAGCGCAGTTAATGTAGGTGGAGGGTTGGGAAAGGTTTCATATTTCTGCTTAAACGCTGCTCGTAAACGGTAATATAGGAATAAGGTGGTGAAATTTGGTCTCATCCCCTCTTCCCCGAGCGGCGAAGATCTGAAACTGCCCTCCGGGAACAGGTCAGCGAAGGTATGGAGGCCTAACTGTTGCGCCAGAGCCAACTCGCCCCTGTCACTCAGGGAGGGATGTGCGGGTGAAAAGTTAGCTGCATAGATGGAGCATATAGATACTCAAGTTTAGCCCTTTTCCATAAGCCCTCCCAGCTCCAGCGCAGCGCCTCCACTGTATCGATCTCATCCTGAGGGCGTTTGTATGTTTGAAACACCGCTACTGAGAGTGGGGTAGGCGCAACTCTGTCCATCTCCACCACCACGTGGGGCGGGAATGGCACAGGATGAGTCCAAAAGTGCACGAACTGGGCCTGTGCACAGTAAGTATAAAGTTGGAGATCTGGGGCACCCAGTCCACCCTATGTCAGCGGGAGAGTCAACAATTCCCAGGAGATTCAAGCTTGCTTGCCTGCCCACACCAGAGATACCATCAAGGAACGCAAGGTGTTAAAAAATGCCTGTGTGAGAATGAGGGGTAAATTAAAAAATAAATATAAGAATTTTGGCAAAACCACCATCTTGGCAATCACCACTCTTCCGGCCAGGGAGAGAGGTAATCGAGCTCAAATCTGCACCCTGCTCTCTAGCCAGGCAATGGCCTGACCGTAGTTTGCTCCCCACAGCTCCTGCAGATCTCTGGAGAGCCAAATGCCTAGGTACCGGACAGGGCCCTGGGCCCAACCAAGAGGGAATTCTAGTGAAAAAGGCATAGTGTCATTTGTGAGTGGGAAGAGGACCGACTTTGCCCAATTTATTTGTATGCCTGACACCCCTTGACGGACTGAGACGTTTCCTGGAGTTACAGAACGACTGAGTACGGAGCAATCTGGCCCTCCACATTGACCTTACAAGTAATTTTTCCGGGCCCAGGAGATTAACCCTGTGTGGCCCACCCCCAATTCAGGCATCTTTGAGTACGTGCTGAAGTGTTTGTTCTCGCCTACTACAGTTTGGAGCCTACGCGCCCACTTGCCCCTCAGGCCCAATGAATGGGCCACTTATGATAACCTGCCCCCATTCACCCACCTACACTCCTGTCCTGAAGAAGACCCCGACGTAAGGGATACATTGACCTACTATTATTCAGGGGTCGAAACGTCGACATCTACCATACTAGCCAGTTTGACCAACAGCGATTCATCACTGTGACCCTGTTTACAATCATGGCTATCTAACATTTGTACCTAATAAGAAGATCTGGCTCCTTTATGAGCCGCTTTTGTGTTTTATAACAATTGATTATGTGAATTGTACACCGTTTCACTCACTTCCCTATCCTCACTTCATTCACTTTACCTCCACCCTTCCCTCTTGGGGCACTGCTTTATAAATATCAGTGAAAATATTATGAACTACTGTATGTTCAGTGTGATTAAACAACACTGTACATGAAGAATAAGATGGTTTGTGTAATTTATGTTTAATTCAATGTAATTTTGTGGTTCTTCTATGCAATCGTGTACTGGGACCATTTTTTTTATGTACTGACAATCCACCGAAGCGGAGAAGCTCGCGCAGCACCGGGTTGAGATTCTCCACTGGGTTGTTGATATATAGGGTATTGTCTTCCGCATATAGTGATATGATAAGTCCCCTGGAGGAGAACCCCAGACTCCAAGCAGCATGATGCTGCCTGAGTCGCGCAGCTAGTGGCTCCATAGCTATGGCAAACAATAATGGAGATAGGGGGCAGCCCTGCCTCGTACCACGTGTGATTGCCAACGGATCTGAAATTAAGCCATTCAGTCTGAGTCTAGCTGTCGGGAGAGTGTATAGCAATTTTATTTGGTTTATAAATAGTGGGCTAAATCCTAATCTGGTCAGGATTGTAAATAGGAAGGTCCACTCCAGTGAATCGAAAGCCTTGGTCGCATCTAATAGAGCCCCCAAGGCTTTATAATAGGGGTCTAGATAATGTAAGACGGTAAAAAAGGTGCATAGATTATGGGCAGTAGACCTCCCCGGTATGAATCCAGAGTGGTCAGGGCGTGCAATCAAGGGTAACAGGGGCTGCACCCTAGTGGCCAGGAGCTTTGCATATATTTTTGTGTCAGTATTTATCAATGATAATGGTCTGTAGGAGTCCATTTCGTTTGGGGGCTTGCCCGGCTTAAGGAGGGTCAAAATTATGGCTTCTCTCATTGTGGGGGGAAGAATACCCGTCTTTTGCACCTCCTGGTAAAGCAATTGTAATTGGGGCACCAGCAGTACGGCGTAGCATTTATAGAATGAAGCCGTGAGGCAGTCAGAGCCAGGTGCCTTTCCCAAGGGCAGGCTATTAATTACTTGAATAATACCCTCTTTTGTGAAGGGCTCTTCTAAGAAAGCTCTATGTTCTCTGCCCAACCAGAGCAACTCAAGAGAGTCCAGATATTCCTGGAGTTCCTCTGGGGTTGTGCTCAAGGTAGATGTGTATAATGGGGTGTAGAAGTTAGTGAACTGTTCCATAATACCCTGTGATACTCGTACCAGTTCCTGATTGGCCCCAAGTATTTCTGCAATATATGTATCCTTGCTAGGTGGGCGCAGAATGTTAGCAAGCGTCCTTCCCGGTCTATCATCTTCCTCGTATTTCCTAGCTTGAGCTTATTTCCCTAAAAATTTTACTTCTCTCTGCGCCTCCTCTTCATACTCAGAGATCTTAGTCCTAATATCTCCCAGCAGTTTGGAATCACCTGACTCGAAGTAATGAAGCTCAAGGCCTCTAATGTCCGACTCGAGTTTACCCAGAGAGCCTCTTATGGACTTTAACACTCCGGCTTGCCTGGCTATACATTTCTCACGTATCACTGCTTTAAAAGCCTCCCACAGTGTAGCCTGAGTTGTAACTGAACCTGTGTTTGTAGCAAAATAATCGGTTATGTCACCCTTATCTCCTTGCAGAACACCGCGTAAGTAAGGGCATGTGCGGGTAGCCGCGAGCTAAACGTGCGTCTGGTGCCGTCTGGCATGTTTAATCGAAGGAGTACAGGTGCATGATCTGATAATGTTCTAGGTAAGTGTTTCACCTCTGTAGTCCAGGCCGCAATGTCACGAGACACCAGCCAGAAGTCTAAACGTGACCAGGCGTTGTGTTGAGATGTTATGCAGGTGCCCTCTAATATGTCCGGGTGCCATTTTCTCCAAATATCTACTAAATTACCCTCCAGGGCAATTGCATTAAGTGCTGCATTTGCGTTAGGATGCAACTTGCGAGTGCCACCCTTGCGGTCTAAGTCATCATTCATTAGGGCGTTGAAGTCGCCCCCATATCAAAGTTTCGTTGCCCACAGTTGCGACCTTAGCCCATATCATATTGAAAAATTTGGGCGTATCCACATTCGGCCCATATACTGCCACCAAAGTAACACTCACAGTGCCAAGCCTCCCCGCCAAAATAATATACCTGCCCTCTGGGTCCACTTTGACTCGCTAGTGGTCCAACCAATCCCTTTTCAAATCAATATCGATATTCCTCTGGCATAATTTGAATAAATAGAGGAGTAGATTGGGTCCCATCTGTTGTTATGAAGCTTAGCATGGGAAGTAGTGTTTAAATGAGTCTCCTGAAGGAAACAAATGTCGGTGCTGTGCCTAGCTAGATACGAGTGGAGAAGTCTAGTCTTGCGATAATTATTCAGCCCCCTTATGTTCCAAGTTAGTATATTATGGGAGGTCATTTGGGGAAAGTTGTAGTGATTGAAATAGCGAGTAGTAGAATGGGAAGCTGGTGGCTGCATAGGGGCCATGATTAGCCTGGGCACGTATGCCTCCTGAGTTTACCTGTTTATCAGTCCTACAGTATAACCTACAAACTGTGTTTGAAGTACTGACTGCAGCATCAAACCTGTACTTCTCAGCACTGACCATCTCAACAACTTGAACAAACCCTACCCTCCTCCCACCCACACCAACCCCCCAAACAGGTTGTGCATAAACCCCACACTCTTTAAACACCCACAAAAATAACCCCACAACTTTTGCGTGGAGGTAGGAGTAGGGAGCTCTCCCTGGGGGCATAGCTTTTCCGGCATACACCCCTGTCAAACGACAGGGTGGCCGCTTAAGAGTGTGCAAGCCAAGAAAATAGTCACCTATGGGACGAACAGCTAAGTATCAGACTATCTATGCAAATCAAGCCGTCTGCTACATTTAGAATAGAGCATAATCTTCACAGATAAGTTGCATAAACAGAATAAGCTTTGCAAACAGTAGCGACAAATAATGAAACAGCATTAATATTCTATAACACTTAGTCTGGCGTCTGACTGGGAGCCAGCAGCTCCCTTTTCCTGATTTTTCTTCTTTCCCCCAACATGTTTTGCAAACTTCATTGCCGATTTAGCGTCTGTGAAATAATGTGAAGTGCCCTCAAATGACACTTTCAACTTGGCAGGATATAGTAGTGCATAAGGAACTTCTGCCTGTCGGAGAATACGTTTAACCGGCACGAACTCATGCCTGGCCGCCTGGACCATGGGGGTAAAATCCGGGAATATGGAGGTAGTGTTTCCCTTGTAGTTGATATTCCCTATGTCTCTGGCAAGCTTCAGGATAGTGTCCCTGCCCGGTAATTTAATATTCGTGCGAGTATAGGTCTTGGCGTGGACCCCACGGTAGGCCTGAAGCCCAGCGTACGATGAGCTCTTTCCACAATGAACATAGTGGGAAGTTCTGAACCAAATAACTCGCGCAGCAATTCCTCTATGAAGGTTTCCATTTTGTCTATGGCTGTGGTTTCGGGAATGCCCATTATGCGATGGTTATTTCTTCTCGACCTGGCTTCTAAATCATCATTCTTATCCCTTATAACCTTCAGTAACCTATCCATTTGTAGTAGTTGCTCTTTAGTGTCTATTTGGAATTTGTGCATTTCAGTGGATCGGTTATCGAGTTGGTCTAGTCGAGACTCATGAGTGTCCACCTGATTTTTCACTTGATCCAGCTGAGAGGTAAGGATGTCTAGTTTGGTGTCTATAGTTTTTAGGCTAGTTCTCATTTCTAGAAGTAGTGCCCGGAGGTCGTCCCCGCCACCCAGGGCTCCATCGCGTGTGCCAGATTCGGAATCAGTGTCCCCTTCATTTTCAGTGTGTCTTGTTTGGCGCTTACTCTCAAATTGTAGTTTAGATTGTTTTGCATCATTTTTGCCCATCTTGGCTTGTTCTGATTGCGAACAACGTGAATGAATGATTGCAGCAGTGAGGAATGGTGCCCACGTACGTGCCCCTAGCAAGTCACACACTAACGCCTGATTGCAGCCCTGCAGCAGTCACTTAATATTAAATCTGGGGGCGAGGTGTCTGGGCAATGGCAAGCCTTAGTTTAGAGGAGCGAAGAGGACACACAGTGGAATGCAGCCTTGAAATTCGCATTCAAAAGCACCGCTTCCCATCCGTCAGGCACTGACTATACTACTCCAGGACCTCGGGCACACTGTCAAAGCACCTTAGTCCTACTGGTCTCTGAAGAACGTGGTATAGCTTGGCACACATAAAGAGCACGAGGCAGATAGGGCCGTAATCATGCTTCACAAGCTCGGGGGCCGATAGGATGGAGCGCACCCCAGAACACAATCCACCCAAGCGATTCCACTCGGCGTCTGAGTTAGGCCGCCATTCGCCAGGGTCTAAAGTCCCAACCGTTGCTTGAAGAGTTTGGGCTAAGGCGCATACACTCCCACCCCGTGTCGGTTATAGCATAGCTTTATGTCGCTCACCTAATGTCCACGCTTCTGCCGCTGCACCGTTAGCTCAGGAGGCAGCCACGTCCTCCGCCCACGAACCAGTTCAGTCTGGGATTCCAGGCCCCCAACACCAGGCCCGGGGGCGCGGGGGCGCAGGCAGCGCGACTCACCGCCAGACCCTTCTCAGATGCGACGGAGCGGCATCCGCTGTTTCAGGCGTCCCATCCAGCAGGGCACCGCAGCATCGCTCGATATCCCAACTGGTCTAGAGGCCAGTCGCAACCCCCGGAGCCACGGGGCAGGATGCAGGATGGCGCCGCAGGCTTACGGCAAACCCCACAGCAGACCAGGCCACCCAGGCCCACACAGCCACATGCGCGAGTCACAGCATGTACCGCATCATGCTCCGAGGCATTCCCAAGCCAAAATGGCAGCTCGCTATTTCGTTGGCTCGTCCGTGTTTCATCTACGGACCAGTAGCAGCTTCTCCACTGAGGATCGCTGCCAGCCCGGCACCGCACCGGCAGCTCCCCACTGGCGCTTCTCGCAGGGCGCACTCGCACACGGCTTGTGCGGCCGTGAACCGGGAAATGAGCCGCAGTGCCGCGGATTTGATGCCACAGCGCTCACCAGAGCTCGGTGAGTTGGTCCACGTAGTGCACTGTGTGCCGCCGCTACTGCTGTGCTCCTTGAGCCGTGGGGTTAGTGGGGAGCGCAGGTATCAGCCTCAGGTCCTCTGCAAGTGTTCCTCCGCAAGTCCCACCACCAGGCCTCAGCCCACACACAGACGCCAGATCTGTTTGCAGTCGTCTTCTCCGGGCGTAAATCGCAATCGGCATTGTCAAACAGGGCGCGCTGCCGTCCCAGTCAATCTCCGGTATTTCACAGCCACGATTTGTTCTTGGCTATGCAGGATAATGTAGGATGTAGATTGCGGCCGGCGAAGCCCTCTCAATGAGCGGCCATCTTGCTGCTCGGTCAGCCACGCCCCCAAGAGTGGTATTTTTAAATTTGGTGTAAAGCTGTTCAGTAGTTTTAGAGTTATTAAAGAGAAAAGATGTCTGTATATCTAGAGACGTGGAGGGTCCAGGAATTCGACAGATCACAAAATGCCATCTGATTGGCTGCCACCAGTTCAACCAGGAAAAGGTGCCAGCCATCTTGGGACTCTGCCGAGTGCCAGGAAAAAATACCAAAAACAACCATAAGGGGGCAGGGTAGGAGTATCCTGACCTCTTAGGCCTGGTGGTGGGATCTCACAGTGACTCCGCCGGGGTCCGAAAATGATATTTTTTTAAATGTTGCCGCACATCCGCGAATCCTCTGCAATTGTTTTTAAAAAACAACTGCGTTTATAACAAAAAAAAAAACCTGGTGGGATATTTGTCGGAGGGTTTGCCATTGTTTGCCTGTGGGACCAGGCTGAGGGCCCTTCATTTATTCATGATATAACTGCTGAAGCCCCTGGTGGGGTACGGGACCCCCAACTTTCCCCTGGCCTTCTCACGCTGGTCGTGGGGGCGAACTCCTCTCCCCCTCCCTCCAGATTGTAACTATGTACGCTTGACACCTTGGAACTGTTTGTCTTTTTTCCTTTGTAATTTGTTTATGTTGTTCCCCTTAATCATTTAGGGGTTCTTAGTTTGACTTTATTTTGTTAGCTCCTACAACAGGAAGCAGAACTCATAGATGACATGTAAAATGTTGTAAAGAGATATTGCAGAGACATTGCCTCCTATACTGGTCAGTATCCCTCAGGCAAGCAGGGATCTTGTGAAGAAGCTGTTTATGTTCTTTAGCTATCTAATGCTCTTGCAATGTACTGGTGGGAAGAGTTGAGCTCGGGTGAGCTATAAAGTTTGTATTTCTCTGTAAACTTAATAAAAAGACTTTGACAAAAAAAATCCCCCCCCAAAAAACAATTGCTTTTGTGGCTCCCCGGGTGGGCCAGGTCCCGGGGCAATTGCTGTATTGTATGACAGGGTAAGGGGCACACGTGGCCCCCTCCCCAGGCTGATTATGGTCCTGTGGACCCCATCGCCCGGGGCCTGGACAATTCTGAAAATGGGGAGGGAGCAGTGAGCTCACACTCACAGGCTGATTACTGCCCCGGGTCCACATCCCCCGGTGACCAACCTTATGAAAAAATGGAAAGGGGGGCCATGTGACCCTCCTCCCTGGGCTGCGTTCTGCTCCAGGGACCCCATTCCCCAATACCCGGTCATGCATTCAAATGTGAGGGGGGCTGCAGGCCCCCCTCCTGGAGTCAATAATGGCCTCGGGGACCCCACCCACCAGGGCCCGCTCCTGCTATGTCCTGGAGTGGCCACCCCCAGGACATAGCGGTATCCCTGCCCACAGTGACGCGGGCAGGGAAACCCGTATTTGCTATTGCTTGGCAGGAGCACTTTCTAAGCTCCCGCCAAGTGAGAGCAAACACTTAGCTCGCTCCCTGCGGGAGGGAGCATGAAAAATGCTCGCGCCCGGTGGGAGTGGATCTTTCATCTGTTTCAGCTGCACGCACTGAAGCCAACAGAAAAACAGATCACAATATTGCTAACGCACCCAGGGAGCAGCATTTTCGGCTGCTCCCTGTGGGCGGGAGCAATTTCAGCTCCCGCTGGAGGTGGGGAGCCAGCTGGGGCTGTGGGGGCATTGGGGCTACCCCCACGGCCCCCACACCAATATGGTGGGTGCCCTGGGTGATCTCCAGGGCACCCACCCTTTATTGGCCCTTTATATATATATGACCTCTGACCGTTCTGGAAGACGAGCATTGTTTTGGAGGCCGACGTAGAATGTGAGCACTACACAAAGAAATCAAGAGCACATGATTGCGTGAACTTTAATTCCGCTACGACAATAATGCAGGTACATAAAAGAAACTGTAAATATCTAAATGAGGATCTATCGAGATTCCATGTGACATCGCAATAATGATAGTACTATGCATTATGGGACTTGTATTTTAAACAATGATCATGTGACTTTAAGTATATAAATAAGCATGCACGACGCACTTTGCACCTTCATTGTTTCCACCTGTGATCAAGGCTAACGCCGAAACGCGCAAGGAGATGGAAACCTGTGCTGCGGTGCCTTTGAAATAAATGCTCTGTCCCCAGAAATGGGCCTCATTGTTCTTTTTGTCTCGACGACTGTTGATGGGCTGCTCCATGCCCATTGTGTGAGGCCGCCCTGTAGGGTCGGGGGCTCCTTGTGCTTGGAGGAAGTTTATGTGGATTCAAATCGGGAACATGACCCACTCGCAGTCACCCGCCTACTGAGGAGATGCCAATAGCAGCAAAAAGTGGTCACTGCTGTAGGAAGAACTCTGACCGTTTTGGGAGACGAGCATTGTATGGAGGCCGACGTAGAATGTGAGCACTACGCAAAGAAATCAAGAGCACATGATTGCGTGAACTTTAATTCCGCTACAACAATAATGCAGGTACATAAAAGAAACTGTAAATATCTAAATGAGGATCTATCGAAATTCCATGTGACATCGCAATAATGATAGTACTATGCATTATGGGACTTGTATTTTAAACAATGATCATGTGACTTTAAGTATATAAATAAGCATGCACGACGCACTTTACACCTTCATTGTTTCCACCTGTGATCAAGGCTAACGCCTGAAACGCGTAAGGAGATGGAAACCTGTGCTGCGGTGCCTTTGAAATAAATGCTCTGTCCCCAGAAATGGGCCTCATTGTTCTTTTTGTCTCAACGACTGTTGATGGGCTGCTCCATGCCCATTGTGTGAGGCCACCCTGTAGGGTCCGGGGCTCCTTGTGCTTGGAGGAAGTTTATGTGGATATATATATATATATATATATATATATATATATATATATCATTCCTTGTGTTGCTTCTTCCTCCCCACTCGGCCCGTGATAAATGGAGCATACTCCGGCGAAGCCCACCGGAAATTTTGTATTTTCCCAAGATCCAAGTAATTACGCTCTCTCAGGGCAGTCCAATTGCAAAGTTTTTATTACCAGTTACGCGTTTCGGGGAACACAGTCCCCTTGCTCACACACTGGGCAATCGGTAACACCACCACACTTATAATGAATAGACATAGTTAAGGGACAATCCACTTCCTTGGATGGGTAAATTACTGTGGTAAAAACGGCCTCCATTTTGTAACGGGTTACTTTACAATTCATATGGATACCATTTGCATATTCACATATTATAACTACATAATAGTGGTTGTATACAGCAGTGATGCTAACATTGTATGTATATGTTGCTTGCTGATCATATGTATATAAAGCCCAATCTAATAGAACTGATAACGGACAATCCACTTTCTTAGATAAGAGAATTACTGTGGGCAAAAAGGCATCCATTTTGAAATGGGTTCCTACATTCAATAAAGGTACAAATTGCATAATTCTAAATTATTACTTCATAGTATTAATTGCATATGACATTGTACAAACATGTTAATTGTTTTTGGAACCACATGTGAGAGTAGCACAATCTCAAGTCCAGGTTTACTAACTATTCAGATGCACATACTTGTTCTGTTATAACATCCTGTCATATCAGACAGATGGAGGGTGTAATCGCTCTAGTGGCTAAAGCAACATAATTCACTTGGTTACTTCCCTATTGGACATCTGTATACAGTATACCATGATAATCCTACAGTCAAAGATACTGGCAATTGTATCAAAGGTAATGCATAATTCCGGCGCCAAGTGGCACATTGGTCAGAAGCCGTATCCAAACAACTAGGGACTCCTAATCTATAAGGCATCATGACAGGAATAGGCTGTATCCGTATGTCAGAATATTGGTCATAAACCGTATCCAAGCAACTAGGGACTCCTAATCTATAAGGCATTATGACAGGAATATGCTGTATCCGTATGTCCAAACATACTCGAAGTAGAAGTATCCTCTATAAATGTGAAAATCAAAGTAGGTGGTGTACCCGACGTCAACAACTGAATATATAAAGAACTCTTTCACTAACCGTGTATACAGTGCAAATATCAAAAAATCGTGAAATAATCAAGCGAAAATTGTGTCATAATATCATGTATTAAAAATCAAAAGAATTATTGTAAATTAGTTATCTTATCTTTAACCATATCGAGTGCTGATTCCTCAAGGTCTCGAAGAAAAGGGTAGGTGACCTCTACTGTTACATACACGTAAATGTAGGTCCCTTCCTTTCCTCCTGTAAATAAAAGAACAAAAATAAAAGTTAAAACTCTGAACCAGCACAAGGTAAAAAGTCTTTTAAACACACGCAAGGAAGTAAAGATACAGTGTACAAGCACAGATTTCAGGCCTACAGCTGTGTCTGGGTTGTGATAGAAAGAGGCTAGAAAATGCTCAGGTGTCCCTACTCTTCCTGTAAGTGTATAATCAATTCCTCATCTTGATTGTGGCCCCATGGGCTTCTTGTCTGTAAATCGATTATGTGTAAGGGTCCCTGTTTTCCGTTTTTACTGATTTATACAGATAAATACAGACAGAAAACAATGTGTTTTCTATCTGCATTTATTTTTAAAAGAAGATAAATACAGAAAATTGTGCTTCTTTTAAGTGACTCTCCGTACTCTCTTTCATGAATTATAGGCCAGCAGCAGAGCAGATGGACAGCATAGAAAATTTAAAAACAGGATGCAATTTCTTTAAATAATGGCATATGTCAACATACATTTATGGTATAATGCTAGTATTTACGAGTGGATGTATTGTTGTATAATATTTGGCAGCTTAAATAGCTAAAACACGACAGACATCAAAGTAAGAGTGTGCGTCTATCAGGTAAATAGATATGGAAACGTACAGTTTTACAACTTCATTTATAAGCAAAACACGAAATAAATATGGATAAATACAGATAAAATGGCCCAAAAATAAATGTGGATAAATACAGACGGAAATGGCCAAAAAATAAATACCATAAAACCGGGAGCCCTAATTATGTGCCATGATTCACGTTTCCTTAGGAGGAGTGTACGGTTGCCCCCTCTTTTTTTCACTTGGACCTGTTCAATGATAAAGTATCTCAAAAGTGAGCTGTTGGAAAGATGAAATTCCTCAAAGTGGCGCGCAACTGGGTAGTGTTTATCTTTGTTATGTATAGCCCGTAGATGTTCTAGTATGCGTTTTTCGCTGCAAAGTGGTGCTCCCTACATACCTCATCTTACAGGGGCATTCAAGCTCGTAGACAACATAAGCAGAGCTACAGGTAAGAAATTGTTTTATGGTTTTAGTAACGCTAGGTGTATCGTATGTTTTGACCATAAGGCTATACTTGCACGCTTTGCAGTGTCCACAGGGAAAAATCCCTGTAGATTATGATGGTGTTCCCTCTGCTGTGTAGTGATGTCTCCTTGCACTAAAATGTCTCTAAGACTTCTGCCTTTTCTGTATGTTATCATGGGGCGGTATGGCAAGTCCTGCCCGATAACTGGATCACTTTTCAGCATCTTCCAGTTATCGTTTAGGATTTTTGCTACTTGTTTAGATTCCTCATTGTAGGTAAGAATAACTCTACTCACGTTATTTTCCTTTGTTATGGGCTTTTCTTGGAGGGTAAGATCTCTATTTATTTGTTGTACTTTTTGATAGCTTTTTTGATCACCCAATTGGGATACCCCCGTTCTTTAAATCTTTTCTGCATCGTCTTACTTTCAACTTCAAAAGCTTCATTAGTGCTGCAGTTTCTTTTGCTCTCAGCAGTTCCCCGAATGGAATACTCCATTTGAGCACATCCGGGTGGCTGCTGAGAGCATGGAGAAGGCTGTTTCCTGCTGTACTTTTTCTGTGCAGCTTCGTGTTCAGTTTGTCACCATCAGTTATCACCACTACATCTAAGAACTCAATTGATTCTCTGCTCATGTTGTATGTGAGTTTGATATTACAGTTGTTAGTGTTTAATAATTCAATGAATCTGATGGCACTCTCCTCACTGCCTTTCCAAATTAGGAAAATATCATCTATGTAGCGGAGCCAGGTGGTAACCTGACTCCACATCTGATGCATATCAGGTGCCTTGCGTATTTCTTCCTCCCATGCCCCCAGAAACAAGTTGGCAAAGCTGGGGGCGAAGCAAGTCCCCATTGCTGTGCCAAGTGTTTGTTTGTAGATCACATCATTGAACAAAAAAATATTGTTAGTGAGACAAAATCTTATCATCTCAACCAACATATTCGTGTGTTCAAGGTACCTAATAGGTCTCTGTTCTAGAAAATGTTGGCAAGATCTTATCCCTAGATCATGATCAATAATAGTATACAATGCGTTTACATCCATTGTTATCAAAATAAGATCATTTGCCCATTGTATAGTTTGTATTTTTTTCAGAAAGTCTTTAGTGTCCTTGACATGTGATGGTAGATCTGTAACATAGTTTCTGAGAAAATAGTCAACGTATTTTGAGATGTTTTCAGTGACACTCCCAATCGAGGAAACAATGGGTCTCCCTGGTGGTGTAGTAGGATTCTTGTGTATTTTTGGGAGTAGATAAAAAATAGGGAGTCTTGGGTAATCACGTTTTAGGTAACACAATTCTTCCCAGTGTAATATGCCATTAGTTCTCCATCCATCTAATCTTTCCCACATGGCTGTGATACTTTGGTTATATTCCCTGATGTCGCTTTTGGAGTAGAAGTGTTTATTCTCTAGTTGTCTCAATGCTTCTTGTATGTACATTTCTTTGTCCCATATCACTATGTTCCCTCCTTTATCCGAAGGGCGGATCACTATAGTGTTGTCTTTAGCCAGAGATTGTATTATTTCATTTTGAGTTTGAGATATATTCCAATTCGTGACTCTTTGTTTCTTTTGTTCTCGAGTCTTGATGAGTTCTTGCATCATGATATCATGGAACGTGTCGATATTGTCATGGGAAAGGTTAGGATAGAATTTAGATTTGGGTTTAAAATCTGTCATGGTTGCTTGGTCAGTGATGATGTCCATACTTGCTAGTGTCTCTGTTTCTTTTCTGCCAGCAAACTCTGAATGGCTAGGAGAGGACCCACGTCTCTAATACATAGTATATCATTTTCTGTCAGTATAATGTTCGGGCCTGGTCCATAGAGTTCAAGGGATCCGGCATTCTCTCTGATCTTTTTGTTGTGATTTATGTAGTTTATACCATTTTTTAATTTCACTTTTCTGATATATTTGAACATATCAATTCTTGTTTCTGGGTAGTTAAAGCGATTGGTGGGGCAAAAGGAAAGACCTAGACACAGCGTTCTTTTCTCTAATGTAGAGAGTGGTCTATTAGGTAAATTAACAATAGTTTTGCTTACCATGTCATTATCCATCATTGTTTCTTGGAGGTGGTTGCCTTGTTTCCCACTGGCATTTTTCCTCGTCCTCTGCCTCTTCTGTTCCCTCTGTTTGTCTCGCTTTCTTCTCCGCTTGTTTCGTCCATGTTTCTTCCCCGGCCTCTCCCTCTCTGTCCTCTGCCTCTCCCTCTTGTTCTCGGGGTGGGTGTTGCTCTCGGAGTTTGCCTTCCTGTTCTCATGATGCGAAACTCGTCTAAAAATGTTGTAGGGACTCCAGTTTTCTCTTGTCTGTTTGGTCTTCTTTCATTTCCTTGGTTTTGGACTTCATCAGCGTCGCTGCTAGTAATTGAATCAGTTCCACTGGCAATCTCACTTAGTTCTTCAATAGGTTCGCCTTGCCTTAATTTTTCATATAAATAGTCATACTTGTGACTATAGGTGAGAATCCTGCCTGATTCATAGTCAATGCAGTCTCGGTGGAGTTTCCTTTGTTTTCTTGTCTTGATGTCCTCCTCGTATCCTTTCATCCGTGTTTTTAGTTCTTCCACATACTTTCTAATTGTTTCCTGTTCTTTCTGGTGTTTCAGTTCGTCTTCCAGTATTTTAAGTTCTTTCAATATTTCTTCCCTGTCTTCCCAAGCGTATTTGACAAGAATTGTCAGCATATTTTTAGAGCTCTGGGCCGAGTTTTGTGACCATTCCTCGAGCATTTTAGGGTTAGGGGATTCATACGATGGAGTGGTGTATACCCTCAGGCCCCGTGGGACCATATCCTTATCGATGTAGTCTTGTAAGGATATGGCCTCCCACCACTTCGAGATTTCAGTTTTTAAAGTTTCTCCATTCTTTTAAGTTTATCATGTAGTGTCACATCTTTTATTGCTGGTGCACATATTTGTTGTTGTTTGTTGGGGGCTCTTGCGAATAGACTTTGTGCAGCCAAACGTCTTTCAGATTCCTCATCCATTTTGCGTGTGTGAACGTGATAAAAAAAGGTTCAAAAGATATATAGATAGTGAAAGTGAAGATATCGCTGTGACTAGTTGTGCAATTGGACTGTCCCCCCTCTCAAGAAATAGAGGGTTTTTACTGCTGGGCAAGAAAGGTTTTTTCCTTTTTATTCCCACCAATCTGTGGTGGGATTATTCTGATGTTCCAAGTTATACTGGTAAATACAAAATACAAAAGTCAGAGTAGTCGAATGTATGTAGTACTAGCGTGTATAGCATAGTACTAATCCGCAGGTGCAGACTTGTAAAGGGGAACACTATTTCCCTGTTTACACTAATGTCACTAGCTCCTTGAAAGGTTTCGTTTTTATTATTAGTATATAAACGGTTCTATAATCGGAGTTTTATGGGTATTACAGTTATGTGGCACACGGGGTCTTTACACATCCAGATAGAAGGGGCGGTCAGAGATGGTGGCCGGTTGGTGTACGGAGACACTGACCGTGTCCTCCGACCCATCAATACCCCCGTACCTTCCCCCGTAGACACCACCCCAGTTCCGCTTACCTCTGGATGGTCGTTCTTCTTCGCTGGTGTGTGTCGTTGCTCTCCGCTATTATGCTGGACCCCGGTGTATCCGGATCGGGTTTTGCTGAAGCCGTAATCCTTCTCTGTGTGTCGCTCTCTCTCTACAGCGTCGGGCGGTTGGTTGATTCACCTTCTCGCCATTTCCCAGAAGTGTTGCGCCTTGCTGTCAGTTGTTACGCCAGAGCGTGTAGATTTTCTCTTACAGGGAAAAATAATTTATTTTCTTCGTGGGTGCGGCTGTATAATATTGCTGCTTCCGTGTAATTGTAATTTCCCGGGAGATGGTTCCCGTCCAGGACGCTTCGGTGCTGTAGTCCATGAAGCGCTTAGCCCGAACACCTGACCTCATCGATTAGTTGCCAGAGATTCTTTCGTATTTCCATTCTGTTCCTTTTGTGCCGGCCGGCCGTCTTAAAGGGGCATCCATTTTAACCATTCCTTGTGTTGCTTCTTCCGCCCCACTCGGCCCGTGATAAATGGAGCGTACTCCGGCGAAGCCCACCGGACATTTTGTATTTTTCCAAGATCCAAGTAATTACGCTCTCTCAGGGCAGTCCAATTGCAAAGTTTTTATTACCAGTTACGCGTTTCGGGGAACACAGTCCCCTTGCTCACACACTGGGCAATCGGTAACACCACCACACTTATAATGAATAGACATAGTTAAGGGACAATCCACTTCCTTGGATGGGTAAATTACTGTGGTAAAAACGGCCTCCATTTTGTAACGGGTTACTTTACAATTCATATGGATACCATTTGCATATTCACATATTATAACTACATAATAGTGGTTGTATACAGCAGTGATGCTAACATTGTATGTATATGTTGCTTGCTGATCATATGTATATAAAGCCCAATCTAATAGAACTGACAACGGACAATCCACTTTCTTAGATAAGAGAATTACTGTGGGCAAAACATATATACATATATATGTATATATATGATGTTTTCACTGACATACTAACATATTCACCTAACTATAACCTCACTTTAACCTTTGGTTTTATCATTAACTACATATCTATATGTTATGTTATGTTATCTGGTATTTATAGAGCGCGTGGCTACTCCCAAGAGTGTCCCGGCGCTATATATTTAACTATATCTATCTATCTATCTATCTATCTATCTATCTATCTATCTATCTATCTATCTATCTATCTATATCTATATATATATATATATATATATATATATATATATATATATATATATATATACATACATACATATATATATATTCACTAAAAAAACAAAGGTTACAGAACATTATAGTTAGGTTCACATTTTACACACACAAAACCATAGAAATGAAGCAGTTATAGTTAGAGTTATCTCAAATAACTATACCTCATTCCCTAAGGTAAATATAACTTGTGTCCCCTCTATGCGCAGTTTTCTCATCAATAGTTTTACAGCAAATGTTGCAGTGATATTATCAATCATAGTAGATGTCATGAATGAAGTAATATGGTGAGGGCATGAGTGTAAGTAAAATCTGAATCTAACTATAAAGTCCCTGTAACCTTTTTTTTAGTGAATTTCTACTTTGAAAAAAATTCTATTTGCTAACTATAATGTCCCTGTAACCTTTGTTTTTCAGTGAATTTCTATGGTTTTTGAGTACTGATTCCTAGCTATAACATTCCTGTAACCTTTGCTTTTTCAGGCAATTTCTAGGTCTTTTTTAACGTTAAGTAATATTTATTTACCATACATCAATCCAACCGCTGAAGGTGGTGCGCTGAGGGGGGTTGGCTGCAGACCCTGCGGCCAACCATCCAACATGTAGGCAACCCAGGCCCGTAGCCAGATGTATTTTTAGGGGGCATGGCCCTCAGCTATGACCAAACTTTAAAACTGTGCTAGCGCCGGCCCTCTGGAACTCTTTGCCTCTTTCCATCAGAAGCATCCCTAACCATCTGACTTTCAGAAGGGCGGCTAGGACCTGGCTCTTTCGCTGACCATGCTTCCTCTCCGATCTTCCTCTCTCTGCTGCTAGCGCTGGGACGTCCCTTTGCCGGGACAGCCATACGCTCTACAAATATCATAACAAAATATCATAACATAACATATAAGTGCATTCTTTCCCAAATACTGGTTGTACTATTAAATATCAATACCCAGAATATCGTATTACAAGAATATAGAGGACAGAGTATCGTAAGGTAAGAGCATATAGGCAAGTATAGATTTACTATTTACTATTCCTAACTCTACCTCTACGTACCTTGAAGATATATATATATATTGCATAGGTACATATATGTGAAGTAAGGTGTAGAAAATCTATACTTACTTACCTGTTGATATTTTGTATTCAATATTCTGTACCATTGATATTCATGTTTCGATATTCAGAGTGCACGTATGTTTCTATGTGAAGGAATATGTGGATTTTTACACATTGGAGGGGAGTAAAGTTGTAAGGGAGGCTGGCTCACAGCTTTGTGTATTTTCTAAACTTTTCAAGCTTTGTGAAATGCAAAGCTTAGGAGGTTCTTTTCTTTGAAAAAAACATAAGCTGGCCTAATCTCAGAGCCCTCCTTCCCACACCTCATACCTCAGGTGGTGGATGTCCAGCTTCCACACTCAATATTGTTTTGCTGCAGGATGTCCTATCTATTCTGCATCAGGCAATTATGGCACCTGGAAGGCCCGAAAGGATGAACCTTACCTCACTTAAAGGTATGAAACTTTATCTGCCTAATAAAGTGTGGAGTTGCCTAATTCCACCCACCTTTGTAAGTGAGTTTTTGATTTAACTCAGCACTAATTTGATATACTTTTACAGAGAGCTCAGAACATATCCATTAAGAACATTTTGGGAAATTATTTGTGTGTTTTAAACATTTTAGGGCTGCAACAATGCTGAAAAGAATTTAGATGTCAGTTTACAGGGGAAGTTGGGAAGTCCTCACAATGAATTTCACTATAAGGTTGTGCCAAAGATGGATCATTTAATTAAATTTGATCAAAAGCACCAGTCAAAACTGCATGAACTTGAAGCAGACTCCGACACTGGAATAGTTACAGGCGGGAGGCAATACAGGGTAGCCATTGGTGTAGAAGCAAGATGGCGGCCGAGTGAAGTCAGTCGTAGGTGGCTCCCGAGGTGACGGCATGATTTAGTTTAAATAAGCTATGCTGAAAACCTAGAATGGCATGCCCCCAAGTGGAAAGCCGCGGAGCAAGTGATCGGATTGAAACTGATCGTACCTTACTGGGATTGAAGTGCTGGGTCACGGTGCTGGCGGAGATTGCGGAACAGCTGATTGCGGGTTGCAGAGGCTTTGAACTAGAGGTATCCCGCATCCCGAAGTGGAGTAGGGATTACAGACCCACAGCCGGCTCGACCATCATGGGCCCAAAGTCCGGCACGAAAGGCAGAGGTTCGATCCTTCAGACTGGCCCCCAGGATTCCCCGCAGAGAAGCGCGGCAGAGTGGGAGACGGCTCCCGCCCCCGCTACGGCTCATGGACGTAGACAGAAGACCCGGGTGGAGAACCTCCCAGACGGGAAGGGGAGGGGCGTGGGCGTGCAGCCCCAGCCGCCTCGTACCGCCGTTACAGTGATCGATATGCTCAGGGGGACTGGGAACAGCTCTGTTACACAAGGAATCGGCCAGCCGAGTGAGCGGACAAAGGCCCCTGTCGAAGGAAGCTGACAGAGCAGGAATCTGATCGGTAAGCCACCCATGGGTCCAGGGGAGACGGGGGAGCAGGGGGAGCCTTCAGATGGCGAGACATTGCTCCAACAACTAAAAGGGTACAAGGAGAGTGCCGAAGAGGAGACACTACAGGGGGGACAAGTCCACGTAACAGCGCCAGGAGTGTGTATTGCTGAGAACTCGGGCGAGGTAGAGACAGGAGATAACTGGCAGGACACAGGGGCTTCCGGGCATATCGAGATACAGCAGGAGGAAATGTGCCAACCAGTGATCCAACTAAGTCAAGAGAACCCAAATAACCCAAACAAGAAGGGGAAAAACGCGGGGGTGGAAAAAAGGGCAGAAATAAGTGTCTGAATGACCTTCCAGGGGAAGCTGAGCGGTACTTCACTGCACAAGAACCAAAGGGAAAGTTAAGAGAACCCGTGGGGCTCCTAAGGACTCACAGAACACCACAGGATGGTAGGGAGAGGGATATCGATTTTTACTCATTATCAGACGCCACCTGGTCAGGTCTGGGTTCAGACACTGGGTCCAACGCCGAATCAAGCGAGGAGGATAGTGCATCCGGCATTGGTACTAGCGGCAGGGAAACTATTGTTACTACACGGAAGACATACTCCAGAGTGGGCAGAACTGACAATCCAAGGCAAACGGATTTGAGGTGGGACTATTCTCTCGGAGATCAATTGGTGGGGAATAGCAATCAACTCACCTGTGAAGAATCTACCGCAGTACCCCCCACATTGGAATCTATTTTGCAGTGTGTAGTTGCGCACCGTGAAGAAGCCCGAACAGAGAGCAAACGCTCACAGAATGCCGCTCGGAAACTTCAAGGGGCAGTAAGGAAAATCGCAAGGACCTGCAACGATATTAGTGACCGGATGACGGAGTTAGACTCAAGAACCGCTTCATTGGAGGTGGATATAGCAGGATCAAAGGGGCAAGTGGAGGCACATGAGGCACAACTTACGGACATCCAGTGGAAGTTAGAAGAAAGTGAAAACCGCCAGAGAAGGAACAACTTACGATTCCTTGGTATTCCGGAGGGAAAGGAGGGGTCAGATGCGCGACTATTCATGGTTCAGCTACTGCAGAAATCCTTCCCAGAATTGGAAGGGTGGAACTGGCCCCAGGACATACAAAGGGCACATCGAGTACCGTTCAATATACGGCAGCCAGTCCGCCCTGATGCCAAACCACGGGCATTCTTGGTCTATTTTGGCAATTATCTAATGAGACAAAATGTGTTCGAGAAGGCTAGACCAGAAGCACAACGTGCGGCGGATGGGTTCTCATTCTTCACTAGGCCAGACTTTTGCCACATCACAGTGTAACGACGATGGTGTCTGCGTCAAATGATTACCCAGTTCCAGGAGAAGGGTGCACAAGCCTTCCTTCTAAACCCGGCCCGACTGAAAGTAGTCTGGAAGGATCAGACTAGATTCTTCACGTCAGAGATTAAGGCCAAGGAGTTTCTAAATGCAGGGGGGAGATGACCCTTTTTATCTCGACTCATTCACTATGGGGTAGAAACTACTTGGAATTTTTCAGGAGTAATCATGACTAAATTGGGACATTTAGTATATTAGCTGCTTGACTATTTTTGTACTCTCGATTGTTTTTTCTCTTTCATCTCGTTCATTCACGGCTCTAGGCAGGGTGGGATAGGCAATAGCTAAGAGGGAGAGGAGAAATTGAAGGCTCAGGGGGGGCATAAAGTCACAAATTTGTATTATATATGTCACCACAGGGAGGGTACCACCACTCATCACCCACAGACCTAGATAGGTCTGTTGCTTCACAAAACAGGGAGTGGGGGCGGGGGTGGGGGCGAGGTTGGGGGGAGGGATGGGGTGGGAAAGGGAGGATGGGTGGGTGGTGAGGGGGGCAAAAAAATTATAAAATTCAGGAAAGCAAAGTATTGTTGCAAAATAAAGATGTGGATTGGAGGTAATTTGAAGGAATGGTTCAAGGAGCAACCCAGGTACCAAGGAAATTGTAGGGATGGGTAGGCTTACTATTTGTACCGTAAATATTGGGGGCTGAATGATAAAGGCAAGAGAGGCAGGACAGGAGAGGTGTTATGAGTACTAGGTGCGGATATCATATGTCAACAAGAAACCCATATTCCTTGGCAGAAGAGAGGGCTCAATGTCATCCCAGGGTATACCCAGGTAATTTGTTCATCTCAGTCTACCAACATCAGAGGGGTTGAAATTCATGTATCTAATCGGATGCCACCCATTAAGCGAATGCTGTCGGATAAGTGGGGTAGATGGGCAATTGCTTTAATCCCAAGTGGTTTTACATTATGTACAATGTACGGGTCAAATCTAGATGACGCGGACCTGCTGTCAGAATTGGAAATTGAGCTTACTTCCTGGCCTTCCCCCCTTATTATCTGTGGAGATTTTAATATCCATCTAGACGCAGGTGGCCCTGCTAGGGGAAGGTACCAGGGGAGGAAGCCACAAGTCTTCAAAGCCTTAAACGCATTGGTGGACAGCCACAGGTTAGTGGATATGTGGTCTTATAAAAAGTCAGGGGACCCAGGGTAAACCTATTTCTCGTGCCCACACAGGAAGTACGTTAGGCTCGATTACTTTTTATGCCTCCACTTCTCTTATTGAGGGAGCACACATTAGGAAACTGCCTACGGTCCTGTCGGATCACAACCCTCTGGTGCTGGACATTGAGGCCCTGGGGCACGCAAGAGCATTTACAAAGTGGACTTTTGACAGGAAACTATTAGCCACCGAAGGATTTATAGAACATATCAGGGGGTGGACCCAGCAGTTCTATGATATAAATAGGTTTAGCACCTCGAGAGAAAATGTATGGGATGTGTTTAAAGCAGGACTTAGGGGGGAAATAATCAGCTCTGTGGGGTTTCACAGGAAAAAACAGAGAGAGGCAATACATACACTCACGGAAGAGCTGAGTAAATATGAGGAAAAGCATACGACAGCCATAGTTCAAAAACAGACTGAGCTGCAATCACATTTAGAGCTAAAAGTAATCAGAACTAAGGCAAAATTTATGGGGTTTTTAATAAAACATCTGCTGAAAGGTTCCAAACTTGTCTGCGGGATAATTATGAATATGGAGAGATGACGGGGAAACACTTGGCACTTCGCTTAAAACAAAGGGCAGCCGCAAATTATATCTTAAGGTTACGTGGGAAGGATGGTAAAATAGCTACTGAACCCCAAGATATATTAAGAACATTCGCTGATTTCTACCAGGATTTGTATCGCTCTAGGGACTGCGCACCAATGATAATGGGCACAGGAACGGAAGCAATGCCCCCTCTGATTCAGGAGTTAGAAGAAGACATTACAATAAACGAGGTTATTGAGGCACTTCAGACGATGGCCTCGGGTAAGGCGACGGGCCCAGATGGGATTCCGATGGAGATCTATAAAGCTTTACAGATAGAATTAGCCCCTCTCCTGCTAGATTTGTTTTTAGCTGTACAATAGAAGGGAATCCCGCCCCAATCTTGGCAGGAGATTAACATAGTTATTTTCCTGAAGAAGGGAAAGGCTGCAGAGGATCCAGCTTCATACAGACCAATTTCATTGATAAATGCTGACGAGAAATTATACTCCAAGATTATCGCGCTCAGATTATCCAAGATAATTGCTTCCCTAGTTAGCCCATGGCAGCACGGCTTTATCCCGGACAGAGGGACGACGGATCATGTCCGAAGGGTAATTTCATTATTTAATATAGTGGAAGCTACAGGCGAGCAGATGTCTTTGATATTGCTGGACGCGCAAAAAGCATTTGATAAGGTCGAATGGGCATACCTGTGGAAGAATTTAAGATCTAATGGCTTCGGCCCACGTATATTAACCGCCCTTAGGGCAATGTATGCTCAATCTTATGTGAAAATACAGCTGATGGGGAGAAAGTCGGGAAAGGTTAAGATCGCTCGCGGCACGAGGCAGGGCTGCCCCTGCTCCCCTATTCTCTTCGCGCTCTATATAGACCCCTTAATCAGATCAATAATAAATGATCAAGCAATCAAACCGATAGTGGTCAGGGGATACAATACCAAAGTGTTAGCTTATGCTGACGGCATTGCAGTTGTCACCCCTGACCCACTAGGTGCAATGGGAAGGATAGAAACTCTGGCCTCGGAATTTGGAAGGCAGTCGGGCTATGGTTTAAATACTGACAAAACAAAAATTGTCTGCTCCAAATCTATGCTATTTTAGGATCCACGGAGGACGGAGGCAGCCACATATCTAGGGATAACTATTGCGGCGGAAGTTGGGACTATCTGGGATATTAATTCGGACCCCCTCCTAAAAAAGATAGGGGAGATTTAAAGAGATTGGATAATTTACATCTATCCATTATCGGAAGAGCTAATGTCATAAAGATGACAATGTTCCCTAAAATCTTTTATCTACTCCGCTGCATACCTTTGGAACCTTCAAATTCTCTTTTAAAAAAAATAGATGGGATCTTCTTACAATTTATATGGGGCTATAAGAAGATTAGGAGATCACTGAAATTAATGACTCTACCACAAGACCGAGGGGGGTTGGCTGTTCCCAATCTCTTATATTACTATTGGGCTATAACGCTGCAGCAAATGACTATTTTATTTAGACCTAAATCTAGGGCCGAGACAATGTCAGCAGACCAGGATAGGGAGATCCCGCCTTCCATCTATGAATTAGCCATTGGAGATTCAGCACTAGGGTTAGTACTTAGGCAGCTGGAGGGGAGTTACTACAAGAAAACGCGTTTCATACCCTAAGAGCAGCCTGGAACGTTTGGCGAAAGTCTGGTAAAATTCTAAAAATTCAAAAAGTTCAGCGGTATCTGTCATTATGGCGTTCATCAATTTTCCCGGCCCCACTCTATGACAAAATAGGCAGAACCTGGGAGCAGGCGGGAATTAACAATATTGGCGATATTACCAATCTGAATGGAGTTATGCCATTCGGAGAGCTTCAGGAACGATATGGGGTAGACCCTCGGACATTATTCAAATACGTACAAGTAAGCGAGACAATCAAACCGATTGTTTCGCAGCTTACTAGCCTGGCTCGAATACCGCTTTTAGAATGCCTAGTTTACAGGCAGCCCCGAATTAACGAATTATACTCAATGTTGATGGATGCTAATCCTGATGATATAGGCAGATCAGAAAGTGGGTGGGCGGACAAATTGGATAATCAGGATGTGGATCTGTGCAGATCTTTAAAATTGCCTAAAATGGTATTCTTATTGTCCAACCTTAAAGCCCAACACTTTAAAACAGTATTTAGACTTTATTTTACGCAGGCTAAACTGTGGGCGTGGCGGAAAAGGGAAACCAACAACTGCCCAAGATGTGGACAGGGTCCTGCAGATATGGTCCACATGTTCTCCGATTGCTGTAAACTGAATATATTGAAGCTTGGGATTGAAACGTTCTTGCATCAATATATAGGGCGGGCGGTCCCATTAACTTCAACTTTGTTGCTACTTGGTTGTGATGAGACCTTACAGTCAGAACTGACCCAAGTTTATTTGTGTTTCATGGCAACAGCAATTTTTCGGATAATGATTGCCTCAAAATGGAAGGACGAAGACCCTCCGACATATCAGGCCTGGTATGCCAGACTCTTCCATGTGTTTAACCTGGAGATGGCACTGTATAAATGCAAGGGCAGGAGAGCGAAGAAAAGGGGTCTTCAAGTTTGGGGGCTCCTGATGGAACAGTAGTGGAAATAGGAATTTCGAATACATTTGTTGGGTGTTATGGGTCTCCTTCCATGCATTTCATTACTTTCTCTCTTTTTTTTTTTTTCCTTTTTTTTTTTTCTCGTTTGTGTTTTTCCTTTTTTTCTGACTTTTCTATAGCTTTCTTAAAGTGAAAAAATATATTTATACTAAGAAACACCGGGGGTTACGTTCTTTTGATTGATTTTTTCCTTTTTGTGTTCTCCTTAGATCGATTGTAACTACTGCTTTTTAGGTCGAGCCTAGAGTAGCGCGCAAGCGCTGCTTCTGGCGAAGACTTTATGTAGTGGGCATTTGAAAGCTGACCACACGCTCGTGCACAATGGCCTTTTCCGTGCGGTTACCCGCACGTTTCAGGCACGATGCACGAGCGTGTGGTCAGCTCAGCAGGCTGCCGCGCTCGCTCGCCCCCGCTCCTCTCTTTAAAGCTTTGTTGTAGTTGCTTTCACTTTCGCGGCCGCCGCATTCTTACAGCGCGCGCACCACTCGCGTGCTTGTTTCTGTTTCCTACTGCCATGCCACGCACTGCTATCTTCCAATCTGTGGCAGGTGTCCTGTTACCATCAACCCCAGGTGAGCCTCTAAGTATGCTGTAGCTGATGAATACTAAATATATGTTCACCAGGGCTGCATCACAGCTAGTGGTGAAAAAAAAACTTTTGTGCAGCATATTTTTGCCAAAGCGATCTGCACACAACGAATGCATATATTTTCCCTCAACCCCTTTTCACTTCCTTGCCTGGCTCAGCAGAGTGGCTCACTTGGCAAGTGCTGCGGGGTGGGGGGGTTGTTAACAAACCGATGTTCATGGTCACAAAGGGATTCTGCCCATCCCCAAGGAAGTGACGCGCATCAAAGGGAGACAGTAAAGACCTGTCTCGTCATCTGAAAGAGTAACCGCACCCCTCCCTTCCAGGGCAGGCGTGGAGTCAGCTCAGCCTGGCAGGTGACAGCATGCTCTTCCCTTTGATGTGGACAGAAGGAAGGGCCCTGTGTGTAACCCAAGACCTTTCTTTGTTGCCAGGATTATTTCTACATCTCCCCCCGCCCCCCTCTCAACCTTCTCCTCCAGGCTGGATGATTACAGAAACAAGATGCCATTCTCTCGAGTAGTGTTGTCACGTACTACGAGCATCCATCAGAACCACTTAAAGTGTGATTCAAACCCGGCTGTACACACACAGATGCTGACCCTGTAGCATAAAACACACATATTTGCATCAATAGGCTGTTTCAGCAAGATGGCTCAGCGAGCTACTCTGTCAAACCCGGAATGTCAACAACCCCACCCAGACCCCCTGGCTCCAGTGGTGCTCGTTGGCCACTAGACCGTTCCCCTCAGTGGCGTAACGAAACTTGAGGCCCCTCTTCTTCCCCCCCGCAAAGAAAGTAAACGGACCTTCCCTCTTCCCCCCCCCCTCAGTCAGGCAGGACCCCTTAGACCAGTGTACTGTGCTGAGCGGGGGCTGCGGGGGGCCTATGTTACACCATTGCGTTCCACAGTCTTGACCCCGCCACCCCCATTTCACTGGGGCACGCGGCGCGGGAGTTCCGGCTCTCTCCAGATACGGGGTCCCGGGGAGGCCGGGGAGCAGACTGGCAGCTGGCCCCTACCCCCTCGGGGACTCTGGGAATGCGGTGATGGCGGTTCAGGTTTCCGAGACATTAACGGGGTTTGTCTGCACGAAAGCAGGATTCCAGCTATGTCGGCATTAGCGAAGGATTCCGTCTCTTGCCCACCACTGCTTTGGTTTATTGGAAAAAAATGAAGAGTGCAGTGTCCCAAAGGCGTTCTTAGGAGCCAAGGATGCGTAACCTGGATTCCAGTTACTGACTCACACTTTCATCACCCTACACATCCTGTTTATCTCACTCTGTCAGACTTGTTTTGTATTATGAAGTATTTTTATAGTGTGAACCTATCATTTCGCTCTTACTTCCTCTGGGTTCAAGGCTGATGATGAAAACAAAAGCCAATAGGTTTGGCGGGGGTTGCTAGTCTTTTGGCTTTGTCAATTCTTGTTTAGAAATGGTTTTCATAGAACTTTGCTGTTGCAGGGGCCCTCGTCAACATAAAAAATTCACGGGCTAAAAGCAAACATATTTATGTTCTCAAAAAGATCGCACTGGCAGTCTCTAGCACTGAAGGGAACTACTTTGTGTTGAGATGTGTGGCTTGTGAAAGAGCAGAATGCTATCACTAAGTGAAGTCAGCCAATAACTGAGGTGGGCTAACCCTTGCTGTAGGCTGCAGGAGACAAGGAAAATGTCAATGACACAACAACAAACTCATGGTTAACAAGCATTGGCATAGCCAATAGGTCTCGCCTTTGGGACCTTATAAGTGTTTAGTTATCCAGCACAATATCCTGGGTGCAACAACATCAAGTGTTGCATGGCTAAACACTTATAAGGTCCCAAAGGCGAGACCTATTGGCTATGCCAATGCTTGTTCTCCTTGGATTGAATGTAAATACTGCTTTTCTGAAGAAGAAACAAAAATTAATTAAAAAAAAAAAAAGGAATAGTGACAGGCAGGTTGTTCAAAAGGTTTTGTACAAAAGGAGACCTTTGTTAGACATCGGCCAGCAAGACAGGAAGACATGGTAAAGGATAGATGATTGTGTGAGCCCGGGATGGGTCCATTTGAGGCCTGTGGCCTAGCTGAGGACACTAGTTCCATCTCCAGTTAGAGGATCAGTAAATGGACAGGCAGCAGCACTGCTTTCAGGGGTCTGAGTGGTGGTTTCATGGTTTGCATCTAAAATCCTGCTCTGTGATAACATCTCTCTTTGATGCTGCCTACATGGTACCTCCCATTTGGATGCCACAGAGTCCTCCACATCCAGAATTCGCCACTCTTTGACATGCAGTAGACTCCTTGCATAGAATCCTCAAGGTGGTATCCTCTATGTGGATAACATTGCTTGGTTAAGCATACACTTTTCTGAGTAGTGAATGTACAAAGCATAAAAGCCTGGCATGTGTACTAGAAATTTAAAATATTTACTTCCAGAGGGATTGTTTGGCATTGGTACAAGTGCAGATAAAAGTTAAGCTTCATGTTATGAAACAGTTAAGAGGCTGCCTTATTTCAATGTACCCTAGAAAGCCAAATCACCTCCTTAATGGAACTTAGACTTCTCAGCAAGTAGGTTGTACTTTCCAGCACCTATACAAGCAAATGTAGACATGTCTGATATGCATTAAAAGAGAAGGTGTCAGTACTTCACTCCCATAAAGAGCGTATAGTAACAAATGACAAGGGGATGAGAGGTCAATTGTAATACAAATGCTTTCAGCCTCACATGCCCTGATTATGGTTTCCACAATATTTGGTTCAAAGAGATGAATACTCAGCATGTTGATCCTGGCAGGATTATCTAGATATTAAACAATTTCTGAAAGATAAATAGTCTGTTAAAGCAGCCCTTTGCGACATGGCAGGCTATATTGGGTCATTTCAGAGTCACGATGCTGCTAGTTAGGGTATTAGCAGTCTTCTGCGGCAGGCACATTAACCTAACAAACTGTCTGGGTCCTGCAAATAAAATAAAGATCTCTAGAGCAGATATATTATCTCATTAGGCTGCATTTAAGTTCAAGCAAGTGCAGGCTGGAACAATGTCAGTCAAATGTAAGTCGTACCTGACTTGTGATGACCCTGCCCCAGCACAAAAGACTAATCAAAGCACTATGCCATTTTGGAATCTGGAGTTTCCTCCTGATTCAGCATTGCTTCTGATTGGCTAATAGGTAGTGACAACCACTTATGTGCCAGGAATAGGAAAGGTCATGATGTTGCTGTCTTAACAAGAACATGTCTCAATATCCTCTACTGTTGTGCAATCTTTTCACACAGCAAATTCTTGTTTGACACATCATATGTGAAAGGTGGGAAGATAGTTCAGCCAATGCCCATTGAATTCTTAGCCTCTAAGTTTATACTGTGAACTAGTGGTGGTACCAGCTTTCACATCAGCTCTTCACACACACCGCTGTGGCGCCCCTCAGGCGTCCATCATATCTCCTCTATTATTCGGCAACTACCTAACCCGCTTACCAAACCTGATTAAATCATTCAACCTCATGTTTTACAACTATGCATATGACACCCAAATCATTTTAAAAATGGATGGTCTGGAAGACCGCTCCAATTTAAATCTAGATGACTACCTTCGAGCCATAAACACATGGATGACGAATAACCATCTATACCTCAAATATAGAGATTATGACCTGCAGACAATTGCAAAAATAGCAACCTACCGCCATATGGTATAAGGAATATGAGGTCCCTCCAACAAGGTCAAGAAGAGTCAGAAACCTAGGGGTAACCATGGATTCAACCTATATTTGATGCCACATGTTTATAACGTCAAACAGAGTGCCTTCTACACAATGAAAACAATACGTTACATCCTCCCATAGCTTGGATACAAACAGAAACTGCAAACCATCCTCCCTCTGGAAATCTCCAACCTTGACTATGCCAACAGCCTATACCTTGGTGCACCCACAGTCATCATACACAAAATACAATTCATCCCAAATTATACTGCAAGACTTCTTCTCCACCTTCACCCAAAAGAACACATGACTCCTGTCTTCCAATCACTTCACTGGGTACCTATAGCAAGTAGAGCAATGTTCAATGCACTTTGCATTATCCACAGAGCCTCCAAGGAGAAAGACCGCTATACCCTACAAGCTAAATTCAAGCAATACAAGCAAAACAAGACACTGTGCTCCAGGCTTGCACCACCTATCATCATACCACCTCATTATAAGAAATCCATAGGAGGCACTGGAACTTACCACCAGCCAGAATCCAAAGCATCCAAGAGCAAATACACATTCAAAGACAGTTAAAAACATGGTGATTTCCAGGACAACTACACCACCACACATTCCAGCAACAGAACTCAGAAAGACAGTCACATCCTTAAGCTCAATCTTCAACTTACAATGTGCAGAGTGGAAACAACCCAATCAGCAAACTGCTTTCGATAGGCAGGTAAGTTAAGGAGGGCTAACCTATGATTCACCAAGGTATTATATAGTTATGTAATTTCAAATATAACATTTCTGGCTCACACTAATACTAATACCATAATAACCAGCAGTTGACAGCCAACTTTAACTTACCCCTCTGAATTCCACTTAGGACATATGTGCTACAAGGGTTGTCCATCACCATTACTGACTGTGCAACCAATACACCAGCCAGCACTAAATTAACTGCCATGGAGTAACTGAAAAGATCTGTCACACTTTGGGTCAATCAGAGGACTTTAATCTAGTCTACAACTGCAGGTTCCAAATATCTATACACTATGGCTGCTTCTTGGCATCTCAAAATGACACTGAGATATGGGATGATAGTAACAATGCACAGCCCAGCAGATCTTGACACTTCTCTCTCCCTCCAACAATGGCAGCTCAGGCCCAAACTATACACACATTTCTGATTGTACAATGTAGTGGAGTAACCAGCTAAGCAAACTATAATCATAAGAAATACCATTAAGGGACATGCAGACCTGGTCAAATCTGCCGGCATACTGAAAAACCCTAAATTGGGCTTTGTGTATCTTACACCACATAATTCACCTCCCTGGTATGTGCTGCATTCTATAACATGCATGATAACTGCACCTTTGTGGTCATCATGCACAACATGGAAACATTTCCCACATAGGATCAAAAAACAAAGACAACATCCTTCAACCACACACCACCCTATATGGCATGGCCTGCTGCACATATACATAAGCGCTTAAGTGCCATGCACTGGAGTAGTAAGGGCTATACAAATGCTGCATTACAATACAATACAATATTTATCATTTGTACTTCACCAAGATTTTTATTTCCTATTAAAATCTTTTATTTCCATCACACTTCAGAATTACGAAACAAAATGTGATTCATTTGTGCTTTCATACCTGCTGATATATGTTGAGATATCTGTACAGTTCATTTACAGGTATTTACATGTTTTTGTGTATGAAATTGGCATCCTACAGTCTTTACTTTCACACTGCCTGGAAATAGGGCTAGTGGAATTATGCGATTCTGCAGTGTTTTCCGCATAATTATGATTTTGCTGCATTTGCCACATAATCCATCATCTACTGAATAATCTGCAGGTTTGAACAAAAAAAGTTTCTAGCTCAAACTGATCAAAAGTAACTAAAAACGCCGAAACATATGCTGTCGCGCAGTGGAAGTCCTTCGCAAAGGTTGACTGGTCATCCTTCTGTTATTTATACCTGTATTTGAGGGTAGAACTGGCACTAATGAAGTGAAACCATTGCACAAACGGTGTTAACAAGTGTAAAAAGTACAATATAATAAAGTAATACCATCACAAATTGTGCTGCATTAAGCTTCAGAATTTGTGTTTGTTGCCGCATAATTTAGTCAACCTTGCCGCATAATTTGAGCCTCCCTGCTGCATAATTCCAGTGGCCCTGCTTGTACAGTAGTAACATAGTTAACTTTACAAAATCCTCCCACTTCGCAGAAAGAAAAAAGAAAAGTAAACGGCATCTCCACTTAAAAAAATAAGCAGCAATTTTTCCAAACACATTTAACCTCTGTCTTTTAACATGCAGCAAAAGTAACAAGATAAAAAAAGGCATTTTTATTGTTCATTCACCTTCCAAACTTCAGCAAGTTTCCTTCCAATCAGGCTGTATGCATTCAAATGTGAATGCAGTTTCTTTGGGTAAACTGAATTTAAACTGCGTTTTTCATAATTATTGTGCCAGATGCCTCTGTCATTGGGGTGGGGGGGTGGGGCAGTGATTAACATGGGCTGGTCTGGCCCTCAAAAACACCCCAGTGGCTATGGCCCTAAGGCAACCCTTCCCTTTATTTAAATAAGCTGCTCAGGGGGATGGGGTCTCTGGGGCCGATAACGGCTTGAGGAGGGGGCCCCCCCTCCCCTTAAAGAAATACATGGGCCTGAGGGATGGGGAATGGGTTCCCCAGGGCCGAAAGAGGCTCGGGGAGGGGGCAGCATGGCCCCTCCCCTTTTTTTACATATATGTATGGCCCTAGTAGATGGGGTCTCCAATGCCAAACAAGGCTCAGGGAGGGGGGCTGTGCGGCCCCCTTCTCTTTTAATTTAAAAACAAAAGGCCCTGGATGATGGGGTCGCTAGGACCAGGCATTATGGCCAACCCCCCCACTGTGCTCAACATGGGGTCGGCTGTATGGAAGGTGGTTGGCTGCAGGACCTGATCGCAGGCATTTATTTATGGTAATTAAGTATTACTGTATGTAAAAAAAAAAAAACAGAAATTTACTGAAAAAGCAAAGGTTAAAGTAACGTTATAGTTAGGTGTGATAAAAAGATCAGGTTTTTTTTAACCCTAGAAATTCATTGAAAAATCCAAAGGGTAAAGTAATGTTATAGTTAGGTGAATTTATCAGTGACAACATTAACGTTTTGAACTAAAAAAAACACAGAAATTTACCAGTTATAGTTAGTAGGTTTATATATATATATATTCACTGAAAAAACCACAGGTTTCAGGGACGTTATAGCTAGTTGGACATTTCACTTGTACAAAACCAGTGAAATTTGGCCGTTATAGTTAGTTCAGCTAACTATAACTCGCGCCCCCGCAATGCACTGCTGATGACGTCACATATTACATCATTCATGACATGGTCAGTGACATCACTGATGACATCACTGATGACACCTCAAATGACATCACTGATGACATCACTGATGACATCATCCAGTGACTGTGTGTTTCTAAAAAGTTTAAATATGTTTTATATATATGCCAAGGTGTATTGAAGAATGAGTGGGTGTATAAGTGTCTGGATGGAGGATTTAGTAGGTGCGTGACTGACTGTATAAGTGAGTGATTAAATGTGTCTTACTGAATGCATGGGTTAGTGACTAAACTGTGTGAATGTCTGTATCAGTCTGTCTGTTGTTGTGTAAGCTGCTGCATGGGTTGGTGAGTAGCTACATGAGTGTCTATATGGGTTATTGATTGGTTGCCTGAGTATTTGTATGGGTGCCTGAGTGTCTGTGTGGGTGGGTGGGGGTTGTGACTTTATGAATAGATGTGTGAGTGGGTGATTCACTGGTTGTATGGGTTCAAGAGTGTGTCTGTGAAGGGCTGTATGGGTGAGTGAGTGTGTGTATGGCTGTGTTGGTGAGTGAATGGATGTCTCAGTGGTATATGTGTGAGTAACTACATATGTCAAAGGCAGTATATGTGAGTGTTGGAGTATATAAATGACTATATGTGAGAGTGAGTGATTGTGAGAGTGGCTGTATGAATGAGTGTGTGCTTGTGTCAGTGATTGTATAAATGAGTAAGTATGTGTTAGTATCTGTATGAATGGGTGAGGTGGTGTGTGTATAACTGTATAGGTGAGTAAATGGGAGTGTGATTGATTCTTTACATGACTGACTAGGTGTGTGAGTAACTCTATGGGTGAGTGGCGGTGTGTGAGTGTCTGTATAGGTATATGAGTGCATATGATAGTGCTGTATTGATGAGTGACTGCATGTATGAGTGACTGTATGGGTGAATGAGTGGATGTGTGTGTAGACCTAGGAATCAGTGAGTGAGTATGTAGTAACTGGTGTTGGTGTGTCTATGGTTTCGAAAATGGTAGTCTATATTTTTGAGTGGGTGTATCAAAGGTTATATTAGGGTGTGAGGAGGTGCATCAGATTATCACGTGGATGATGTCATCAGTGATGTCATCAGTGATGTCATTTGAGATGTCATCAGTGATGTCATCAGTGATGTCACTGACCATGTCATGAATGATGTAATGGAATGATGTAATGTGTGACGTCATCAGCAGTGCATTGCGGGGGAGCGAGTTATAGTTAGCTGAACTAACTATAACGGAAAAATTTCACTGGTTTTGTACGAGTGAAATGTCCAACTAACTATAACGTCCCTGAAACCTGTGTTTTTTTCAGTGAATTTCTAAGGTTTTTTGAATGCTAATTTCTAACTATAACGTGCCTGAAACCTATGGTTTTTTCAGTGAATTTCAAAGGTTTTTAAAATGCTAATTTCTAACTATAACGTGCTTGAAACCTATGGTTTTTTCAGTGAATTTCTAAGGCTTTTTTAATGCTAATTTCTAACTATAACGTCCCTGAAACCTATGGTTTTTTCAGTGAATTTCAAAGGTTTTTTAAATGCTAATTTCTAACTATGCCTGCAGAGGTAGGACATGTGAAGAAAGAGGAACAAAGGCACAGAAAGAAGCAAGAGAAATGCAGAAAGAGGCAACAGAAGTCCAGAAAGACGAAGAAAAGTGCAGGAAGAAGCAAGAGATGTGCAGAAAGAACCAACAGAGGAGCAGAAAGAGGCCTTGTTGCAAAGACATCATGTGCCCCCAACATTTTGCTGACGGGTACTGGTGGTAACTGACTCTGACTAACCAGGTCTAGAGACAGTGTGCTATGCTAAAAGACAGTTAGAATACAGTGAAAACAGCTACATACACTAGGGAACACTATGCGTTGGGGTAACCCTGTGATTGGCATGACCTGCACTGTAAGGCCCTAGTACATAATAGGGCAGGGGGATTAAAACTACCTCTAAGTCGGAGGTGCAGATAGATGCTTCTTTAAGTAGTAGTCACGTTTGCAGAGTGGTGGAGAAAGGGTGCTGGGCCTCCAACCAGCGCTCAGGAATTCCACTGCATAGGACTTACAGGAGGTACCAGGAGGGCTTCTTGGCCCCCAAACTCCCTCAGGAGTAAATTGGACTTCATCCCCCATCCTGTGGGACTTACTGGAGCTAACAAGAGGGGTAGTTGGCCCCTAAGGACATCCTTGGGGCCAACTACCGTAAGTCCCACACTGCAGCATTGGTAAGTACTCATAGCAGGCCACGCCCCCTTTGCCCACCACTCTACAAACGCGCTCCCTGGCACGCTCTTGGATGGGGATTGAAGTGCCCTTCGCTGCTGGGGGTCCTTTAGGGGCCAACTAGCCTACCTCTTACCTCCACTAAGCCCCACGCAGTGGGATTGCTGAGACGTAGAAATAGGCCACGCCCCCTTTCTCCACCACTCTGCAAACGCACCCCCTGGCGCCTTGTTAGTTGGGGAATTAATTCCCCTTGAATACTGAGGGTCCCTGGGGGCAACTAGCCCACCAGGTACCTCCAGTAAGTGCCACACAGCTGGATTGCAGAGAGGTGGTCCGAGGCCACGCCCCCTTTTTACACCACTCTGCAAATGCACCTCTTGGCGCACTGCGGATAAAGTCCACTTGTGTCCTGAGGTCCCCAGGACACAAGAGGACCTCATCGCCCCACCAGCAGTGCGCCAAGAGGCGTGTTTGCAGAGTGGTGTAAAAAGGGGCATGGCCTCGGACCACCTCTCTGCAACGCAGCTCCCTGGCGCATATTGGAGGTGCCTGGTGGGCTAGTTGGCCCCCAGGGACCCTCAGTTTTCAAAGGGAATTAATTCCCCATCTAACAACGCACCAGGGGGCGCATTTTCAGAGTGGTGGAGAAAGGGGGCGTGGCCTCCGGCGAGATGCCGTTTTTTTTTTTTTTTTACAAGTGGGGCTGTGTGGCTCCCCTTCTTTTACTATTTTTGGGCCCTGGGGACCCCATCCCCCAGGGCCTGACCCCCTTTTTTAAAAAATAAAAAAATAAAAACCGGCCCCCCTCCCGCGGCCAATTTTGGCCCCGGGGACCCCATCCCTCTGGGCATGCCCAGAAACACTTTTTTTATTTTTTAATGGAGGGGGGCCGTGTGGCCCCCCTCCTGAGGCTTTTATCTGCCCCGGGGACCCCATCCCCCAGGGACCCCATCCCCCGGGGCATTGCCTCTTTTTAAAAAAAAAAAAATTTTAAATCGCGGGAGGGGGGCTGCGCGGCTCCCCTCCCGGACCACTTCTGGCCCTGGGGACCCATCCCCGGGGCCTGGCCTCTTTGATGGGGACCGTGGGGGGAGCCCCCAATGCCCCCACGGTCCCTGCCGGCTCCCCGCCTCCTGCGGGAGACGGCATTGCTTTTGCACAAGGGGAGCTGCTGACATGCAGCTCCCCTTGTGCAAAAGCAACTTTGCTTTGGTTTTTGGAAGGGAGAGCAGGTTGGTCCCCGGGGCTTGGGGGTCTGTAACCGACCCCCCAATTTCAATATTTAGTGCCCCGGGGAGGTGGTGGTCCCCGGGGTGTGTGGGGGGGCTCGAGCCCCCCACCCTAATTATAAGAAAGCCCCAGGGAGGTGGCTGTCCCCGGGGCTTGGGGGGCCCCGTGAGGCCCCCTCACCCTAATTATAAAAAAGCCCCGGGGAGGTGGCGGTCACCAGGGCTTGGGGGGGCCATGAGGCCCCCCCACCCTTTTTGCATAATGCCCCAGGGAGGTGGCGGTCCCCGGGGCTGCGGGGGGGCCGCGTGCCCCCCGCACATCATAAATAAAGCCCCAGGGAGGTGGTGGTCCCCGGGGCTGTGGGGGCCCCCGCGGGTCCCCACAAGATAATTTAGCATGCCCCCGGGACCTGGCCCACCCGGGGGCTTAAATTCAACGAAGCGCGGGAGGCCGCGCTTCATTTTTTTTATTTTCTCGGCTGGATTCGTAACCCCAGCGCGAATTCAGCCGTTTAAAAAAAAAATGCTTTCTTTGGCCCTGGGGGTCCTTGTGGGACCCCCTGAGCAGTCCTAGGGGGTCAGGGTGTTTGTACCCTGCCCCCTTTTCTTATTTTTCACCTTTTTTTTTACTCTTTTCTTGTGACTCGGTTACCGAGTCACAAGATGGCTGTCAACACTTCCTGGTTTGGAGTGTTGGCAGCCAATCAGAGTGAAGCTCATGCCCGGGAGGAGGCGACTCCTCCTCGATGCTCAGATATCGATATTTTTCTTTTTTTAATTTCTCAGGAACTACTGAACGGACTTACACCATTTAAAAAAAAGGTCGCTTTCTGGACCAAGACCTACCTTTTTGCCAAATTTGGTGTAATTCCGTTCAGCAGTTCGGGCTGTAGCTTTGTCTAAAATTCCTATGAAAATTAACATGGGGAAAAAGCGTTTTGGACCCCCCTTTTTTCTCGGCCCCCGCTTTACAAATCACCCCGAAACTTTCAAGACAGGAGCTGACCGGAGCGGGCCATTAGTTTTGAAAAATTCGCAAAGATTCGTCAAACGACGCCAAAGTTATTGGCAAAACAAAAAACGCTTTTTGAATAGAAACAAGGTCCTAACTATAACTACCTACTGGCAACCGCCAGTAGGTAATATATCCACAAGAAGAAAGTGCCATATCCCAGATCTGGAAATAGCAACATTTATTTAAATTCACACAGGCAGCAGCAGCTCGTTGTTCCCCTGATGCTTTTCGGCGGAATGCCTTGTTCACAGGTATGTTGCAACTCAGCCAAGTCCCAGGTGTTTAAATACTAATCATGTCACGTGCCTGTGTGCTCATGTACTCCATTTCCCAACATGCAGTTAATTTAGCAATGTTATGTCTGTTATGCCACAATAGCGTCTTTCCTTGCTAAAATGATCTTAATGTCCAAATTCCTACACAGGTCTTTTTATAAATGTACATTATAATTAGAAAGGGACTTGCGCATGCCTGTCTCCCGCATGCCTGTCTTGAGGTGAGCAAATTTAGAGTGTCTCTGGTGTTCTGAGTGCTCTGTACTGGAGCTGCTTTCCACCTAAACTTGAGAACTACCCAGAGTTCTCTGCTTCCTTTTTGTATATATATATATATATATATACAAAATATATATATATATATATATATATATATATATATATATATATATATATAAATCAATGGTTCCAATTTTAGATATATGACATGCTGTTGCGTTAGGGGTAGATTTGAGAGTGGCTGAATGTTTGAAAACTTATGGTCAAGGTTGGTAAAGATGTGATGTACATGAGCGGCCAACAAGGGTGTTTTATGATCCCACTTGGGAGGTATTTGCCCAATTTAATCCTACACAATATTGAAGGGTGAGAAACACAAGTCATTAAGAAATTAAGTACTTTATTATATTAATATTGATCTTATACTGTGTTTTAAGGGCACTCCTAGTTGAGCTGTGAGACATGTTACCTCTAACTAACCTATTTACCATACCCCACTTTGGACAATGACACAGTTTAAGCCTCTCTATACCAGGAGATAGACAAATAACAACCAGCTTGTATACAAACATTGTGAGCCAGTCATGAAATTTAGAGGCACATTGCAATGCTGTATTTATACATTGTATTTTTGCACATATTAGCAGTAGGTTCTGGCACTTTTTTTAAGCATTTGCACGAGCACTTTCAATGTGGCAAAAGAAAAAGAAAGTAAAAGAATCAAAAGTGAAATGACAAAGCGTTTTTACTGTTGAATGTTTACTATGTCCATGCTGCTGTACATCACATGCGGCAGTACGTATGTGAGAACTTGGAATAATTGCATCTACGTTATGTGAACAAGGCAGTGGAGACTGCCGAAACGCGTTATAGCCATTGCTAAAATAAAATCGCTTAATTGAAAGATTCCAGTGGTGTCGGTACCTGTGTGAATTTGGAAGCAGGAGTATATATATATATGAGAATATTTATAAGTATTTCTTTTAGTTTCACTAATCACGTGATGCAATGTGTGGTAAGATTGTTGAAAAGCAATGAGGGACTAGGGTCTCGTCATGTGATCAAGCCCACTGGATGGGCGAAACGCGTCATCTAAATAAAAAGGAAAACAAATTTTGCACTTACCTGGTGTCCGTGTCCCGTATTTCGACTGGAAATAGTCGAGGGAATCCTGGTGTAACATATATATATATATATATATATATATATATATATATATATATATATATATGCCACGAACCTCGCTTTTGCTGTTTTCTTCCAAACAAAAGAGCGTAGACCCAGTTTGGTGCAATTATAATTTATTCCGACACACCACCAGTCGCCATGACGCGTTTCGGCAGATCCCTGCCTTGATCACATGACAACATTGCTTTGTGCAGCCTCCTTTTAAAGTGACAGTGCAATCATTTGGTCATAAACATAGAAAACATACTCTGAAATTTTATGCCTCAATGCATACACTTATACAATGTTTAAATACATTTATAATTCATGTCATTTGGAAATAAATTTGATGCACGGCATTTCATTCTGCGTAACCCACTTTTTTGTAATAAGTTCTTTTGAGATAATGAATTCTAGCTTAAATGCAATGTTATCCATAACCTCCATCAATACCATGTAAAGACCAAAAAATGAAAAATAAAATAAAAAGTGCTAAGGTGGTAAACACAAATAAAAAATAAACAGAAAAATGAAGTGCAATGATTTCTAACTTATACCTTGACCGTGCTCACCAGTGCCTCTTGTTGAAAAGTGCTAGTGCAAAAATATAATAAATGACATCATGTCTATAATGCCTAAAAATAGTACAATGTAATTACATTATCATTTAATTTGACTATTCTAGCATAAAGAAACGTGTGCAAACGGCAGCATGTGCAAAATAGAGTTTTTCATGGAGTCTAATCCCTAAGAATTTTGTTAGGAGGTAGTATTTCGACAAATGATTCCCACAATCATAAATATATTCTTTTAAATATGTAAATAATTGATTAATAAATAAATACATATAAAATCTATAAATATAATTCATTTGTCCTAAAAACCATGTACAAAACCTTGAATGTTAAAAACGGATGTTATTCCAATTTAAAAACTCATATCAAAAACATTTCCATCGAAGAGAAAGTGCAAAGTTTAGGGACGTATTCCTTATACATATTATCATCTAACAACACGTGACATATAATCATATATAGAAAATTCATATAGTTAAGGCTGAATATTCTCATCTGGTGCAACATTTAGAAGCCAATGACTCACTATTTAAAGATATGTGTACAAATCCTCACTCATGTTGAGCCCCCCTGGTTGTTTAGTGTCGAGCTCGAGGATATAGTGAGTCTCCAAGCGTCTTAGCTTCCCTTCTCTATCTCCAACTCTCCTTTGTAATGGAACAGTATCAATGACATAATACCTCAAATGTTTTAGGTTCCCATCATGATGCTCTTTGAAATGACGCGCTACCGGGTAATTAGGGTCATTATTGGTGATTGCCCTAATGTGCTGTAAAACCCTTTTGTGTGCTGCTAGCTTTGTGCTCCTGATGTATGCCAGCTTACAGCTGCACTCTAAGACATACACCACAAAGTCACTTCTACACGTGAGATGGTATTTGATCATTTGAGGCTTGACACTAAACGCAGTCAAATATGTTGTTCTGTTACTACCATAGGCACATGCTTTGCAATTTGAACATTTGAATTACCCCTTCCTCGCAGTTAGCCACCCTTCCCCCTCCTTATGTTCTGGACTGCTGGATATATATATATATCAAGACAGGAGCTGACTGGAGCGCCCCATTAGTTTTGAAAATTTCGCGAAGTTTCGTCAACCGGCGCCAAAGTTATTGGCAAAACAAAAAACACTTTTTGAATAGAAACGAGGTCCTAACTATAACTACCTACTGGTGACCCCCAGTAGGTAATATATATATGTAGGACATTGACAAAGCCAGAGTGGCGAAACGCGTCTGTCAGCACTGAGGGGGGCTCTACACGAATAAAAAGAAAATTACTCATGGACTTGAGTGTGCTCCTGTTTTGTGTCGGCTGACACAATTCTGGTCTTTGACTGTTTGTGCTGGGAAACGCGGATCACCACCGTGAAAGGAGGCACCCAGGGCGTGTGGCTGCGACGACGGTTAACTTTTGTACTTATATATATATATATATATATATATATATATATATATATATATATATATATATATATATATATATATGCAGAAAGGTAGATCTTGGTTCAGAAAGAGCCCTTTTTGTTATTTGGTGTGAATCTGTTCAGTAGTTTTGGAGATATTAAAGGAAATCCAAATTTGTGTATCTACAGGCGCAAAGCCTCCACGAATATTGACAATCTTGTGCAGAGATCTGATTAGCTGCCAACACTTCAACCAGGAAGTGTTGGCAGCCATCTTGGGACTCGGCCTCAGCCAAGTCCCCCAAAAAAACATAAAATTAAAGAAAAGGTGGCAGGGTCCCCCAGGGACTCCGCCTGGGCCAAAAAGTATTTTTTTTAAAAAAGGTTTTGCCACGAAAAAGCAAATATTTGTGAATTCGCAGCAAAATGTTTAAAAAAAGAAGTGCGCTCTCCTGCGCTTCTTTTAAACTCAGCCCTCAGGTGGGCCAGGTACAGGGGCATATTTGAATATAAATAATGGGGAAGGGGCAAATGCAGCCCCCTCCCCAAGGCCAGTTTGAGCCCCGGGGACCGCCACCTCCCCGGGGCAGGCTGATTCAACTTTAATTGAAGTTGGGCTGCGTGGCCTCCCTCCTAAGCTCCTAAGATCCCCGGGGACCACCCCCTCCCGGGGAGTTACTTCAAATATTTGAGTGGAGTTGCATAGAACCCCCCATTTTTTATGGAGGGCCCAGCTGCCACCACCTCCCTGCGGCCAGAAAAACATTTTGAAGGGGTAGGGGGCCATGCGGCCCTCCTCCCAGGCCATATTCGGCCCCAGGGACCACCACCTCCCCAAGGCATACAGAATTGTATTAAAGGAGGGGGGTTGCACGGCCCTCCTTCCGGGCTGTTTTCGGCCCCGGGGACCACCACCTCCCCGGGGCTGGCCCTAAAGAACAAAGAAGGGGGCCCACGTGTAGCAATCACATTTCTGAAATGCACGGCCTGTTTGTACTCTTGTTGTCTCCTATATAGGAGGATTTGTGTAGTCACAGATTTCTGGATGAAGAGTCACGAGGAGCAATCGCATTGCTGAAACGCACGGCCTCTTTGTAGTCTTGTTGTCTCCTATGTAGGAGGATTCATGTTATCACAGATTTCTGGGTGAAGACACATGAGGAGCAATCACATTGCCGAAACACACAGCCTCTTTGTAGTCTTGTTGTCTCCTATATGGGAGCATTTATTTAATCATAGATTTCTGAATGAAGAGGCACGAGAAGCAATCACAGTGTCGAAACGCACAGCCTTTTTGTAGTCTTGCTGCTTCCTATATAGGAGGATTCATGTATTCAAAGATTTCTGAATGAAGAGGCACAAGGAGCAATCACATTGCCGAAATGCACAGCCTCTTTGTAGTGTCGTTGTCTCCTACATAGGAGGATTCATGTAATCACATATTTCTGGATGAAGAGGCATGAGGAGCATCACAGTGCCGAAATACATACAAGGTCACTGGAGACATTTTCTTGTGTGCAGTTAGGAAATAAAATTTTAAAAACCTTAAAAATTCACTAAAAAATCAAAAGGTTACAGGGTTTGTTATAGTTAGGAAATAGAAATTTAAAAAAACTTAGAAATTCACTGAAAAAACAAAAGGTTACAGGGAGGTTATAGTTAGTCTCAGATTTCACTCATACAAAACCAGTGAAATTCAGCTGTTATAATTACTTTAGCTAACTATGACTTTTGCACCCACAATGTAATTGCTTACGGCCTCACATATTACATCACTCATGACATAGTCAGTGGCATCAATGATGACATCACTGTCATGCACTACTAATTACCCCACATATTACATCACTCATAACATCTTCTATGACATCTTTGATATCAATGCAACATTTGCTGTCAAACTACTGATAAGAAACCTATGCATGGCGGGGGTGCGAGTTATAGTTACCTTAGGGCATGAGTTATAGTTTCTTGACATAACTTAAACTATAAATGCTGATTTTCTATGGTTTTGTGTGTGTAAATTCTGAACCTAACTATAACACCCCTGTAACCTTTGTTTTTTAGTGAATATTTATATAGATATATTAAACAGTAGCGGTTGTCGCTGTGTAGTTATACTTAAGTCAGTTCCATAGGAAGAGAGTTTTTTGATTTGCTGATAACTCTGGTACTGTCTGTTGAATCTTCACGAAACTTTCCCCAAAAAAGTTAATCCGCCTCAGCTCCTTCATTGAAAGCTTCAGGGTTATCTGGCAAGTGAGGACTGAGAAAGAGGGGGTCCAAAAATGCTTTTTACAAATTCAATTTCCATAGGGAATTTTAGACACTGCTACAGCCAAAACAGCTGAATGAAATTACTCCAAGTTCAGTAGAGAGCTAGTTCTTTACCCAGAATACATACTTGTGTGATTTGGTTTAAATATGTTCAGCAGTTTTGGAGAAATGAAGGTTAAAAGAATATAGATATCTAGACCAGTGGTTCTCTGACAGGAACGGACGTTCAAGAGATAATGATCTTCATGGCTGCTATCAACATCAACAGAGATGTTGGGTGGCCATTTTAGGAGTCTCTGCACATAAAAATAGAGTTTTTTCTATCTTTTTATTTGCAGAGACTCCGCAGTCGTAAAGATGCTACTAGTAAAATACCTTTGTGAATAGCAAACAATCGCAAACTTACACAAAAGTATAAGTTTACCTTTGTGAATCAGGCCCCATATTCCAAACTCACTTAATACACACAATTATGATCCAGCATGCTAAATGTCATGCACTTCTATCTACAGAAAAAGAAAGTTATGGTCGGGCAATTAAATGTGTTTTCTCGTGTTAATTCCCATGGGGATTTTGCTCACCACTACAGCAGAAACCACTGAATAGATTTAGGTAAACTCGTGATTTAGTGCTGTGGAAAAATGTTTCACTGAAAAGAGTAGTCGCAATGAGAGGTGCCTCATTCCAGAAGATTTCATGGGGGTGCACTGAGGCATTGAAAATGGGGGCAAAAATGGAAAAAATAATTAATTTGACGAGGAAAAATCACAATTTTAATGGAATGCACAATCATGCGTTCTCCATATTGTATTCCGGAGCAGGCACCATTTTCTCAAATTTACAATTTTTGGAAATAAAAATTGCATTTTTTATCAAATTAATGCATTTTAAATAAAAAAAACGTTCAGAACGGATCAAGGCAATTGTAGTTGGCTGATGCACAGATCAGTGGCTGCATGGCCCAGCCTCTAACATTGCATTGTTACTTTTTGTTCCAGTATGTCCAGTGTATCTTCAAATTCAGTGGCTTCCTCTAAAGGCTCAGTCATCGCACTTGAGATGGCTGACAAATCATTATCCTTTTCAATTGTTGTGTCCTCTGCAGCCTCATAATTTTTAGAGATTAAGGGCCACATGTAACAACATTTGAAATAGCGAATACCTAATTGCAATTTTCTGTGAATCGCAAGTAGGTAATCGCTATTACAAATGTCTGAAATTCATAGAGTTTCATTTAGCGATTCCTAGGGGGTCGCAAATCGACATACCTCATTAATATTAATGAGGTAGATTCAATTTGCGACCCCCTAGGAATCGCTAAAATCATGGGGATGGTGGCCTGCTGGGGTCAGCAGACTACCATCTCCGTGATTGCTTTTAAATAAAGCATCTTTTTTTTAAATGCAGCCCATTTTCCATGAAGGAAAATGGGATGTGTTTAAAAAAAGAAAGAAATGAAAAGATTTCTTTTCATTTTTTAAGAGTATGCAGTGGTACATGTGGCCACTGCCTGCTCTTAAAAAATGCTTTTACAAACATTCACAAAGGGGAAAGAGTCCCTTGGGGACCCCATCCCATTTGTGAATGGGTTACCACCTACTTGAAGTAGGTGGTAAAATGCAAATGTTTTGAAACCGCATACATACCAATGCAATTTGGTATTAGGAAGGGACGCCCAAAACACGCCGCTTCCTAACAGCGAATCGCTAACCCATTTTGCTATTCGGTAATAGGCTACCGAATCACAGAATAGGGGTTGCTACATTGAGAAAGCCTTTTTTTCCGGTCACAAACGGCCCAATTCTGCGTATCGGGCCGTTTGCGACCTTAAAAAGGTACATACATGTGGCCCTAAATGCTTACTAATTTTGATTATTTTGAGTTTCTCCACAGTTTGAAAAGACAGACTTATCCTTACCAGGGGTATGGGAAATTTGCGTAATTTGCTTTTGCATTATTATGCGAAATTGCACAGAAATGACAAACTACAATGAGTGCTATATTACAGCACAAAATGCTTTCTTGTGTCCAAAACCCAAGTGCCACAAACAACAGCTGATCACATTTTATGGTTGTGTTGTTCCCATGCTCCTGTTCTGAAATTTTGCACAGCATAAATATGCCAAGTGGTGTATTGACATAATTTTGAGAATTTCACGTGACAAGCATGAAATGAAGCGAGAGTATACCGACACAAGAGAAATTTCACCTGGGCCTGGTGCTTATGACTGTGAAACGTGGCCCGCTACACTGAAAACTCGCTTGGAGGATTCACTGGCTACAGGACGTAATAGATATGTTATTGCCATCCTGCTGAGTTCTGCCTATGTATGTGCTATTTGTGTTTCCTTTACTCATGCCAATAGATCAATGGTATTGATCTACTGAAACATGCTGCAGGAGCCTACACTGTGTTCTCCAGAGGCCTGCAAAGACTTCAGTTCTTATTTGCCTTGGAAGTTTAAATATTTCTTCTTCAAGTTCAGACTCTTTCTTGAAGATCCAGATCTTATAAATAGAGACATCCAAAGTTGTATAGGTGTCAGGCTAGTAGACATCACAAGCTACCAACCTTTCGGAACAACCCAGCAGGGGCGATGCTAGACACCCACCTCCCCCATGCACAGATACCCATCGGGATGGATAACACAATCCCCTTTAAGTCTGTCCACAGGGGAAAAGCGATAGGGAGAAAATAACAAACACTCGTGGAAGTATCGAGAAAACCTCTCCTGCCGTCTGTCCAGAATGGGCACACACCACAGCAGAAGATCCTAAGTGAAAGAAGAAGAGTGTGTGTTAACTCGAGAACAACCCAGTACAGAAAGACTAGACACTATACATGTATGCATTCAATATTCACCACTCACTCCAAAACCGTCCTTCTAGTCTTGGAGGGATCAGACATACAGGACCCAGTCACTGTTACACCAGAAACGGGGTCTGTGAAAGTCGATTTCCACGGCAGGTGGAAGGTAACAGAAGAACACACAGAACCTGTGTGTAATGTACAGGGTAAATGTTGCACTCCTCGTGCAGAAACTGGAATCAAACAAAACAACAAAAAGGCACTCCTCTGCTGCTCTCCGTGCGTGAGTGAAAATAACAAAACGGCCGGGATGTCGCACTCCTAGTGTGAGACAAAGTAGCATGTAAAAAGAAGACAAGAAACAAAATAATTGTAGACACTTTGCCGCAGCTCTCCGTGTGTGTGAGTGAGGGAGGAAAGAACAGAAAGAACGGATCCAGCCGGAGTCTGTATCGGTACTTGCCTCGAAGAAGGGCCCACCTCGCGGGAGATCAGGAACCAAGGAGCAAGGCAAAGCAAAGCTCAAGGAGGGCTGACGACGAATGACACGTAGCGGGAGAGAAGTGCAGGCAGGTCCAACAGCACTTCTCCCGCGAAATGAAGAATAATCCGGTAATCCAATAGAGCAAGGAAGGCAGGGGGGCGTAGTCGATTGACAAGCACCGGCCTGCACGCTTGTCCAGGTAGAAGTACACATAGCTCCTCCCCCACACTGGAGAAGCCCGGAACCCAGCAGAGAAGCCTCTTGGGACATGTAGTCCCACACCCACAATCATTCGGTCTTCAAACACACCCTCACTCCATACCGCCTGCTATAGACTGACGTGACAGGGGCGTGTGGTGCAGGGAAGTGGCCGAAGTGCGAGAGAGCCACGACAGTACCCCTCCCTAAAGGCCACAGTCTCGGAGGCCGACCAGACTTCGAGGGGTGTGCAGCATGAAAATGGCGTAAAAGGATCAGACAGTTCAAATTGCTCACCAGCTCCCACGTCCGATCCTCCGGGTCGTAGCCTTTCCAGTCTACTAGATAGAAGACCCTTCCCTGTCTCATTCTAGAATCCAGAATCTTGTGTACCTCATACTCCACCTCACCTTCTATGACAAGAGGTGGCGGTTTCTCAGGCAGTCTAGCGTGAGGTGAGCAGGGACACAACAGGGACTCGTGAAACACAGGGTGGATATGCCAAGACAATGGAAGAGACAATTTCATGGCTACGGGGTTAATTACCTTAGTTATAGCAGAGGGTCCTACATATCTTGGTTTCAGCTTGTCTACCCCTCTCAGATGTAGATTTCTAGTGGCCAACCAAACCTTATCTCCCACTTGGTATGCTGGTTCTGGGGAGCGTTTCTTGTCTGCGAACCGCTTGTATGTCTCTTGAGCCTTAGACAGATGATTTTTTACATCTATGAGATCTGCACGGAGATGGGTGTTTAGCGATTATAGGCCATTCAAAGGGTAGCAAGTTAGGGTGATACCCATATAAACAATAGAATGGGGAACATCCTAAAGATGAGTGTTCTAAGTTATTGTGTGCGAACTCAGCTGTCCATATCAGGACGCTCCATTCTGTGGCATGCTGTATAGTGAAACACCTTAAATACTGTTCTAGGGTTTGGTTTAACCGCTCGGTCTTGCCGTCTGTTTGTGGGTAGTAACTAGTGGACAGCCCAGCATCCACTTTCATTATTTTACAGAGTTCTTGCCAAAACCTAGAGGTGAACTGGTAGCCCCTGTCTGTAATGATCACTGCTGGTATGCCATGAGCCTTTACAATATGTTGCAAGAAGGTGATAGCCAGTTCGGGAGAAGTAGGGATTCTCGTCATGGGAATAAAATTGTCCATCTTGGTCAAATGGTCCACTACCACTGGTATAACAGTAAGTCCTTTGCTAGCCGGCATTTCCACTTTGAAATACATTGAGATAGTGTGCCAAAGACTGGGGGGGAACAGGAATGGGTCGAAGAAGTCCTGTCGGTTTGGTATGGTTAGCCTTTCCTTGAGCGCAGATGGCACACTCCTTTACGTATCTCTTTGTTGTTTGCCTCAACGCAGGCCACCAGAAGTACCTCTCGATATTAGCTATTGTCTTTTAGATACCCATTTATCCTCCCAACAGCCAATCATGAGCCCACTGCAGTACACAGTTTTGTAGCTCCATGCTTGGAACATACAGGACTTGCCGATGGTATAAGAGGTCGTCCTGTTTCCGTCTGTCTTCTGGTTCTTCAAGTATCCAAGCCTGTTTGTCCAAAGTTTCCAAGCTTATTTTCAGGTCTTTCATGAAATCCTCAGTAGTTACTAAGGCTATTTCTTTGTCCTGGAACGAGGCCCCTTGTAGGATGATTGGGGGTTCGTTGTTTGAGTTCACGTCCGTTGTTCCTTGTGGAGACAGAGCATCGGCCTTGCCGTTTTGTGGTCCTGGCCTGTATTTGATGATAAAATCATAATGAGAGAAGAACAGAGACCAACGCAACTGACTGGGGGTGAGGGCTTTTGCGGTTTTCAGGAACAAAAATTACGATGATCAGTGTAGATCTCCACTGTATGCTTGGCTCCAAGAAGATAGTGCCTCCATTCCTCGCACCCTCTCTTTATGGCTAGCAGTTATTTATCGGTGATGCTGTAGTTGATCTCCCATGGACTGAGCTTCTTTGAGTAGAACGCCACAGGATGCAATTGTCCTGTCTCCGGATGTCGTTGGGATAACACTCCTCCCAGGGCATGATGCGAGGCGTCAGTTTCCATCACAAATGGCAAATCAGGATCCGGATGCTGCAATACAGGTGGCTGAGTGAACTGCTTCTTTAGCTCCTGAAAGGCCGTCTCTGCTTGTTCGTTCCATGCATAGGCTACCCCTTTATGTAACAGGCGGGTTATCGGTTGTGTGATCTTGGAGAAATCCTTGATGAAGCGCCGATAAAAATTTGCAAAGCCTAGAAAGCTCTGGAGTGCCTTGACTGTGCTAGGAGGGTTCCATTGGGTAATGGCGCTGACTTTTCTTGTGTCCATCTTTATCTCTCTTGCATTGATAACATAGCCCAAGAACTCGATTTCAACGACATGGAATAAACATTTCTCCAGCTTGGCGTATAAGGAATGTTCATCTAGTCTCTGGAGCACCGCTCTTACATGCCCCACATGTTCCAAGTAAGAGGAGGAATAGATGAGTATGTCGTCTATATACACGATACAAAAGACATCCAGAAAACCCCGAAGCACCTCGTCCATAAAGAATTGGAAAGCCGCAGGGGCATTACAAAGGCCGAAAGGCATGACCTGATATTCGAATAGGCCCTATTTGGTGCGAAAAGCCGTCTTGCACTCATCCCCCTGTTGGACTCTTACAAGATGGTAGGCACCTCGGAGCTCCAGTTTTGTGAAGATGTTGGCACCCTTCAGCTGGTCTAATAACACAGGTATGAGCAGCAAGGGGTATAGGTTCTTGATGGTAACTCTGTTGATCGCTCTATGGTCTATACAAGTCCTTAAGTCGCCCTCCTTCTTTGGTATAAAGAAAAGAGGAGAACTGGCAGGAGAGGAGGAGGGACGTATGAATCCTGTTGCAAGGTTCTCATCCAGGTACTGGTGTAAGTGTTGCGTTTCTGGCTCAGTTAAATATATATGCGGCTACACGGAATGGCTGCCCCTGGAAGCAGTTCGATCCGGCAGTCATACTCACGATGCGGAGGAAGATGACTTGCTTCTTGCTTACTGAACACAGACGTGAACTGGTCGTATTCCGTAGGAATAGAGGTGATAGAGCAAACCTGCTCTTGCGCATGTCCATGAGATAAAAGACGCGCCGGTGCTTCCATGGGGCATCGAAGAAACGTATTTTCTTTGGTGCAATGTTCCACACAAAACAGAGAATCCATTACCACCGACCTAGAAGCCCATCGTACAGTGGGATCGTGGAAGGTGAGCCACGGCATGCCAAGGGTCAAGCGGAAATGAGGGGCGTCGATTAAGTCGAACTGGATCCACTCATAATGTTCCTTGCCAAACTGCATAATGATCGGGACGGTGTGAAAACGCACAGGCCCAGATGTAAGGGCAGTCCCATCCACAGCCTTTACTGGTTCTGGTGTCTTTTTTCTCTCGCATTGTATGCCCAAGTCTTTAGCGTAAGACCTGTCGATAAAATTTCCAGTGGCCCCTGAATCCAGTAGAGCAGAAACTTGGGTCTTGATTCCCTCTTCCATCCATAGTGTAACAAAGACACTAAGATGCGGAACCGATGACTGTAAAGTATTTGCAACAATTGAGGAGATCTCTGCTTCATCCACCCTTGAGTAAGGGATCTCTGACTGACTCGGGGTTGCTAGTTTTCTGTTTCCTCGCTTCAGGTCCTTGGCTTAGTAACAACGGCTTGAGTCTTCGTGAATGTTGTTCTCTCTGGCGTTCTGGTTCGTGCTCGGCACTCCTTAATAAAATGTCCCCCTTTTCCACAGTACAAGCACAAACGTCCTTTCCGCCTTTTCTCTCGCTCTTCTGCAGACAGGGGGCCTCGTATTCTATTTATCTGCATGGGTTCGACCCCATCTGTATGCCTCGTCGGTTCTTCAGCGTTTGGTTTAGGACGCGGGACAAAAAATCTTGGCCCGCTGCGACTCCTGTCGTTTTTGCATTCCTGCAAACGGTGAGCCAACTGCACTGTCAATTCGATTAGTTCCTCACATGTTTGAGGGAGATGGATCACCTGAGCAAGGACTTCTTTTAATTCCCCTCTAAGACCCTGATAGAAGAGAGTGGTTCTTTTGGCTGGTGGCCAGTCAGTCTCCACTAGAAGACGATTAAACGTAGTGATATAAGACAGGAGATCCTGTGACCCTTGCCTAAGTGTAATGAGTTCCCTATCTGAAGTGAGTAAATGTGATTTTCTATCGAACAGCTTGTGCATCTCCGTACAAAAACCAGTGAAATCGTACAATATGGGGTCCTCCTTCTCGATTAACGGGATCGACCAACTGGCTGCATTCCCACCCAGGTAGGACATAACAAAGGCTGTCTTGGATTGGTCGTTATGAAAGACCGTGGGTTTGCACAAAAAATGCAGCCTACATTGACTTAGAAAAATCCCGAACTACTTTGGGTCCCCTAGAAAGCGTTCAGGAGCGGCTAAGGGGATTTGCGGGGCCTGAATGGCCTGTATGGGAGTAGTACCTGTATCTAACTGAGAGTGTTGGGAGGAGGTCGTGAAAAACCCTACACCAGGTGTACCACCTCCTGCAGAATGAGCTGGGGGTGGTAGTGTCCAATCCTTGATGTACAACCCTCCCCCACTTGTCTGACCACCCTTACGGGACAACCCAGCCACTTCTCTCCTTAAGGAGCCCATCTCCTTCCTAGCCTCTTGGTTCTCTACACGGCAGGCATTAACCTCCATTTGTAGCTTGGTCATTGTCTCCAACAAGGAGGAAAGGATCGTATTAACATCCATCGCCCGGGCTGGGGATGTTACGTGGGCTTGTCAATCTGTCAGGCTAGTAGACGTCACAAGCCACCAACCTTCCGGAACAACCTAGCAGGGGCGATGCTAGACACCCACCTCCGCCATGCACAGACGCCCAGCGGGACGGATAACACAATCCCCTGTAAATCTGTCCACAGGGGAAAAGATATAGGGTGAAAATAACAAACACTCGTGGAAGTATCGAGAAAACCTCTCCTGCCCGTCTGCCCAGAATGGGCACACACCACAGCAGAAGATCCTAAGTGAAAGAAGAAGAGTGTATGTTAACTAGAGAACAACCCGGTACAGAAAGACAAGACACTATACATGAAAAACACACAAGTTTGGCAGTGTACCCCGTAAAGACCTAGCACCTGACCCACTATCCCTAATTAGTATAATAGGATTTCTCCAATGATAGTGTGTGCACACCGTTAACACACCCACTGCCGCGGTGCAATCCAAAACAGGATTATAACAAACAAACTAAAGCGCAAGGGTGCACGACTTCGTAGCAAGAAACAACAGACACATCACAAAGCATCAAGTCCGTGTCCATAATATTTTCCATATATTTTCTTCTTTTATTTTTCGAAATATTCTTGATATGTAAAAAAAACCACAGCCGACGCGTTTCGTCCAATAATGGACTTCTTCAGGGCATTGGGGCCAAAAAGGCGGACACTCCTGGAGATAAATCAGCATCGGAGTTCCACCCCCTGGGTGTATGTTGCGCTGAGATTGCCCAAAAGTTCTTATCCTCCGTGTGTCAATAAGATCAAGATAACTATTCCTTAATCAGAAAAGGCAGGATTTATTCATAGGAATAGTACCCTTCACACGAATCCTTCCGGAGTGCGCCTCACTGTGATATAGTGGGCCAACAGTTGAAACGGGCAATCTCCCAAAACAGCCTTGATATGGCTGAAAAAATACGGCGACCTCGAACAATCTCCTCTGAGGACAAAGACGGACTTGATGCTTTGTGATGTGTCTGTTGTTTCTTGCTACGAAGTGGTGCACCCTTGCGCTTTAGTTTGTTTGTTAAGACACTATACATGTATGCATTCAATATTCACCACTCACTTCAAAACCGTCCCTCTAGTCTTGGAGGGATCAGACATACAGGACCCAGTCACTGTTACACCAGAAACGGGGTTTGCGAAAGTCGATTTCCATGGCAGGTGGAAGGTAACAGAAGAACACACAGAACCTGTGTGTAATGTACAGGGTAAATGTCGCACTCCTCATGCAGAAACTGGAATAAAACAAAACAACAAAAAGGCACTCCTCCGCTGCTCTCCGTGCGTGAGTGAAAATAACAAAACGGCCGGGATGTTGCACTCCTAGTGCGAGACAAAGTAGCATGTAAAAAGAAGACAAGAAACAAAATAATTGTAGATACTTCACCGCAGTTCTCGGTGCTTGTGAGTGAGGGAGGAAAGAACAGAAAGAACGGATCCAGCCGGAGTCCGTATCGGTACTTGCCTCGAAGAAGGGCCCACCTCGCGGGAGATCAGGAACCAAGGAGCAAGGCAAAGCAAAGCTCAAGGAGGGCTGACGACGAAAGACACGTAGTGGGAGAGAAGTGCAGGCGGGTCCAACAGCACTAGTCCCAATACCGGCAACATCCCCCACCTTTCCATAGGCGAACGTGCATAAATAAACACACAAGACACTTTGTTTATGAGAAAAACTTGTTGCAGGTTTATTCCATACAAGAGTATGCAATAAGGTGGGTTATCTTACGGGCGATCCATGGGCAGGCAGCCATCCAACCTATGCTGCCCCTGCCCGCCTGATGAGCCAGCACTGTGGGATGGATGCCCGATCAGTGCTACACCTTTGTTGATCCACCTCTGGATCACGTGGCACCTTGTTACCATCCTACTCACGCCCCTTTCAGGGCGGAGCGTAGCAGGGCAAACCCCCGGTTGGTCAGGCCCCCAACCGCCCGAAGGACTAACGGGGCGCCGTCACGGTTCTCCAGGACCCTTCCCTGAGGATCCTGGTCTTTGGCTCTGGCACCCCTATTGTGCCGCGCAGAGGTACCCTTACTGTACCCGTCTGCCGCAGAGGTACCCTTACTGTACCAGACTGCTTCCAGATCGCCCTGTAACTCCGCCTGCAACGCAAAAGAAAACATTAAAACATTCAGTACACCTTGACCACCAGCCCAGCCGCAGGGTAAGAGGAAGGGAGGGAGACGGCGTGGCTGGCGGGAAAGAGGCCGCTGGGAGGGTCAGAGGGGTATACATACCCTCCCTCCCCCCCGGGCGTACCGGAAGTGATGCCCACACCCCTAGACAGCGGGCTCCAGGCGGAAGCCCTCTGCTGCTAGAGCGAGGGGTAGGCTTGTGCCGCAATGGCACTAAAGGGCCGCCCTTTTAGGGGGCCCCCTTTGGGGGCGGCGGGCAGCCACATAGTCCCAATACCGGCAACATCCCCCACCTTCCCATAGGCGAATGTGCATAAATAAACACACAAGACACTTTGTTTATGGGAAAAACTTGTCGCAGGTTTATTCCATACAAGAGTATGCAATAAGGTGGGTTATCTTACGGGCGATCCATGGGCAGGCAGCCATCCAACCTATGCTGCCCCTGCCCGCCTGATGAGCCAGCATTGTGGGATGGATGCCCGATCAGCGCTACACCTTTGTTGATCCACCACTGGATCACGTGGCACCTTGTTACCATCCTACTCACGCCCCTTTCAGGGCGGAGCGTAGCAGGGCAAACCCCCGGTTGGTCAGGCCCCCAACCGCCCGAAGGACTAACGGGGCGCTGTCACGGTTCTCCAGGACCCTGCCCTGAGGATCCTGGGGCCTGATTCACAGAACTAACTTACGTCAAAAACGTAAAGTTAGTACTTTTTGGTATTCACAGAATACACTTACTCATTTTGGTATTCACAGAATGAACTTACTCATTTCGGTATTCACAGAAGTTAGTAGTCCTAACTTTAGGACTCCTAAATGCCTTCTGTGAATACCGAAAGTCTTAAAGTTAGATTTTTCTCAGTTTAGGAGTAGTACTCCTAAACTGAGAAAAATCCTAACTTTAAGACTTTCGGTATTCACAGAAGGCATTTAGGAGTCCTAAAGTTAGGACTACTAACTTCTGTGAATACCAAAATGAGTAAGTTCATTCTGTGAATACCAAAATGAGTAAGTGTATTCTGTGAATACCAAAAAGTACTAACTTTACGTTTTTGACGTAAGTTAGTTCTGTGAATCAGGCCCCTGGTCTTTGGCTCTGGCACCCCTATTGTGCCGCGCAGAGGTACCCTTACTGTACCCGTCTGCCGCAGAGGTACCCTTACTGTACCAGACTGCTTCCAGATCGCCCTGTAACTCCGCCACAGCCCTGGAGGCGGCCACCGTCGCAGCCAGGGCCCCCCACCACTGCACCTCCTATTACCTGCAACCTGCCCTTTCCAAACATTCCTTTACATCCAGGAGAAACAAGTCCATCCCCACCGGGGACAAGTGGACCCCGTCCTCCTCAAAGTAACCTTTAACGTTTGCCTGGATGAGTTCATGCCTGATAAAGCCCAACCCCCTCTGACTCAGAAACTTGCGCATAGCACTGTTGACCCGCTTGCGCGAATGTTCTGCTGCCTCCATTGACCTGGCACCACGCCAATGAATGCGGGGGGTTATTTCAGACCAAAACAGTTCGCAGTGACCCAAGCGCCTGCTTAGTTCACCCAAGTCCGATTTAATGCCATGAGTAATCCCCTCCTCCCCACGGTCATGAGATCATTGCCCCCCAAGTGGATCACCAAGACATTGGGCGGAGCTCCACCAAGGGCCAGGCGTTGCTCGAGCCTGTTAATGATGCTGTTCCATCTCATACCTGGGAAACCCATCCAAACAAAATGAGTGTCGTGAAACCCCCGCATCCAGTTCCTGCTCTTGGCCCACTTTTCCAACCTGGCCACGTACGAATGGCCGATCACCCATACGCGAACACCTAAAGAAATGAACGCCATTCTTTACCAACTGTTTATTACTCAAATAATCAGATTTTAACACGACACTGCAAAACACGGCACTCCAAAATTATTTACATACTGTGCAGTCAAGGGCGGATATACCGTTCAAAACAGCGCGACTGCCAACGCCCCACCTTTTTAATGCCTGCCGGCTCCATGCCCGCCTTGAATGCAGCCGTGGCCGCCCCAATCCTGAATGAATGGCTTGAATACTTTTTGTCAGGGCTGGCCAGGCCGGCGCGCGCCAAGCATGAACACATAACCCGCTCCACTTGAAACTTGGTCAGGGGGGTCAGGTCCGCATGTACCAGGAAATAACCTTGTGTTGCGGGGCGCACCGCTAAGTAGTCCCCTACTCTAGAGACCGGGCAGTACCTGGGATCCCCTAGCGGGTTAAGAACCACCTCAACCCCACGCCCTGCCTGGTCAGTCTTAGACCTTCTTATGCGGAGCACCAGCTGGGCATCCAGCTTCACGTCTTGCATGCCAAGTGCATCCCCAGACACATCAGCCTTGGATCTGGCCACCAATTCGCTCATCCTGAATGCCCCAAAGAATGCTAAACAAAAGGCGGCTGTGAGCAGGCTGGCCTCGTAAGAAGAATGCGCAACCTGCTGCAGGACATCAAGCATACCCTGAAAGCCTGGGGAAATCGATGGCCCCCCTGTTGTCCGGCGCCCTCACTTCATCCCTGGCCCAGCCCTTAAGAGCCGCCCGTAACCGAAAAGACCTGGACGGATCAGTCCCGCCCTTCAGTTTCTCGTCGTGGCACACTGCCGCCAGGTGGCTGGACACCCAAGAGTGGCTCCTCCCTTGGTCCTTAGCCCATACCACAAAGGCCTCCACCTTCTGTTCCAAAGGAAGGGAGCTGGTGCCCAGAATATCAGAGACGCCCCAGAATGTTGCACAGTGGGCCTTGTACTTCTTCCTGGTCCCTGGAGCCAAGGACCATTCCCCAATCTCCCTGAGCCGTTGCTCCACTGCAAGATGAGCCACAGATGCGCTGGAAAGGGGGTCATCTCCGCTCTCGCTCGCGGCCAGGCCTCCCGGAATCGGAGCCACTGAAAATGAGAGAGAGCGTCAGCAGCAACATTCTTGACCCCCTCAATGTGCCTGGCCCTGAACTCAATGTTGTGGCACAACCCGGCCCTGACAAGCTCTCTTAGCAGGCAAAGCACTAGTGGGCACCTAGCTGACTGACCATTTATCGCTTGGACAACCGCCATGTTGTCCGACCAGAAGACCACCCTCCTGTTTGCTAGCGCAGAGGGCCATAAATGCAGGGCGATGACGATGGGGAAGAGCTCCAGCACTGTGATCTTAGCTGTGATCCTGCGCCGGTGCCAAGCGTTGGGCCATTTCTGCGCGCACCACTCCTCCCCCATGATGGCTCCAAAACCCACCCTCCCGGAGGCGTCAGTGGAAAGGCACAGCTCAGCGCTGCAGGCCCATGGCGCCCTCCAGATCACCGTTCCATTGAATTGTACCATGAATTCAGCCCAAGTCGCCAGGTCTACCTTTATGCCTTTTCCCAACCTGACCAAATGATGTTTCCTGCGGACGCCTGCCATGGCCCTGGCCAATCTCCTTGAGAATACCCTCCCAGCCGGGATGACTCTAGCTGCAAAATTGAGCTTGCCCATGAGACTCTGGATTTCGCCCAAGGGTGCCTTGACTCTGCCCAGTAAGCTTTGGATGTCGTTGCGCAACTCCTGCACCTTCCCGGCAGGGAGCCTGGACTCACCCTTGACGGTGTCCAGCTCAATGCCTAGGAACGTGAGAACCAGCGCCGGACCCTCAGTCTTACCCGGCGCCAGGGGGACCCCCAGGCGAGCCGCCAAGTCCTGGAAGCACCGCAATCCCTCGCTGCACTCCCGAGACCCTAAGCTCCCGATGAACAAAAAATCATCCAGGTAGTGGGTCACTCCCTCAAGGCCGTGTTCCCAATAAAGTGCCCACTGCAAGAAGGAGCTAAAGGCCTCAAAATACGCGCAAGACACCGCACAGCCCATGGGCATGCAACAATCAAAGTACAGTTGACCCTGCCACTTGAACCCCAGCAGGTGCTGGCTGGACGGGTGGACTGGCAGTAGGCGAAAAGCAGATTCTATATCCGCCTTGGCCAACCAGGCCCCCTTACCCGCCCTCCGCACCATGTCAATGGCCATGTCCAGTTAGGAGTAAGAAACCGAACATGTGCCCTCCTCTAGCCAGTGATTCACTGAATCGCCCTCGGGGTATGACAAATGGTGAATCAGCCTAAAAGCCCCAGGTTCTTTCTTGGGGACTACACCCAGCGGGGATACTAGAAAGTTCTCCAGTGGGGGTGAGTTGAAGGAGCCAGCTACCCTGCCTAGCGCAACCTCCTTCTGAATTTTTTCTCCTACGACTCTCGGCAGTTCTTTGGCGGACCTCAAATTATCAGCATCGCGGCTACATAGCGGGCCCTGGAACGGAATCTTGAAACCTTCGAGGAACCCCTGCGCTAAAAGCAGCCTGTCTTTGGTGTTGTGGTACTGCCGCAGGAGCGGGAGGAGATTCTGCAATATGACGGGGGAGGGCCCTTTGTTGGGAAGGTTTGGTTGAGCGGAGACCAGAGCTGGTTGGCAACAGGGGGGTGGCGGCGCTGGGGGGGGTGGTCCTGACTGGGTCACTAACTGTTCTGTCTTCCAGAGGGGGGAGTGGGACTGTCCCGCTTTGAGTTGCACGACACGGCCGGATGGGCGGCCCCACACTTGCTACAGTTGTGGGCGAATTTGCATCCTTTGCCCCAGGAGCAAGATCCGGCATTGTATAACCGGCAGGTGCCGGTGGAGAACCTCTTATTCCCTTGTCGCTGACCCCCCTGTTGGGCTCGAAAAGGCTGTCTGAAGGGGCGCTTCCCAGATTGTTTGGAGGCCCCTTGACTATCACCACCTTTCTGCACTTTCGCCCCCTTTTCCCTGAACTCTGTAGTGGGTCTACCCATATGTTGAATCCAGAGTTGGATCTCCTTTTGGTCCCACCCTAATTCTGGACATAATGACATCCTCTTACGGAACTCCTGATCATAGTAAAACCATCCCAACCCGCCCGACAATTTTGCCTCCTGTTGGATGGTATGGGAATACTGCATCAGAGCAGGGCCCTGCTCCGGGTGTCTTTCCATTATTACTGCTGAGAGAATCGTGAAGGCCTCCACCCAGTTCTCTATTGTCTTGTCTGGCCAGCGTTGGTACCGCACTTTCTTGTCCTCCTCCTTTCCCCCCATCTTCCTGGTGTCTAAACCCGCCCTGCTGTGCATAAGTAAGGTCAAGATATCCACACATTCCCTTCTCCAAATGCCTTCCTTGGCGGCCTGAGGCACCTCCCACGCCAGAGAACAACGCCCTGACGCTAGGGGAGCTACTGTTACCATTGGAGTCGTCGGGGGGGCCAAACTTGCGGTGGACAGACTTGTGGGAAGATGGGGGGGGGAGCTGGTCTGCACATGCGTGGAAGCGGGTGCGGGGACGGGAGAGGGAGCAGGAGGAGCCGCTGGGGCGGGAGCGTTGCTGGTAGAAGGCGCTGCCATCATCTGCTGTCCCCCCACACTGGAGGGAACCATATCTTGCCCTGCACTACCACTAGGTGCCGTTACACTCCCTCCTACCTCTGGGGCGCCTACCATCATAACTGCCCCGCTGGCAGGCAATGCACCACCGCCCTGACCCGCCCAAACCTGAGTAATTGAAGGTGGCACCCTGGGCACCAGCGCTGAGTCCACCACTAAAGGGGGCGCCTCCAATCTGTCCAAACGTGTCTGAAATTGATTCATCAAAACCAACATGTTGTCCATCGCCTTACTGATTTTTTCAATGTTCGCGTCGCCCGTTGTGGCCGCGGGCGGAGGGTTAGCAGGAGCAGCCACCGGCGCTGGAGGCTGTTGCGCAGCCACTACCCTGACCTTGGCCGGGGGGGGGTCCGCAGGGAAGTCTTTGTTGGTGGGCCTTCGTGACTGCTTGGGTCTGGGAGGGGCCAGCTCGGGTGGTCCCGCCTGGCTTCCTGATGGTTGGTCTAGTGACACCCCGGAATCCTCCTGCCCACAGGCGTCAAGCATCCCTTGAGCCCATTCCACTCCCTTGGCTTTTGCCATTGCCATAAAGGTCCCCCACACTAAATCCTGGGATGTGCTTGGTTGCGACTCTTCTACACAGCTGACTTGCGAGAACAAGAGGGCGGGGGTCCCCTGGCTGTTCATGCTATACTTTGTCTGGCCGACTGCCCATCCGCGCCCTAGAACAAAAGACAAAGGTGAGTCCCAGCACTGAGCCAGCAAACGAAACCTCCCTGCCGCAGAGCAGCCGTTCCCATGGGCCCCCAGACCCCGGCACGTGTCCCGCCCAATGCCTCCCCGGTACTTACTTCAACACAGCTCCTGCCCTAGCGACCTGATCGAAACGGTACGTGTTAGCGTCTTGCCTTTGTGTGTTGCTGCACGAACGGATTGCGACGATGGCCCGCATGGGGGGGGTGGCGAGTGAGGGTGGCGAGGAACCACAGCACTGCAATACAAAGTTCCGATTAAGAAACCACACCACAACAGCTGAACATAGGGCCGCAGGGCCCGCAACACAGTACCTGGGTAACGTATCCAGGAACAAAACAGTGGGGGGGGCGCTACACAGCGGCCGTGGCCCCCCCGCCCCCCCTTGACGATTGCCCCCCAAGCAAGCCACGTGCACTTACGTCCCCCACAACCTTTCCACGACTAGCTTGCTGCCTTCACCCTTGTCCTGTGATCACGTCCCAATGGTCCCCGGATGGCTGCAAGTACCGTGGATGTCCGGATGAGCTGCGATGAGGAAATAAATTCGTTTAGACGAGGCCATCGCAAGGCCATGCGACCACCGGGTTGTCCCGTGCCGCGAAACTCCCCCAAACTACTAACGTGGCCCCGCCATGACCCTGTGTCTGTCGGTGTGTCCCCCTTACCTTCCTGCCACGCAGTCAGGCTGTAAATCAGCATGATGACTGCGGGATGAGGAAAACTAGTGGCGGGGGGTGCGGGGGGTGGTTTGCGGATGTGCCCCATTACCTGCACAGCGCCCTTGCCCAAGCCACGACCCTGCGAAGCTGCCAAAGACGTCCGGGCCCACTCTACCTACAGAAACAAGATAATACATGAGTGTGTCTTCACATGACAATGGCACACCCCTTCAGACCGATGCCCTGTTGCGTTGTGTTTCGCCTTGCTGCAGCTCTGGAAAAGAAAGTACAAATCATTACACCTCTTTGCAGCAACACCCCTCTGCTCTTGGGGTTTTCTTTCCCCATCGCCTGGGCACCGGACTAGAGCGATCACTTGAACCCTTTCTCATATTTACTCTAGTGACAGCTGCAGCATAATGTAGTTCCGGCAAGTACTACAGCTCGCCTCCCTCATGCCCCACGCCAGGGACCCAAGGTTCACCCTTAACGCCCCTCATGGACCTGCTGCTTGAGCGGGGCTGCTAGCCCTGAAATTGTGAGGTGCCACCCGTACCTGTGGGGTGCCTCTGCACCAAGACTCACTCCGACGGAAGCTGCGTGAAACGTCCGGTCCCGACCTGCTCAGAAACAAAACAAGCGTAAGTAAGTGGTCCCCATCACTGATGAGCGACACATCCCGCTAACGATGGTAGGGCTGCACCCCCGTATACACATGGCCTGAAGGAGGCTCCTGTAATAAAGCACACATCATTAACCCACACAAATCACAAGGGTGGACTGCACGTGTATTGCTCAATTTCCCTAATGCCAGTATTGTGTTGTAGGGGACAACCGGCCTCAGGGAATGCTGGTGTATGATGGCAGGCTGCAACCCCGGCGATCGGAGCGGTGGGGGTGGGGGTGAGGGCGGCTTTTTCACATTTGTCAACACTCTCCTCTATTTCCACTCTCTATGGCGCAAACTTATTAATTGTGGGTCAGCATCTGTCCCAGCTCGACCCATGCTCCCCCGTGTCTGCCCCTGCCCTGAGCTGGGCGGCACCCCTCACTAAAGGCAACCACTCCCACCGGGCGAGATCCAAGGACACCGCGTCAGGCCCCCGGACCCCGCCACGACCTAACCAGACCGCCTCCATACTGCGACCTCACACCTCCGTTGAGCCGCGCGAGACGGAAGAGCAGAACACGGCCCCCCCTGTCCTGTGAGACACGCGCCATGGTGAGCACTCACCAATCAGGATGCCAGAGGGCTGCGAACCACCCGACGCCCGCGACCGTAGTCTACAGGTACGTGGAGCCCATTACACACTGCGCACACTTGCGTGTCCCGGGGCCTGCTCGTCGCCCAGGTGCGCCATGCCCAGAACGGCAACTGCCTGCGTGGAACGGGTGGGTGCGGGGGGGTCGGGGCCCAAACCGCAACCCCACTGGTGCGGACCTGGGCGCAAGCCTCGACATCCGCCCCGAGTGCGGCGGTGACATCGCGCGCCCTCCTCCATGTCCTTGATAGGAAGGGCGGAACACGGCCCCCGCTGTCCCACGCCATAACAACCACCTCACGTGGAAAGGAACGATTATTCCTTCCCCCCAAGCGAAGTCAGCTTTTCAATCCTCCAGTGTACGAGTTACACCCACCTGGCCTGAGGTGGAGTCGGATAATTACTGTGCACAGCAGGTATGGTCGCCCCCTCCCCTTGCCTGAGGAAAACGTGCCGTCTAGTCGGCTGCAAGCTAAGGAGCGGATAGCGCGGCGCGACCAACTTTCAAAACAAACACTGTAAACCGGGCAGCACACAACCCCCCCAAACAACACAACCGAAGCCAGGTCCCGGCCCCCGCCACGGGCGGCCGGACCTCACCCTCCGTCTGTGATTCGCTCCGCATAGGGCCCCCTCACCACGTGGGACCGATGGGCCAACCCCCCGCAGCTGCCCATTCCCGATCCCACCTCCTCAGCGCGCCAAACATGAACCACGGACCTGTGCTCCGCTTGCTGACGGCCAGGAACTCCTGCCTGCGGCATCGGAGCCTGCAACACTATGCACCCGCCCGCATGTGGAGGGCTCTCACCCGTTTGCCGCGCGGTGCTGCAATAGCCCTGTGGCCCCAATGCGCCATGCTGAGCCAGCCGCGCCGCTCCCCCCGGCGGCCAACCGCAACAGTCCACGCCTGGACCAGACCCACCCGCCAAGGGCCCAACCCGGCAGCCTCGTCCGCCACAACGTGCAGCGATACTCGCACCCATGTCTCCGGAGAGACAGGAACTGCCCACACTCTCCCGAGCACAGACGATGAGGCCCACGCCAGCCTGGGGGGCCAGCCCGGGAGCAGGAGAATGCCCGCGGGCACCCCGGGGTAGAAGGGGGGCGAGCACCCCCAATGCACCACCACTGCACGGCACTGCAGCCCGCAAACCCCCGAAAACGACTGCTGCAGCAGCCCTCAGCCCTCGAGGAGCTATCCTCCCCCCCCTATAAACTAGGGGGGGCTGGGGGGGAGGATGTAAACTCACCGCAAGAGACCGGGAGCCAAGAGGTCCCAAACGGCACGACGACGACACGGAGGGACCGACGGACGACCTCCCAGACGGCGTGGCTGGCGGGAAAGAGGCCGCTGGGAGGGTCAGAGGGGTATACATACCCTCCCTCCCCCCCAGGCGTAACGGAAGTGACGCCCACACCCCCTGGACAGCGGGCTCCAGGCGGAAGCCCTCTGCTGCTAGAGCGAGGGGTAGGCTTGTGCCGCAATGGCACTAAAGGGCCGCCCTTTTAGGGGGCCCCCTTTGGGGGCGGCGGGCAGCCACATTCTCCCGCTAACCGAAGAACAATCCAGTAATCCAATAGAGCAAGGCAGGCAGGGGGGCGTAGCCGATTGACAAACACCGGCCTGCACGATTGTCCAGGTAGAAGTACACGTAGCTCCTCCCCCACACTGGAGAAGCCCGGAACCCAGCAGAGAAGCCTCTTGGGAGATGTAGTCCCACACACACAATCATTCGGTCTTCAAACACACCCTCACTCCATGCCGCCTACTATAGAGTGACGTGACAGGGGCGTGTGGTGCAGGGAAGTGGCCGAAGTGCGAGAGAGCCATGACAATAGGACATAGTAAGTGGACAGCCCATGTTCGTCTTACAGATCCAATATATTGGCACAAATTACTCAGCAGGGCATGTTTTCTTATTGCAACCTGTTATTTTTTGACAGATGAATGTGCAAGCTGTTTAGCAAATCAGCAGCTTCATCAGTAACAGTGGCACATGTTTCTTGTACAATACACACCTGGGGTCTGCAGCAAATGTAGCAATGAGACAGCTTGACCCTTGGAACAATCTTCTTTGCTGACTTTTTCATCAAAATCTGAAAGGATGAAAGCATGTTGATTATGCAGTGCATTAGCAGCTGTTTGTCAGTATCTGCGGACATGGGTTTGGCAGTTGCATTTTCTCTCTTTTATAGCACACGATCATTTATAGATCTATACTCCTCAAGCAGGAGTTGTAGCATGTATAAGGTGAGTTCCAACAAGATGGAACCTCCTGCAAGATAGCTATTATGACCTCACAGAATGATCCCCTAACTGTTCCAAGCTGTAAAGGAATGGCTAACGTGCGTCTCAATCCTGCGACAGGTAACCAATATGTTGTAGAATATTTCTTCCTTTTCAAGTAAGTCCTGCATAATCACATTGATTCATTGATCTAAACAGAGCACTCAAACGTATCCTGCATGTGCCATTGCTTTGCCAATATTCCTGCTATTGTCAGTGGCCACAAATCCAGTCCTTCAACAATGGGGTTCATGACATTTATAGGCTCTAATATTGAATTCTTCCAAAATACTGGCAGCTGTTTGTGCATGCTTCATGGAGAGCACTGCAAATGTTGCACGCTGATGAAATCCTTGAAAAGCATCAACACTGGATGCATAAAGTGATAACCTTCTCATAATGCCTTCCAAGGAGGCCCAGCATGATTCACATACTGTCTATAACTTGACAACTGGTCCACATGTTTGCAGTGAGATTGAAGGACTACACTGCACTGTCCTTCATTGAATCAGCAACCAATTCCAACATGGAGGTGCCTCTGTGGGGCAGTAAAAGTTGAGAAACAGATCCGGCTTAGAAACCTTCCCTTTAGGACATTGGGCCTCCACAAATTCCAGAAACCCCTCTTGTCCAGCAAAGCAGTTGGGAGGAGGCTGATCGCAAGTGCTTTGGCCAGTTTTCCATTGTATAAATGGACCAGATATTGGGTTCAGATGGATGGTGCATCCTTTTTCAATATAGCTACGGTAGTGTTATTTTTTGTAATGATCCCACCTAATGTGACTTGCACGCAGGTAAGTTGCTTGGACGCGTTGGCATGAATATGATACCCAACGTTTCCTTATGCCAAACAGATGCTGGTGCTACATACATTCTATGAGTGGCAGGACTCCTGGTCCTGATGATGAGTTTATCCTCCTCATTATCATAATCTCCCTCTATCAATTCAGGTTTGTAGGTCTCAGCAATACCATTCTTTCTTAGGTTCTTTTTCCATATGATTAAATGTTTAGTTTAGTTTCAGTTGGACCAATGGGTCTCTCGTGCATCAATGTCCATCTTACTTTCCACAACATACTAGCTGGCAGTAAATTATGCATTCTGCAATGCGTGTATCATTTGGCCTGTCAGAAAGTTCCAACCTGGGGGAGGGAGCTTGTAGTGGTGATAGGCAGAGTGTGCCATTTGCGGATATTGGTACTTATGTGCAGGTGGTGGTGGTGGTAAAGGAGCAGACTGAATAAAGGTGATTTGCACTTCCTTTGTGTCACTCTTGACAGTAGCATAGACTGGTTTGTCTTCTTTACTTCCCAATATGCTTCCTGGAACCTTTGTTATGCTGTGTCTCCCATGGTGTGGCTTAGAGGTTCATTCTAAGTCACCGTCCTCTGAACAGGGCCTTGGACAAAATCGAATAATGTGTCCTATTTTTCCAGCTGCAGGCAAAACTTTCTGATCTTTATCTACCTCACTAAGATCAATTATAGCAGACTCTTGTTACTGTTCTGTTTGCTGGGAAGATTTTGTTTGCTGTGGCAATTCACTCACTCACTCTGGTGTGTCCACCAATGCCCTTGGGACCCCTATGCGGGCCAGAGGGAGGCTGGCAAAAGTTGGTTAAAATAATTTAAAAAAATACCGAAGGCCCATAAGGCTCCAACAACATGGTAAAAATGAAAAAAGCGTTAAAATGAGAGATTATATCTGGCCACCATCCTGGAATCCACTGTGAGAGTTGGGGAAGGCTGAGAAAATTAAATTAATTTAAAAATAATTATCATGGCCTGCATTTAACAACCAGCACCACAAGCACAATAACAAACTCTTTATACGCAACAGGCAAGCATCGAACCAAGGTCAATGGGAGTCTCATGTAGTGACTCTCATTGACCCTGGTTTGATTTGTGCCTATCGGGGTCACTAGGCTAAGTCACACAAGCGGGGTAGCATTTCATTGGGACAAGTGGGGAAACGCTGGGTAGTAGGAATTTTCTGGATTCCGGCTGATTCTGGAAGTTTATGTCACAGAAATGCAAGGTAAATGTGCACTTTTAGGCAAAGTTTGAGGTTTGCAGGGCATTGTGGGTAAGAAACCTTTATGGGATCCATGCAAGGCATACCACCCTGTGCTTCTCCGGATGTCTAGTTTTCAGAAATGTCTGGGTTTGGTAGGTTTCCCCAGGTGGCAGCTGAGTCAAGCCCAAAAATTGCAGCCATTCAGCATAAAAGGTGGACGATATTGGGACTTAGCCCAACTCTGCTACCCATATATATATTTTTTTAAAGCATCCAAAATCAAAATTTACCTTCTTGCCAAAAAGATGGGGATGCTTTAATCCCCAGCGGGGCAGAAAGACTGTTGAGAACATAGTGGAGGTGGAGGCAAGGCCCGAAGTGTGGGTGGGTGGGCATGCCACCCCCACACCTTGTAGCAATAAAAACACTCCCTGGTGTCTAGTGGGCGTTCTGCAGACTGGAGTTAACAACCTCTCATCTGCTCCCTGGGTGGCAGAAAGACTGTTGCAGGTCTTTTGAGGGGTGGAGTTAGGCCTAGGCAGCCCCCCCACTTATTTCTCCACAAAAAACAAATCCCTGGTATCCAATAGGCTTCTGCCCCCCGGGGGCAGAAAGATTTTTGGGCCTGGGGGGAGAGCATTAGCCCCTTGCAGGGGGGCACTACCCCCTCCAAATATAACCCTTGGTGGTTTAGTGGGCTTTCTACCCCCCACCAGAGGCAGATTGGAGGAAAACGTCTCCTATCTGCCACTGACGGAGGCAGAAAGACTGCTGGAAATTGTGTGGGTGGGTGGGGGCCTGGGAGGCCCCCCACCCATTTTGCCTTTAAAAAAATAATCCCTGGGGCAGAAAGACTTTTGGGCCTGGGGGAGCACTAGCCCATTGCCAAGGTGACCGCTCCCCTGCCGAATATAATCCCTAGTTATCTAGTGGGCTTTTTGCCACCCGCTGGGGGCAGATTGGATGAAAATGCCTCCTATCTGCCTCCAACGGGGGCAGAAGGACTGCTGGGGGTTGTATGGGTGGGTGGGGGGCTAGGCCCAATGCCTAGGAGGGCTGGCCCACCCATTTTGCTTTTTTTTTTTAAATCCCTGGTGTTTAGTGTGCTTTCTGGGCAGATTAGAGGTAAGAACCTCCAATCTGCTCCCAGGGAGGGCAGACAGACTTTTGGACCTGGCGGGAGGGAGGTAGTATTTGCCTAATGCAAGGGGGGCTGCTCCCCCCCTTAAAAATAGACCCTGGGTGTCTAGTGGGTGGATCCTTGCTTGGGGATTGCCCTCCAGCGGTGATCCTCAAGCAGGTTTCCACTACAAAAAGGTACCATTAGAAAGAGAAGATTTTCTCCTTCCCAACAATACCTCTTCTGTCTGCTTCAGTGCTTGGGCGCTGAGATTTGCTCTGAGCATCGAAGCACACCACATGAGCCGATCGTCATTTCAGAGAAAGAAAAATTAGGAACTAAAGTGAAATTAAATTAAATAATTTAAATTATTTTACAGTATGAGTAAATTTTAAAATAATTAAATTACTTTAATTATTTACTTCATTTGAAATAATTTTTAATACATGATAAAAATGATTTTTGTGACAACACTTTTTTAAATTTAAACTTCGGAAAAATAATGTTGTTATTTTTAATTTGAAATTAAGTTATTAATGATGTAACATTTATATATTGTTCTGCATTTAAAATAAATATTTGAAATTGATTAACATTAATATTCAACATAAAAATATTTTTCGATTTTATTTTTAAATGAATAATCTTTTATACAATTTCCCTATACTTTACCATCAGGAGATCTCTGCCCCGATTATGGAGTCTCCGTCAAGTGAACGGAACATCTAATATGGTTGTAAAATCACAACTAGTTGTAACTTAAAGGTTGCATTTTATTTTTTACTGACTCCAGCCCCTATTTCATGTGGTTGGGACATGCACATTTACTCTTTTTAGTAACTTTACACTTGTAAATGGTAAACAGCCAAAAATAGTAAAGTAAATCAAAAGTGTAGGAGTAGGTTTACTAGTAGTAAATCTATACATGTAGGCTTATCTTTGTGAATAGACCTCAAAAGTAGTAAAGTTACAATAAAGTGTAAGAGTAAATTTGCTTGTAGTAAATCTACACCCAGGGCCGGCTTTAGCACCAGTGGTACTAGGTGCGACAGTCTTTTTGGCACCCCTCCATCCCCATGACCTCATTCTCCACGAATTACCTCCTACCACCTTCCAATAGTGCGCCTCATCTCTCCATAGCCCCTCTCTAATCTACATTTCATTTTTGTAAGCATTACTCATAGTTCTCTCAGACTCTGTTTTGTGATCTGTATGGTACACGTTCTTTGCAGCAGGCACATTATCCCTCTGCAGTACCTTATGATGAGTCAAAACTGCCACTAGACAAATTCCGATCTCTCACCAGCTGTAACATTAATCACCAAAGTTATCTTAACATTTGTATTGTTGCCTGAAACTGCTGACACAAGGAAGATCACATGCTTTTAAACCCATAAGTTCTTTTTAAACACAGCGGCCCCCACCAAAGTCAGCGTCACATGCAGCTGCACTGGCTGCACTGCCCTAAAGCCGGCCCTGTCTGCACCTTTAGATGTGTTTAGGGGATGCTCCCATGTCTTGGGACGCAATTCATAGGTATGTGAATAGCATTTTGTAGTACGTTATCTCTGGTTGCCATGCTAAGTTAGTTCAGGTGTTTCAAAAGAGAAGTTGCTAGAGTGGATTTGCAAGGCCCAATTAGTATCTATCCACTGATTTGTAGTTCATTTGGAAGCATTGAACAGAGGCTTCAGAAATCCCTTTATACAAGAAATTACCATAACCCAAGAGGGATCCGAATTGAGTAGTAACTACTGTACTCAGAGTCTGATGCAGAAGTATCTTCCTCAAGGTCTTCATATAGAAAAAGGCTGATGATAAAGCTGAGCTCTGCAGTGGTAATGATGGGGTGGAATGAAACTTAAACCCAGGGTTTCAGACCACCTCTAGAACTTTATGACAAAATGAACGATTCCATAGAAATCCCTTTATCTTGATCTTCATCAACTCACCCTTGTTTCAGTTCAGATTGAGCTAGTGGCTGCCCATTCAAAACCTGATCACCCTCATGCATGAAATATGTTGTACGATGATGGCAGAACCTCATCAATCTGGAGACCGATCACCTAAAGGCTTAAAATAGATGTTGAACGAGCTGGCGGAAGAGAGTAGTACTGGGAGGACCCAAAAGCAGGGCCGTTTGCCTTCAGGGTTAAAGGTGGAAGACAGATTTCATGGAATCTCACACTGAGAAAAGACTTAAACCAGTTATGGACAGTGCCCCATTTCTTCAGGACTAGATGTGAATCAGCAGAATCCATTGGTTGATGGTATAAAACACACAGAAATGTTTACACCGGCAGGCCACCAAAACATCTGCAATCCAGAATCCTGTACAGAGCACCTAGAGCTGCTACCAGAACCGATCCTGCCCATGTACTGGGTGAAAGCATACCTAAAAGGCATGCAGAATGCTATTAGGGGTACGGAAATCCCTAAATTGTACATTCCAAAAACATTATCTCAAATACTTGCCCACGGTTTGATGAATTAGAGACTGTGTTAAACCTCAGTTTCATGAGGTAATGTCACGTGTCCCCAAGATAAGGCACCCCCACAACACATCAAAATACGGTTAATTAAGTAAGGGCCTACTAAGCAATTAAGTTCTAAATCAGGAAATCATTTAAAAAGTTTCATTACAAATATTCAAAAGGTATGGTACAGAGAGAATAAATGCCAAAGTATAAAGTCAATGCCATAAAGGCGCTTAGAATAGGGCACTACAGAATAATGTGCAAATAAGAGAAAATTTCAAAGTCCCAAGTGAGCAGCAAAATCAAAAGAAACACTTTCTGCATCAATGGTATGCATCAGAAAATCTTCTGGCTTGCCCCAAAATCAGGGGTTTATATAGGAAATCTCATAAAACAGAATCGAAAGGGCAGATTAATCATGGTGTGAGCAAAAAATTCATTTTCAGCAAATCAGAGCACAGTTTTTATAAAACGTCATATTGCCTTAGCAACCTAAGAACTATCCCACTGCATGAATATTAATTCAGCCCACTCTATGCTAATGTTATCCAGAGGGCAAACTAGTTACATGAACAGCAATTTGCTGTTGTGGTACAGTGAGATAAAGGAAGACTCCTTGATACGTTACATTATTATGGCCACACATGTCATTAATAATGCACAAAATATATAATGCCCAAAAACTCTAACACTGTTATCATCAAGGTAGTAACTGAGCTGATTTGTAGCATGGGATTTAAAAATTGTAGGGCTGGCAGGAGCTGACAAATATGTCGAAATTTTTAGTGCATGTTTTAAAGTCTCAGGGCCTTATTATGACTTTGGCAGTCTCAGAGTGTGCCGCCGCGCTCTAATACCACCAAAGTCATTAAAAACCGCCAATCAGAGTATAACTTATTTTACTCTGCTGGGCAGTTCTTTGGCGGTCCCACTGCAGTGCTTTTGAAAAAGGCACCACAATAGGAGCGTCAAAGGCAATTCCTGCAGGGCATGGACTGTCAAGCCCATGCCCTGTAGGAACTGGGGATGCATGCACACAGGGGGGCACATGTTGCATGCACCCCATGGCGCAGGGGGCCCTGTATGGCCCCATTTGTTTTCTTACCGCCACACTTTTCATGGCGGTTGCACCGCCATAAAAAGTGTGGCAGTGAGGAAACTTCTAATATGCTTGGCAGTGCCGCAGCGGCACCACCAGCATATTAGTGGCCTCAGACCGCTGCGCACCACCAGGGATCGTGGATCCCTGGCAGCACCAGTGGTCCTGTGGTGGTCCAACTGCCACAATCCGAATGCGGCGGTTGGACCGCCAGTCTGGTGGTCCATGGACTGCCACCATGGGTCGAACTCGTAATAAGGGCCTCAGTCACCTTGCACCAACCTATGCCAGGGATACTCAAAATACAGCCTGGGGCCACCTGTGGCTCTCCTTACCCTTACATGTGCACCCCTGGTGAGCAGCAGCACTGGGCTGCTGTTTACTTGACAGAGCACTAACATTCAGAAAAATGTGACACAGAGAAGCATTTCTTTACATATCAAGAAATGTGTCCTGCACCACTTATCCTTAGCAGCACGTTTATTTATAAAGACACTGTGTAATAAACATGTACAAGTATGGTAAACTTCCTTCAAAATTCTAAAATTTCATGAACATTCAGAAGCATTTCACCTTAGTACATCAGACTATATCACTGCATTGATAGGCATTTATTAAGATCGATGGTTTTCAAACATGAACTTAGAAACATTTATGGCTCCCCATAACCTGACAGCATTGCCAAAAGGCAAGTCACTTGTCATGTGAACCCTTCTATGTGGCCTAGGTTGATATTATACTTGGAACTTCATTATAGTTGTTTAAATTAAACACAAGAGAATATTTTATACATGTATATCCTTAACTCATGAATTTAAGGTGCTCTCATATGCAGTGCTTAACTTGTAAGCACTGCAACGGAGGGCCCTCGTCAGGAGACAACTGTAGCTTGCCCCACACATTGCCCCTGCCAGTGCTGCCAATGTCAGTATCAACACAACTCCTAACCATTACCCTCCTACAATAGTGACAATTGAGACTATTACAGGCCCCCAAAGCTATAAGAATGGCTTGGGTGCAGGTATTAGTTATTTTCAATGTATATTGAATCGATAAACAATTGTGATTGTGCTCATTCCCAACTTAGAGAAACAGTGCCACCTTGTGGCAGCCTGTCATAAGTGCCGTGTTGACAATTAAGTGCCGATGCTGAGCACCGGAAACCACCAGCTCAAATTAAGCACTGCTCATATGTGATAGTGAAGAAAAAGGAGATAAAGTGATATAAAACAATTGCACAGGATGACATGATTTGGTCAAGTGGGGAAGCTGGGATTGATCCCAGGTTTTCTGGATGCACATTGCACAATCAGCTAGATGGGTATCTTTTTTCCCCCTCTCACGTTTTACAGTTGTTTTGTCTTTAATTCTTGGTCCATGAGGTTAAAATGTGGGCAGCGGACAGAAGCCCCATGAAGGCTTGATCCATTTTGGGCTAGAGGATCCAAGAGAGCTTCAAGCTGAGCCAAAGCCAGTCATCTGGCTCACCCTCCCCCGTCACATAATGGCAATTAAGGGGACAAAGCCATACAAAGATTATGATTTGACCCTCAAAATAACTCCATGACTCACTGTCTACACCATGTGCATGCTTCGCTTCCCCTACGCCCACGTACACTTTCCCTGACCCTCACACTAATGGCAGCATTGTGGCCCTCGGTCACCCCACAGACCATACATTTTGGCCCCTTGGGAATATGTTTGCGAGTACCCGTGGCCGATGGAAATATCCAAGATCGCAAACAATTCTTATGCAGTCAGCTCGCCCGTTTTCTGCCATACCCTCACAAACACCCGACCCCAAGGAGGCACCGATTTTACAAGTTTTAGGCTATGCAGAAAGCTGACTTCCGTGGTCACATTAAAAGTGATCCAATGAGAGCAACAACCGACATAAGACTGACCAGCACTAAAAGAATAGAGACTATCCCAAGTGAGGGTCCTAATATCAAAGACCTTGTTGAAAGTCAGACAAGTGGTTGTGACGTTCTGTTAAGGCATAACCACAATTCTATGACTTGTTTGTTACTTAAGGAGTTTCATACTAGCTGAAAAATAACTGAAATACTCACTGAAAGCTATGTGGGTATGTACGGGCCGCCTTTTGACCAAAATAATTCAGGAAGGAAGTCGCATTTTATAATCAGTTGGAAAGGCACAGAAGCACCGGGGCAACTTGTTTTAGAAAGCTTTAGAAATTATTTACAGGTATTGGGGCTCCCTGTCCATGAGTGAGAGGGCTGAAGCTGAGCTCGTTGTTAAAGCAGGAAGCTGAGTGTGGAAATGGAATTAAGTGTAGCATTTTACACACATCAAAGACACAATTTACAAAACAGCACCATTCGCAGGGATTAGCGCCTTTCGCCCCGCCTTGTTTGACCTGCTGGACATAACTGAGAGCGCCCCAGTGGCATTTCAAAGACTGCTGAGTGCTTTTCAAAGTCGAGAGGTGGCGAGGGGGGACTCAGCATGAATGGCCTCGCAGCATGTTATCCTCCCGGCGGAAGGGCACGTGAGAGCTGTCAGATTTGTGTTAAGTGGACGGACAACTTTGGGGCTCACAGGTTAATTTAAACACTACCAGAGCCCTCTGCAAGTGCATCTACTGGTTAAGCTGGTTATCATACACGTGAAGCAAAACAAAACACAATAACAAACAAGTATTGGTAATGCCAGTAGGTTTGGATTAGAATGAAAGTGCCCTTTGTTTTATTGATGGGTTTAGGCACTCAATAATTCATCATAAATGCACTCTGTCACACTTTTGCGCCCATGCATCCACTCATCTCTGCGCTCGTGCATTCATTCATCCATCCACTGACTCCTTTCTTCAATCACCCTCTAACACAACCGCAATAAAACATACTCAAACTCAACAACATATGCAGGATAAATTAAGGGGGCGATACAAAAGGGAACACAAGTAGAGAAAAGAAAACATGCTGCTTTCTAAACACCACAGACATAGACTTGCAATAACGAAACTAAACATATAGGGGCATATTCTCAAGGAGCTATCACCGAGTTATCTGCACGTTATCGCAGCCAAATCCACGATAAATTTATCTCTCTATTCCCAAGCTGGTGCTAACAGCCCATAACACCAGTTTACCTGCGATAGCAGTCGCAAAAACATCGCCACAGATGCCCCCGGCAACTAACGCTAATGATATGCAGAGTAGGCGTACCCGTGCTAAAAGCCGCGACAACACCACTCCACAACATTCTCAATGACCAGCCCGATCCGCGATAAGATCACAAAACATGCGATAAGGTGCGTTAGCAGCAGGAAATTAACACCTGCTCCTACCTGGTGCAAAGTCAGACGACAACCTGCAACAGACAAGGGAGCACAGCCCATAGCCACACATGAAGAACAACAGATGCCATGGAGCCACTCACCATGCATTCCGGAGCCCCAAGAGGGCAACAACACCCACCGCGACCACACACAGGACCCCCCCGGGGCCCCACTCCGGGCACCCCCCACCCACACCCGGACAAAGATATGTCACATCAACCTCACGAAATCATGAACAAAACAATGTGCCCGATGTCGCACAATAACAACACCTAACCTACATGTGTCGTCAGAAAAATGAGAATCATACATTCATCTTAGACTCAGCAAATAATTCGTTTCATACAGAATAAACAATAAAATAACTATTTTGAAGAGTCATGGCGGGTCCACCCAGAACAATCTGGAAGTCACAGCCTGCAAAACAAATTTCCAGATAAGAAGGTGTGTCATGCGCTCATCAAAGGACAGAGAGAGCGAGCGAAAGTGAGAGAGAGAGAGAGAGAAAGAGAGAGTGAGAGAAAGAGAGGGAGAGGGAGTGAGAGAGAGAAATAGAGATATTGTACAAGGAGCGCAAGGCCAATCGGGCTCCTGGCTCATACATGCCAACTGTTGTGTGTGTATCGCTATTGGCGCACACTAAGTCAAAGGCCTGCCATCAATAGCAACGCGAAGGTCACATCACATTTCAAAAATGCAAGCAGTAGTCAGACCAACATCAGGAATGAAAGCTCCATTGTCTCAATACACAAGGCTGAAGGACACCTGAACCCCCGACCTTGGTCCTGAATGCGGCTGGCACTCCCTGCGAGAGATACCAAACCAGATCGTGACGACTCCCACACCACGAACTGCGCGAATGAAAGACCAACGTGTCCACACCCCACACACACTTGTCCCTGCCTGAGGCACACCTGCTTGGGATGCCCCTGACACATAAGTAAGAAACAACCCATACGCCCAAACGTTGCACACAAACACGACTCATTGCTCCGAGCAGTGGCATCTCATCCACACAACTGCCGCCTGTCAGAAGTGTGCTGGTGCTACGAGACCAACAAAGGCAATGGCTGGCAATCCCGGGCACATGCACAACCCCTGTCACATGGAACTGTACCGTGAACAAATGCTGCATCTGTTGGGATCACTGCCACTGGCAGTGTTGCGCATCAGTTACCGTCTGAGTTTCCATCTTGCGTACGTCACCTGCGTCCAGCCCTGGTTCCACTGCCGATCATGCACATTCGAGTGGCCCATGGATGTCTGCCTATCCAACACAACAGTAGCTGAACTGGATTTGACACGTGTGTGCGCCCCCTATTGGCCCACGAACAGGAGTGTAACCGTGACACCTGTGCATGGGATGCCTTGATATTTGGTGTATGTGCAGGCAGTTGGGCATGGGAGATTGCACAACTCTTCGTGTGCAGTGACCACATCGAGGCGCTCCCCTATTGGGCTGTGTTGCGGATTGGTGAAACGGCGTGGACGGAGCACAGCTGCCCGGACCAGGTAATGCATTGGTTCGCCCTCGCGTACCTTGACCTCGACAACAATGTACTCTTGGAACAGATTGCCCATGAAGCAGTGCTCGCATACATGGACGAGTAACTACGTTCCTGCAGCCACAATTGATTGCCACCCACAGCACAGGTCCCCACACCGTGTAGCATCTCGGAGGAATTTCCACATATCCCACCACAACAGTGGAGATGTCTGCCTTCGCCTGGACTCAGAATGCATGTGCGTGGACCTACGCGTGTGTACACACACCTGTGCAAGGTGATGCAGTCCCATGGGCGGAGCACCACAGCGTTGCCTGGCAACGTTCCAAAAGCGGAGAAACTGCTGGGGGGAGAGTATACACATGACAATGTAGCACGACATGTGACCTTGTAGGATCCCTTCACCTGCTCACTGTCAGCAGAGCACACAGTCAGAGAAGTCCGGTGCTACAGCACTATGCAGATCCCATGGGCTGTGAGTCGTGTCCCCTGACACGGGCCGATGAGCAGACGCTAAACATCACATGACTCGTCCAGCAAGGCAAGGTGGGCTGAGACCGTTGACATCCGTAATGAATTGTGTGCACTTTTGCCACCCCATTACTTGCACCTCGACATGTTCCTAAGCTGCCTGTAAGTGTCTTAAATATTGGTCTGCATGTTGTGGCCCTTGCCTTGCCCGTACTGACATGCACATGCTAATAAAGTCTACGCAACTTCACCTGTGTACAACTGTGATGAGTGTTGATTATAATGACAGATCATGTGCCTACATGTGCATTGTCCGTACACAGGGAGGCATTGACTGACGCTTGTGAATTGGTGGTGAGTCCCTATTGCCAGCTCCACCTCTGTGAGCCAGACATTGTGGCTGGGATAGTTGGTGGCAGACCTGTGCTCCTACGTGTCCACAGCAATGTGCGTATGGTGTCCAACTTCTCGCCATGTAGAACAAGGTCATCCATCAAAACAGACTGTGTCCACACAGATGTGTGTGAGTAGGCATGCAAGGAGACGTTCTGTTGTCACATGTGATGGGGGACACCACTTAAGGACTGCTACCGAATGTGACATTTCCACACACAGCCCTATTTGATACATGGACGTGGTGCTACGTTTGGGGGCAACGGGATTGTTGTCACTGTGCAATGTGGCCACAGCTAGTTCACACCTTCACCGTCATCTAAGTGGCCATGTGGGTCAGGGTCAAACCTGCACATTGATGACATCTACCAGGGTGTACCTTTTAGTGCTATCGATGTCCCGACATTCATCCAAACATTTATTCGTGAGTGAACATAGACATGACACATCTGTGTGATTTAGAATGTTTTATTCACATTCTGGGGGGTGTCGGACCGGAAGCAGTACATGGCCACTTCAAGCCCACATGACATGGTTGCCCAGTGGTGGGCCAACCAGCGTTCTTGTGGCAAGGCAAAGTTGATCTGAAGAGGAAGGGTGCAGTCCGCCGCCGGGTTGCTGTGTCATTGGTACCAGAGCAGATATGGCAGTCCATGTCGGGGTCCATGTGAAGGTCGCAGAGTGTTTCGGGGGACAGTGGGAGGTGTTGTTCCAGGGCATGATGCAGAGAGCACGACCAGGCAGGGACAGGCCATATGGCGGGGACGGATGCTACTACCTCCTTCCTCACACAGTCATTACCCTCCACATCTTACTCCTCTGAGACGTCTTCTGTGTCCGGTGTGTCAGGTGTGTGTGGTGGGGTTATGGCTGCATCACTGTGTGCCACTGACACATCAGGGTGCGAAGGTGATAGGGCTGCATCACTGTGTGCCACTGACACATCAGGGTGCGAAGGTGATTGGGCTGCATCACTGTGTGCCACTGACACATCAGGGGGAGGATATGTGTGTGTCGAGGTTCCTGCAGCAGTGACCTGGAATAGGCTCAGTGGCAGCAATGGCAACATGAGGATCTGCAAGGCATGGAAGATCGCAGCTACATCTCGCTGGTGTTCAGCAGTGGCAGCCATACTTCCAGCCTGCATTGGCTCCATGGTCTCCATTGACCTCTGCATCTGTGCCAACTCTGTGCTGTCATCGCTTGGGCCTGTCTGCCTAGACAGTTCTTGTAACCGAGTAATGGACCCAGCGATGTCAGCCAAGGATTGTTGGTGAGCATGGTGCGGACAGTGGGTATCCGTTAGGGACTGTAGGTGCTCCCTGATGGGACTCAGGCACCCACGTATGGCATCGAGTTTGTCTGCCATGAGCTCGAAACCCAGCCGCAGCTGATCTGCCATCTTCTCCTGGCACCCTAACACACAGAGTTTGAAATCCGTGTGTTGGTCGTGGGGGTCCTGGGAGGCAGCCGTGGTGGTGTGTGCTTCCTGCGGTGTGGTCTGTGCAGGGTGTGGGCTCACCGCGATGCAGCTGGGTGCCCTGCTCCTGGAGGTGGGGTGCGGAGGCTGTCCACAAGCCGTTGGAGGGTGTCTGTGCAAATGTGCAGGGTGTCCTCTTCATCATCACGGAAGAGATGTGTGGTTTGCTCTGCAGGAGGTGTTGATTGTCCCTCTGCAATGTGAAGGGGAGATGCAGGTTAACAGTGTGTTCCATGTATGTTGATGCATTGTAGATGTTTACATTCAGACTGCATGACGATGTACATTGTGACTGTTTTGGTGAAGGTGGCTATTTGATGGGAGTCAGTGGACATTTTGACTACATGACCGATGTGTGGTTGTACTCGTACGTTATCAGCTCACAGTGTCATGCATTGCCAGTTGTGATTGGCCAGTTTCTACGCACGAGCGGCACCAGTTGTGTCCTCTGTTCTGTGGTGTAGGGGTTGCACTCTGTCCCACATTGTCGTCAATGTTGATGAACTGTGATTGCTATGTGTGTGTGCTGCATTGGCGATTCGCCCCTGCAGCTCTGCATTGGCGGACCCTTATCCCTTTGAGTCGGTGTGCATTTGACTTGTGTGCTTTTCGGTGCTGGGATGTTTGCGACTTGGGTCATTTGTGCTACTGGAGATATTTGGTACTCTTGTGCATTGTTTGTCTGCAAATGTGTTTTTTACGTCATGGTTCGTAGGTGCACGTGGATGTGTCAGAGTGTGACCTGCTCCTTTAAGGATGTGGTCCACACTCAGCCACCTCAGTGTCGTCTCGTGCACCATGTCATGTATTGTGACTTCAGCCATGCTATCTGTCATGCAGTGTCACTTGCATTGTCAGTGTGGCTCACAGAGCCGCTGCTTTTCGGGATTCAGCACATGTGCATGGGTAGGTTGTGGCATTGGTGATATGGAGGGGGCCCATTTGTGTAGATTGTGGACGGGGGACTACTTGGTGTTTCTATGTGTGCTGCAGTGTGCCAAGGGTATCGGGGACATGTTCCACAGTCATTGTGGGTGTGCAGTGTGCTGCACATGATTGTGAATGTGTGGCATTGTGCCCATCTGCCCCGTCCCCCCAGTCCCTGGTCGTTACTCACCCTGTTGCTGTTGGGTCAGGTCATATCAGGCTGTGTCCAGACCCCCGACTCCTTGCACTGTCTCCACGCTGATGACTGTGGCCACCATTTCCTCCAGCTCATCCCGCTCCTCCTGTGGCGCAGGACTCCCACCTCCAGTTGCCTTTGCTGCCTTCATGTTGGCAGGAAGTTTCTGTTTGGTTTGGCTGTGCACTTCATGCCAGCGCCTCTTGACCTCCTCCATTGACCTCCTCGACACTCCGACTGCATTCACGTTGGTGACGATGGACTGCCATATTTCCGTTTGTGTTGCCAATGACGCAGTGGAGGTGATGAACAGTTGTTGGTAGTGTTCTATCACCTCCGTGACGATGATCCGGTCTTCCTGCGGACTGAACCCCGTCTTCCTCTTCTCCTTGCCCTTCCCCGAACATGGGGTTCCTGGGTGGTCCTCCGTGGGGCTTGTGGGGTTCGGGTTGTCCTCTGCACTCGGTCCGGGTGCATCCATGGTGCTACGCAGTTTGTTTTGTTTTTGGTGTTTATTTTTTGGTTGCTCTAATAGTGCATTTTCACGCATGACGCGTGGGATTTGCGGGCCTGTGGCTGGTTGTTGCTGATTTTTGTATCGCGGTTTGGGACATCGCAGGTTTTTTCACGTTCGTGTTTCGCATTGTTTCTGCGTCGCGTTGGTTTTTGGGCGGTCATTTGGCGCGTTATCCTGCTACTATTGCATGGTGCCGCAGGGTTGGGAATACCACGTTGACACTGTGTTATTTTCCCACGATGGACTGCGATGTGAAGGGTTGCGTTAAGCAACTTTTGCGGTAGTTATCACACGTTCTTGAGAATATGCCCCATAGTGTGTCTGTCTTGCAGAGATATTGTAAACAGTCTATCATTGTTTTAAAGGTGCAGCATGACGCCATATTTAAAACCAATATGTTGGCCATTTTGGGATGACACTCAGACAGACCAATGGCAGAAGAGAGTTGACCCAAAGGCCTTCTACATATCTGTATGGATATATATTTATATATATATGGAAGCATATATTATTTATTCATTTTTGTATTACAAGATCCAGGCAGACAGCTTTGAAGAGACTGTAGCAAGAAGTACTACAATATAAATCTTCTCCCTTTAAAGTTTATCAAAGGCTGAAACCAACACAAAAATCCTTCAACACAAAGGTAATCTGTGACATTTCATGTAAAAAAAATATTTATTTGTAGGCTTTAATAGAAATAGCAATCCACCTTTAACCCCTTTGGTGCTTGCGTCGGCCAATGGCCGACGCAAGCACTACCTCCCTGGTGCGGCGCACGTCCATTGGCCGTCACCAGGGAGGGCCCCCTTTAAACCTCCGGTGCATCGCACCGGAGATTGTTTTTTTTTATTCCCCCTAGGGGAGACGTGGAAGGCTTTCCGCGTCTCCCCTCCCCTCCCGCCCATCTGTGACGTCAGCGCGCGCGAGGCGCTCTGAGCGTCACTGATTTCCCACCGGAGCCGAGGACAGCAGCAGGTAAGGCCGCGCTCGACTCCGATGGGGAAATCCGTCCGAAAACGGCCTCCCCAGCTTTCAGGAGGCCTCGTTTGAAAGGGAGAGTCTCCCTTTCAAACGAGGCCTTCCTGAAAGGGTTTCCTGGCCGTGGATCGCGGCAGCGCTGCGATCCACGGCCAGGAAACCCCACTAGACACCAGGGATGTCTTTGGGGGGGTCGGCCCTCGTGGTAATGGGTCGGCCCCCCCCGGGGGCATATTTATTTTATTTTTTTAAAGTTGGCTTTGTTTGGGGTGCGCGATCGCACCCCAAAAATGAAAAAAAACGAAGAAAAAAAAAAAAAAAATGGCGGCGATATTGGCAGGGGGTCGGTCCTCCTGCTCAGTGGCCGACCCCCTGTGGGGGCATATTTTTTATTTACACATGTTGGCTTTCCTTGGGGGGCATGATCGCCCCCCAAAAATGCTAAAAATAATAAAAAAAAGTACAATGGTGGCAATATTGGCAGGGGGTCGGTCCTCCTGCTCAGTGGCCGACCCCCTGTGGGGGCAATTTTTTTTTATACCTATGTGCTTTCCGTGGGGGCCACAATCGGCCCCCAGGGAAGCCATAGCTATAAAAAAAATTAGAGAAAGAGAGAGATCTTTATATATATATATATATATATATATATATATATATATATAGAGAGAGAGAGAGAGAGAGAGAGAGAGTCTCTTTCTCTCTGTAGATGATATATGTATATATATGTATCTATATACATATGTATGTGTATATAGATACATATATATACATAAGTCTAAAGAGTGAATGATATATATATGTATCTATATACATATACATATATATGTATAGATATATGTATATAGATGTATATAAATATATGTAGAGATAAAATCTATGTATATATATATATATATATGTGTCCGTGTCCGTGTGTGTGTGTATATATATATATATTATAGCAAAGGTATCGAATAAACGTCAAGACTGAATGGCAATGCTACCCTTGTGTCGGTGACCGATTCTTATGAAGATTTCGGAAATGGTTTATATATATATGTGATCAAGGACACAGTCGGTGTCCGAAACGCGTCTGAGGCTGCACCTTTCTTCTGTAATAAAGCACGCATTTTGGCTACAGCTTAATCTTGAGTCCGTGGTCCCATGTGTGCGCGCTCGCACGGGGATACTGTCAGTTGCTATATATATATATATATATATATATATATGCTCCTTGATGCACAGTGAACGGCGCACTTGCGGACGGGTGCTTCACAAACGCGGGGGTGCGCCCGCGATATTTATCCAGGCTCTGTTTCCTTGTTTCCCAAAAAGAAAAACAGCACTCGCGGGTGCAGTTGCTAGAGTTTATTGGCCCACGCGAGTGCTGTTTTTCGTTTTGGGAAACAAGGAAACGGAGCTTGGATAAATATATATATGTTCATCCTTCGACAAAGGCATTCCGCCGAAACGCGTCAGGATAATCACGCTTGCTGTTGCCTGCGCCAATTCAATAAATGCTCTTCTCCGGACCCGGGCTGTGGCAATTTCTTTCTTTGATTTTATCTACGGGAATCTCTGTCTCCCGCTAGCCACGGCCACCCTGCAGGGTTGGGGGCCCCCGACGACAGTGGTGTTTTTTGAAGTGTTTAACCCCTTCCATGCTTATGACGAGCTGGACTCGTCATGGCACACAGTGCTCGTGTGCTCATGACGAGTCCAGCTCGTCATAAGACCACCCACGGGGAAGCGCTGGCGCTCCCCCGTGGGAATCCGATCGTCGGGGTTTTTTTTAGGAGGCAGGGGAAGGACTTCCCTGCCTCCCCCGCCCCCGCCCCCCCATCAATGACGTCAGCGCGCGAGGCGCGCTGACATCGTTGAGGGTTTCCCTTTCTTCCCCGACGCGCTGGAAGCCATTTGCTTCCAGCGCGTCGGGGAAATAAGGTGAGTTTTGGCTCGGGGAGGGGGGGGTTTGATTCAAAAGAGACATCGAGGGAAAGGAAAGGGTTTTCCTTTCCCCCGATGCCTCTTTTGTGCATTCCTGCTGCACGATCATGTGATCGTGCAGCAGGAATGCCCACTAGAGCGGGATTGTGAGCGTGGAGATGTGCCTTCTCTCCATTGCCACCCTGTAAAGTTAGCTGTAATCCTTGATGGAGGTCTCTGCACCCTTGATTTTCTTGAGCGCAATCCTTCTCCTCGTCTGCCGCTGCGATCCTGCAATTCTTCTGGTCCTTTACGCAGCTGTAGTGTAGGAAAGGCATTATACATTTACCCAACGAGGTAGCACTTACTGATTAGCCAGTAGAAAGTACTCCAGTTGAGTAGAGGTATTGCACAAAACGGTGGCATCTTCGTGAGCGTGGAGATGTACCTTCTCTCCATTGCCAACCTGTAAAGTTAGCTGTAATCCTTGATGGAGGTCTCTGCACCCTTGATTTTCTCGAGCGCAATCCTCGTGTAGTTCCTGTGACCAGGAGGTTCCTTCTCCTCGTCTGCCGCTGCGATCCTGCTCTGACCCTTTATAAACAAGAGGCATGTGAACGGGCCTAGAAGCCCCGCCACACATACACTAGCGGTATGCAACGTATGCCCGCCCTTTCCCTACTATGACGGACAGCTTACTCAAAGGATCCCGGCGCTTTCGGCGCGGTGGCAAAGTTACAGACACACAGGTCACTGGAGACAATCCTTGATGGAGGTCTCTGCACCCTTGATTTTCTCGAGCGCAATCCTCGTGTAGTTCCTGTGACCAGGAGGTTCCTTCTCCTCGTCTGCCGCTGCGATCCTGCTCTGACCCTTTATAAACAAGAGGCATGTGAACGGGCCTAGAAGCCCCGCTCGTTTGGCCCCGCCACACATACACTAGCGGTATGCAACGTATGCCCGCCCTTTCCCTACTATGATGGACAGCTTACTCAAAGGATCCCGGCGCTTTCGGCGCGGTGGCAAAGTTACAGACACACAGGTCACTGGAGACAATCCTTGATGGAGGTCTCTGCACCCTTGATTTTCTTGAGCGCAATCCTTCTCCTCGTCTGCCGCTGCGATCCTGCAATTCTTCTGGTCCTTTACGCAGCTGTAGTGTAGGAAAGGCATTATACATTTACCCAACGAGGTAGCACTTACTGATTAGCCAGTAGAAAGTACTCCAGTTGAGTAGAGGTATTGCACAAAACGGTGGCATCTTCGTGAGCGTGGAGATGTACCTTCTCTCCATTGCCACCCTGTAAAGTTAGCTGTAATCCTTGATGGAGGTCTCTGCACCCTTGATTTTCTCGAGCGCAATCCTCGTGTAGTTCCTGTGACCAGGAGGTTCCTTCTCCTCGTCTGCCGCTGCGATCCTGCTCTGACCCTTTATAAACAAGAGGCATGTGAACGGGCCTAGAAGCCCCGCCACACATACACTAGCGGTATGCAACGTATGCCCGCCCTTTCCCTACTATGACGGACAGCTTACTCAAAGGATCCCGGCGCTTTCGGCGCGGTGGCAAAGTTACAGACACACAGGTCACTGGAGACAATCCTTGATGGAGGTCTCTGCACCCTTGATTTTCTCGAGCGCAATCCTCGTGTAGTTCCTGTGACCAGGAGGTTCCTTCTCCTCGTCTGCCGCTGCGATCCTGCTCTGACCCTTTATAAACAAGAGGCATGTGAACGGGCCTAGAAGCCCCGCTCGTTTGGCCCCGCCACACATACACTAGCGGTATGCAACGTATGCCCGCCCTTTCCCTACTAAGATGGACAGCTTACTCAAAGGATCCCGGCGCTTTCGGCGCGGTGGCAAAGTTACAGACACACAGGTCACTGGAGACAATCCTTGATGGAGGTCTCTGCACCCTTGATTTTCTCGAGCGCAATCCTCGTGTAGTTCCTGTGACCAGGAGGTTCCTTCTCCTCGTCTGCCGCTGCGATCCTGCTCTGACCCTTTATAAACAAGAGGCATGTGAACGGGCCTAGAAGCCCCGCTCGTTTGGCCCCGCCACACATACACTAGCGGTATGCAACGTATGCCCGCCCTTTCCCTACTATGATGGACAGCTTACTCAAAGGATCCCGGCGCTTTCGGCGCGGTGGCAAAGTTACAGACACACAGGTCACTGGAGACAATTCTTCTGGTCCTTTACGCAGCTGTAGTGTAGGAAAGGCACTATACATTTACCCAACGAGGTAGCACTTACTGATTAGCCAGTAGAAAGCACTCCAGTTGAGTAGAGGTATTGCACAAAACGGTGGCATCTTCGTGGATAAATATGCAGGGCAGATGTGCCTTCTCTCCATTTACACCCTGAAAAGTTAGCTGTAATCCTTGATGGAGGTCTTTGCATCCTTGAATTTCTCGAGCGCAATGCTCGTGTAGTTCCTGTGACCAGGAGGTTCCTTCTCCTCGTCTGCCGCTGAGATCCTGCTCTGACCCTTTATAAACAAGAGGCATGTGAACGGGCTTAGAAGCCCCGCCACACATACACTAGCGGTATGCAACGTATGCCCGCCCTTTCCCCACTATGATGGACAGCTTACTCAAAGGACCCCGGCACTTTCGGCGCGGTGGCAAAGTTACAGACACACAGGTCACTGGAGACAATTCTTCTGGTCCTTTACGCAGCTGTAGTGTAGGAAAGGCACTATACATTTACCCAACGAGGTAGCACTTACTGATTAGCCAGTAGAAAGCACTCCAGTTGAGTAGAGGTATTGCACAAAACGGTGGCATCTTCGTGGATAAATATGCAGGGCAGATGTGCCTTCTCTCCATTTACACCCTGAAAAGTTAGCTGTAATCCTTGATGGAGGTCTTTGCATCCTTGAATTTCTTGAGCGCAATGCTCGTGTAGTTCCTGTGACCAGGAGGTTCCTTCTCCTCGTCTGCCGCTGAGATCCTGCTCTGACCCTTTATCCCCTTCGGTGCTTATGACGAGCTGGACTCGTCATGGCACACAGTGCTCGTGACGAGTCCAGCTCGTCATAAGACCACCCACGGGGAAGCGCTGGCGCTCCCCCGTGAGAATCTGATCGTTAGGTTTTTTTGGGGGAGGCAGGGGAAGGGCTTCCCCTGCCTCCCCCCGCCCCATCAATGACGTCAGCGCGCTGACATCATTGAGGGTTTCCCTTTCTTCCCCGACGCGCTGGAAGCCATTTGCTTCCAGCGCGTCGGGAAATCAGGTGAGGTTTGGCTCGGGGAGGGGGGGTTTGTATCAAAAGAGGCATCGAGGGAAAGGAAATGGTTTTCCTTTCCCCGATGCCTCTTTTGTGCATTCCTGCTGCACGATCATGTGATTGTGCAGCAGGAATGCCCACTAGGCACCAGGGTTTTTTTAATTTTTGTGTTGGGGAGTGGCCAAAAGGGCAAGGGTTGCTCCCCTTTTACGGGTGTGAATATTTTATTTATACTGTTAGGCCCAACTACCCCTTAGCTTGGCTGGTGGATTGTGTGTGGACTGGTGCATTATTTGCATATGTGATTGTAATGTTTTTTTTCCTCCTTTTTATTCTAGTGTAAAGCTTTTGATTCCTGTTTGCGGTTTCGGCAGTTGTGGTTCTGCAGTTTTGCGTAATTGCATTTATTTGGTAAGAAAAATATTTTTGTTGTGTGTACTCCAAATGAGTATTATTGTCATGCATGAATGAATTTTTTTGTAAGTGGTGCCATAATGGCAGCATATTTGTTAGTGTTCAGAGCATGAAATTCTTTGCGATGTTTTGCATTGTCTTATGTGTAATTTTTTTCTTCTTCTTTTTTAGTGGGATATTGTTGATCCTTACTGTGTCTGTGCAGAGTAGGTGGTGGTGAGTCTAGCTGCTTCTGTCACGTGAGTGGTATAGTGTTGGAGTATATAGGTCTTTGTGATAAATCTACATTTTGTTTATTTCTTTTTTTTTTTTACAAAGGGTTTGTTGTTGTTGACTTGTTTGACAAGTAACCTTTATTAGTAAGCATTATGGCTAGCCGTAGAATTACTGCTCAGCAGGTGGTTGGTTTGCTTCTTGAATCTTCCTCTGAGCAGGATTATGAGACTGACAGTGCGTCTGAGGGAGAGGAGGGAGGGGAAGATTCAGGCAGTGAGTTTTCTCTCCACATGGAATCATCGGATGATGAAGGTACTCTCAGTGCAGATGAAGTGCCTGATTTAGAGGAGGATACTAATGTGCCGATGGTGCAAGAGGCATCTGGATTGCAGCCTGGGGCTGCTAGGCTTCCTACTGGAAGTGCTGGACTCTGGGTTGATCCAAACATGGTGCAGCCGGTGTTGCCTGCCTTTAGTGGTTATGCAGGGTGTAGAGTGGATTGTGAACATTATTTGCCTATACAGTATTTTCAGTTGTTTATGGATGATGTATTTTTGGGTGAGATTGTTGAGCAGACTAATTTGTATGCTGAACAGTTTTTGAGGGACAACAGTGCCAGACTTAGGCCCCATTCTAGAGCTACCCGGTGGAGTCCCACAAATCTGGAAGAGATGAAGAAGTTTTTGGGTTTGACTTTTTTGATGGGTTTGATAAGGAAGCCGTCCATGAGTTCATATTGGTCTACCAGTCCCTTGATGGCAACGGCCATATTTCCTGCAGTTATGACTCGTGATCGGTATTTACTTTTGCTTCGGATGCTGCATTTTGTTGATAATGGTTTGGCGTTGCCACGAGATCACCCTGAATGTGACCGTCTTTTTAAGATTCGGCCTGTTCTTGATCACTTTGTAGATCGATTTTCAGAGATCTATACTCCAGGGAAAGAAATATCTATTGATGAGTCTTTGGTGCTGTTCAAGGGCCGTTTGGTTTTTAGGCAGTACATTCCTAGCAAGAGGGCACGCTATGGAATTAAGCTGTATATGTTGTCTGAGAGTAGGACAGGATATGTTTTTAATTTGCGTGTGTACACTGGTAGGGATTCCACTATTGACCCCCCTGGTTGTCCGTCCACTTTAGTAGGAGTTTCAGAGAAAATTGTGTGGGAACTTGCTAGAGGACTGTTTAACAGAGGCCACCATTTGTACATTGATAACTTCTACACTGCTGTGCAATTGTTTAAGGAATTGTTCAAAGTGGACACTTTTGCTTGTGGCACAATCCGCTCTAACCGTAAAGGTTATCCAAAAGAGCTTGTTTGCAAAAAACTTCAGAGGGGACAGTGCAGTGCCTTGCGTAGTGAGGAACTGCTAGCTGTGAAATTTGTGGACAGGAGGGATGTGTACATGCTGACTACCATCCATGATGAGAGTACTTCACCTGTGGCTGTTTGGGGTCAGATTGCTGAAGTGCGCAAACCTGTGTGCATTTTAGACTACAATAAGCACATGGGTGGTGTTGATAGAGTAGATCAGAGGTTGGAACCTTACACTGCTATTCGTAAGTCTTACATTTGGTATAAGAAGTTGGCCATCCATCTCTTCAATTTAGCAACTTTCAATGCTTTTGTTGTGTTCAAGGAGTGTTCTCCTGCGTCAAAGTTGACTTTTGTTCAGTTTCAGGAGTCTGTCATAGGCAGCCTTGTTGTTGTGGAACAGGCAAGTGTTCCTAGAGTTGGAGTGGTGGAGGATGTGGCTCGATTGAAAGATCGCCACTTTCCTGATCACATTCCTCCTACATCCTCAAAAGACTTTCCCACTAGGAGATGTAGAGTCTGTTGGCGAAGAGGTACGCGGAAGGAGACTCGTATGTACTGCCCTGAGTGTCCTTCTAACCCTGGGCTGTGTGTGCCTGCTTGTTATAGAGCGTACCACAAGCAAAAGAATTATTGGGAGCAACCATGAGTGGTAAAGTGAACTGCCTGGTCTGTAATGTTTAAGAATTGTTGTTCTGTTTCAAGGTTGGCATTAGTGCAATGTTTCTGATTTTGTGTTAGTAGATTTGTATCTATTTGCAATTTGTTTGTGTTTTCTTTTTTGTATAAAAAAATCCTAAATGTGATGGTGGTGTGTGTAGGCTGGTGCTTGGCTGGCGGTGTGCGTGGAGTGGCGCTCGGCTAGCAGTGTGTGAGTAGTGACTTGCTGCTGGTCACTACACACACTGCTAGCCGAGCGACACTCCACGCAATCCATCAGGTTGTGTTGTTGCTGTGTTAGGAATGTGGGCGTGTGAAAGTGATGGGCCCTTGAATGGCGCTGTCTGCTGGTGTGAGTGTTGTAATGTGATGGGCCCGCGGCTGGTGGTGTGAATGGTTTTGTATTTGTCACACGTATGAAAGGTGTATGAATGGCCTGTAAAGAGGTTGGTGCCTTGTCGTGGCTTTACAGCTCACGAGCTGTGAGTCAATGGTTCAGTTTCTCGTCCTTTCAATTATTAACAGTGCATTTCATTTTTGTGAAATCACTTGTTAATACAATTGTATATACTGAACCATCACTCACCCTCGTGCCAAATCCAACCAGTATGTGTGTGTGTGCTTGAGGATTAGATGGTTGTGCAGTAATATTTTTTTTTGTCTTTCTCAAGCAGGGTGTACCTTGTCCCTTTTTGTGAATGTTGTAATGTGTTTGTTTCGTGCCTGGGGGTGTGAATGGTCTTGTGTGTATCACGTATGAAAGGTGTGTGAATGGCCTGTAAAGCGGTTGGGGCCTTGACGTGGCTTTACAGCTCACGAGCTGCGAGTCACTGGTTCCGTTTTTGTCCTTTCAATTATTGACAGTGCATTTCATTTTTGTGAAATCTCTTGTTAATAAAATTGTATATACTGAACCATCACTTGCCCTCGTGCCAAATCCAACCAGTATGTGTGTGTGTGCTTGAGGAATAGATGGCTGTGCAGTAATCTTTGTCTTTTTAGTCTGTCTGCCAAGGTGTACATTCCGTCTAAGAATAACCTACCAACTGTAGATATTGTCGTAAACGAAACACCCATGGGAGTACATGGTGATATCTCTCTTGTGGATCCCAACAAGTTATGGTACCCACAATGTCCTGCAAACCTCAAAATGTCTGTCACATTTTCCTTGCAATATTGTGCCAACATTTTCACGCTGCAGAAATAAACAACACATTATCTCATTATGACTTGGTTTTGCAAGGGGGTCACCTGGGTTTTTGGCCCGGGGCTCGGCGGCCACATAGGGAAACCTACCAAACCCACACATTTCTGAAAAGTAGACACCCGGGGGCTTCCAGGGAGGTATGGCTTGCGTGGATCCCCCAACGTTTCCTTACCCAGAATCCCCTGCAAACCTCACTTTTAGCTGAAAAAATCACTTTTTCACACATTTCTGTGTGGGAAAGTGTGGCATCACTGGCCTCACACAAATTTCCTACCACCCAGCGTTCCCCCAGGTCTCCCGATAAAAATGGTGCCTCACTTGTGTGGGAGGCCCAAGTACCCGCGACAGGCAAGGGCCCACAACGTATTGAGGCGACCTCAAAATGGCCTTTCACAAAACCACCTGGTTTTGCAGGAAGTCACCTGGGTTTTGGCCCCGTGCTCGGCGGCCATCTAGGAAACCTACCAAACCCACACATTTCTGAAAAGTAGACACCCGGGGGCTTCAGGGAGGTATGGCTTGCGTGGATCCCCCAACGTTTCCTTACCCAGAATCCCCTGCAAACCTCACTTTTAGCTGAAAAAATCACTTTTTCACACATTTGTGTGTGGGAAAGTGTGGCATCACTGGCCTCACACAAATTTCCTACCACCCAGCGTTCCCCCAGGTCTCCCGATAAAAATGGTGCCTCACTTGTGTGGGAGGCCCAAGTACCCGCGACAGGCAAGGGCCCACAACGTATTGAGGCGACCTCAAAATGGCCTTTCACAAAACCACCTGGTTTTGCAAGGAGTCACCTGGGTTTTGGCCCCGTGCTCGGCGGCCATCTAGGGAAACCTACCAAACCCACACATTTCTGAAAAGTAGACACCCGGGGGCTTCCAGGGAGGTATGGCTTGCGTGGATCCCCCAACGTTTCCTTACCCAGAATCCCCTGCAAACCTCACTTTTAGCTGAAAAAATCACTTTTTCACACATTTGTGTGTGGGAAAGTGTGGCATCACTGGCCTCACACAAATTTCCTACCACCCAGCGTTCCCCAGGTCTCCCGATAAAAATGGTGCCTCACTTGTGTGGGAGGCCCAAGTACCAGCGACAGGCAAGGACACAAAACGTTTTGAGGCAACATCAACATTGCCTATCAAAAAATGTTTTGGGCCCTTGCCTGTCGCGGGTACTTGGGCCTCCCACACAAGTGAGGCACCATTTTTATCGGGAGACCTGGGGGAACGCTGGGTGGTAGGAAATTTGTGTGAGGCCAGTGATGCCACACTTTCCCACACACAAATGTGTGAAAAAAGTGATTTTTCAGCTAAAATTGAGGTTTGCAAGGGATTCTGGGTAAGGAAACGTTGGGGGATCCACGCAAGCCATACCTCCCTGGAAGCCCCGAGTGTCTACTTTTCAGAAATGTGTGGGTTTGGTAGGTTTCCCTAGATGGCCGCCAAGCACGGGCCAAAACCCAGGTGACCCTTGCAAAACCAGGTGGTTTTGAGATAGGCAATTTTGAGGTCGCCTCACTACGTTGTGGGCCCTTGCCTGTCGCGGGTACTTGGGCCTCCCACACAAGTGAGGCACCATTTTTATCGGGAGACCTGGGGAACGCTGGGTGATAGGAAATTTGTGTGAGGCCAGTGATGCCACACTTTCCCACACACAAATGTGTGAAAAAGTGATTTTTTCAGCTAAAATTGAGGTTTGCAAGGGATTCTGGGTAAGGAAACGTTGGGGGATCCACGCAAGCCATACCTCCCTGGAAGCCCCCGGGTGTCTACTTTTCAGAAATGTGTGGGTTTGGTAGGTTTCCCTAGATGGCCGCCGAGCACGAGGCCAAAACCCAGGTGACCCCCTTGCAAAACCAGGTGGTTTTGAGATAGGCAATTTTGAGGTCGCCTCACTACGTTGTGGGCCCTTGCCTGTCGCGGGTACTTGGGCCTCCCACACAAGTGAGGCACCATTTTTATCGGGAGACCTGGGGGAACGCTGGGTGGTAGGAAATTTGTGTGAGGCCAGTGATGCCACACTTTCCCACACACAAATGTGTGAAAAAGTGATTTTTTCCAGCTAAAAGTGAGGTTTGCAGGGGATTCTGGGTAAGGAAACGTTGGGGGATCCACGCAAGCCATACCTCCCTGGAAGCCCCGGGTGTCTACTTTTCAGAAATGTGTGTGTTTGGTAGGTTTCCCTAGGTGCCGGCAGAGCTAGGGTTCAAAAACTACAGCTAGGCACTTTGCCAAAAAAGGGTCATTTTTCACTGCGAAATTGAGGTGTGACCACGTTGCGTTTTGCGCCGTTTCCTGTCGCAGGCACTAGGCCGACCCACACAAGTGAGGTACCATTTTTCTCGTAAGACTTTGGGGAACGCGGGGTGGGTGGAAATTTGTGGATCCACGCAGATTCCAGAACTTTCCACCACAGAAATGTGGGGAAAATGTGTTTTTTGGACAATTTTTTATGTTTGCAAGGGATTCTGGGTAACAGAACCTGGTGGGAGGCAGTCAAGTCACCCCATCCTGGATTCCCCTGGGTGTCTAGTTTTCAAAAATGTATAGGTTTGCTAGGTTTCCCTAGGTGCCGGCAGAGGTAGGGTTAAAAAACTACAGCTAGGCACTTTGCCAAAAAAGGGTCATTTTTCACTGCGAAATTGAGATGTGACCACGTTGCGTTTTGCGCCGTTTCCTGTCGCAGGCACTAGGCCGACCCACACAAGTGAGGTACCATTTTTCTCGTAAGACTTTGGGGAACGCGGGGTGGGTGGAAATTTGTGGATCCACGCAGATTCCAGAACTTTCCACCACAGAAATGTGGGGAAAATGTGTTTTTTGGACAATTTTTTATGTTTGCAAGGGATTCTGGGTAACAGAACCTGGTGGGAGGCAGTCAAGTCACCCCATCCTGGATTCCCCTGGGTGTCTAGTTTTCAAAAATGTATAGGTTTGCTAGGTTTCCCTAGGTGCCGGCAGAGGTAGGGTTCAAAAACTACAGCTAGGCACTTTGCCAAAAAAGGGTCATTTTTCACTGCGAAATTGAGGTGTGACCACGTTGCGTTTTGCGCCGTTTCCTGTCGCAGGCACTAGGCCGACCCACACAAGTGAGGTACCATTTTTCTCGTAAGACTTTGGGGAACGCGGGTGGGTGGAAATTTGTGGATCCACGCAGATTCCAGAACTTTCCACCACAGAAATGTGGGGAAAATGTGTTTTTTGGACAATTTTTTATGTTTGCAAGGGATTCTGGGTAACAGAACCTGGTGGGAGGCAGTCAAGTCACCCCATCCTGGATTCCCCTGGGTGTCTAGTTTTCAAAAATGTATAGGCTTGCTAGGTTTCCCTAGGTGCCGGCAGAGGTAGGGTTCAAAAACTACAGCTAGGCACTTTGCCAAAAAGGGTCATTTTTCACTGCGAAATTGAGGTGGGACCGCATTGCGTTTTGCGCCGTTTCCTGTCGCAGGCACTAGGCCGACCCACACAAGTGAGGTACCATTTTTCTCGTAAGACTTTGGGGAACGCGGGGTGGGTGGAAATTTGTGGATCCACGCAGATTCCAGAACTTTCCACCACAGAAATGTGGGGAAAATGTGTTTTTTGGGACAATTTTTTATGTTTGCAAGGGATTCTGGGTAACAGAACCTGGTGGGAGGCAGTCAAGTCACCCCATCCTGGATTCCCCTGGGTGTCTAGTTTTCAAAAATGTATAGGCTTGCTAGGTTTCCCTAGGTGCCGGCAGAGGTAGGGTTCAAAAACTACAGCTAGGCACTTTGCCAAAAAAGGGTCATTTTTCACTGCGAAATTGAGATGTGACCACGTTGCGTTTTGCGCCGTTTCCTGTCGCAGGCACTAGGCCGACCCACACAAGTGAGGTACCATTTTTCTCGTAAGACTTTGGGGAACGCGGGGTGGGTGGAAATTTGTGGATCCACACAGATTCCAGAACTTTCCACCACAGAAATGTGGGGAAAATGTGTTTTTTGGACAATTTTTTATGTTTGCAAGGGATTCTGGGTAACAGAACCTGGTGGGAGGCAGTCAAGTCACCCCATCCTGGATTCCCCTGGGTGTCTAGTTTTCAAAAATGTATAGGCTTGCTAGGTTTCCCTAGGTGCCGGCAGAGGTAGGGTTCAAAAACTACAGCTAGGCACTTTGCCAAAAAAGGGTCATTTTTCACTGCGAAATTGAGGTGGGACCGCATTGCGTTTTGCGCCGTTTCCTGTCGCAGGCACTAGGCCGACCCACACAAGTGAGGTACCATTTTTCTCGTAAGACTTTGGGGAACGCGGGGTGGGTGGAAATTTGTGGATCCACGCAGATTCCAGAACTTTCCACCACAGAAATGTGGGGAAAATGTGTTTTTTTGGACAATTTTTATGTTTGCAAGGGATTCTGGGTAACAGAACCTGGTGGGAGGCAGTCAAGTCACCCCATCCTGGATTCCCCTGGGTGTCTAGTTTTCAAAAATGTATAGGCTTGCTAGGTTTCCCTAGGTGCCGGCAGAGGTAGGGTTCAAAAACTACAGCTAGGCACTTTGCCAAAAAGGGTCATTTTTCACTGCGAAATTGAGGTGGGACCGCATTGCGTTTTGCGCCGTTTCCTGTCGCAGGCACTAGGCCGACCCACACAAGTGAGGTACCATTTTTCTCGTAAGACTTTGGGGAACGCGGGGTGGGTGGAAATTTGTGGATCCACGCAGATTCCAGAACTTTCCACCACAGAAATGTGGGGAAAATGTGTTTTTTGGACAATTTTTTATGTTTGCAAGGGATTCTGGGTAACAGAACCTGGTGGGAGGCAGTCAAGTCACCCCATCCTGGATTCCCCTGGGTGTCTAGTTTTCAAAAATGGATAGGTTTGCTAGGTTTCCCTAGGTGCCGGCAGAGCTAGGGTTCAAAAACTACAGCTAGGCACTTTGCCAAAAAGGGTCATTTTTCACTGCGAAATTGAGGTGTGACCACGTTGCGTTTTGCGCAGTTTCCTGTCGCAGGCACTAGGCCGACCCACACAAGTGAGGTACCATTTTTCTCGTAAGACTTTGGGGAACGCGGGGTGGGTGGAAATTCGTGGATCCACGCAGATTCCAGAACTTTCCACCACAGAAATGTGGGGAAAATGTGGTTTTTTGACAATTGTTTATGTTTGCAAGGGATTCTGGGTAACAGAACCTGGTGGGAGGCAGTCAAGTCACCCCATCCTGGATTCCCCTGGGTGTCTAGTTTTCAAAAATGTATAGGTTTGCTAGGTTTCCCTAGGTGCCGGCAGAGCTAGGGTTCAAAAACTACAGCTAGGCACTTTGCCAAAAAAGGGTCATTTTTCACTGCGAAATTGAGGTGTGACCACGTTGCGTTTTGCGCCGTTTCCTGTCGCAGGCACTAGGCTGACCCACACAAGTGAGGTACCATTTTTCTCGTTAGACTTTGGGGAACGCGGGGTGGGTGGAAATTTGAGGATCCACGCAGATTCCAGACCTTTCCACCACAGAAATGTGGGGAAAATGTGATTTTTTTGACAATTTTTTATGTTTGCAAGGGATTCTGGGTAACAGAACCTGGTGGGAGGCAGTCAAGTCACCCCATCCTGGATTCCCCTGGGTGTCTAGTTTTCAAAAATGTATAGGTTTGCTAGGTTTCCCTAGGTGCCGGCAGAGGTAGGGTTCAAAAACTACACCTAGGCACTTTGCAAAAAAAGGGTAATTTTTCATTGTGAAAATGTGGTACGTCCACGTTGCATTTTGAGCCATTTCCTGTTGTGGGCACAAGGGCTACCCACACAAGTGAGGTACCATTTTTATCGGGAGACTTAGGGTAACACAGAATTGTAGAGCAACTGTTATTACCTATTGACTTTCGATGCATTTCTGCCTTCCAAATGAAAGACAATGTGTAAAAAATAAGTCGTTTTGAAAAATGACCTATAATTCTCATGCTAGTATGGGTACTCCCAATTTCGGAAATGTGCAAATATCTACTGTTTCTAAAATCTACATTTTGTTCCCATTTCAGAAATACATAGGTGTCTTTCATAACAATTTTTCCATGTATACATTTTCCCAAAATAATTGCTATATACCCGGTACTTAAAAAAAAATCATTGCAAGATGTTGCTCAATTATTGGCTCTGGGTTCGTCGGGTTCTTGGTGAACCTACAAGTCCTATATATCCCCACAACCAGAAAGGTCCAGCGGATATAACGGTATATTGCCTTCAAATAGCTGTCATAATTAGAAGAAGTTACAGGTGAAAACGTTGACACAAATGGCTGTTTTTTTCAACTAATTTTCAATTTTTCCTTTATTTAACTGTTAGTTTCTATAAGGAAAACTTTAAGGATCTACACAAATGACCCCTTGCTGAATTCAGAATTTTATCTACTTTTCATAAATGTATGGCTTTCCAGGATCCATTATTGGTTTCATACCCATTTCTACCATTAACTGGAAGGAGGTTGAAAGCACAAAAAATAGCAAAAATAGGCTATGTCCCAGAAAAATGCCAAAACTGTGTAAAAAAGTTGGTTTTCTGACAAAAGTCTGCTTGTCCCTGAAAGCTGGGAAGATGGTGATTTCATCCCCACAACCCCTTTTTTGATGCCATTTGCAGGGAAAAATCAAGACGCTTTCATCTGTAGCCCTTTTTTTGCCTTTTTCCAAAAAAAAAAAAAATTTAGCTGTATTTTGACTAATTTCTGGGTCCCCTCCAGGGGAACCCACAAACCCTGGGTACCTTTACAATCCCCATGATGTTAGAAAAAAAGGACGCAAATTTGGCATGGATACCTTATGTGGTCAAAAAGTTACAGGGGACTAAGCGCGCACTACCCCAAATAGCCAAAAAAAGGCTTAGCACAGGAGGGGAAAAGGCCTAGCAGCGAAGGGGTTAATGAGGGGGGCATGACCCGCTCGCCTTGCTGCAAGCCTTGGGATTACCGGCGACATTTGCGGCAGTGGCGAGAAAGGTGAGCCGAGGGAGGCCAACACCTCCGCTTGGCAGGGTCCGGACACAGCGCAGATTGACATTGTTGTGGCACAGTAAGTATTGCTTGTTATGTGCACCAGCTTTCTCCTGGATACGCTATACTTACCTGGAACAACCAGTCTGAGTTTTGCAGGGTCACAAACACCACCAGGGTTTTACATATATTTCACTGCAACTCAAAGTGAACTATGGGAATTGTAGTTTGTCGTATGCAGGCACGTGACTCTGATCACTATTTATAACACCTGGGACATTGCACAAGTGATTGTTCATCCTTCGACAAAGGCATTCCGCCGAAACGCGTCAGGATAATCACGCTTGCTGTTGCCTGCGCCAATTCAATAAATGCTCTTCTCCGGACCCGGGCTGTGGCAATTTCTTTCTTTGATTTTATCTACGGGAATCTCTGTCTCCCGCTAGCCACGGCCACCCTGCAGGGTTGGGGGCCCCGACGACAGTGGTGTTTTTGAAGTGTTTAATGAGGGGGCATGACCCGCTCGCCTTGCTGCAAGCCTTGGGATTACCGGCGACATTTGCGGCAGTGGCGAGAAAGGTGAGCCGAGGGAGGCCAACACCTCCGCTTGGCAGGGTCCGGACACAGCGCAGATTGACATTGTTGTGGCACAGTAAGGATTGCTTGTTATGTGCACCAGCTTTCTCCTGGATACGCTATACTTACCTGGAACAACCAGTCTGAGTTTTGCAGGGTCACAAACACCACCAGGGTTTTACATATATTTCACTGCAACTCAAAGTGAACTATGGGAATTGTAGTTTGTCGTATGCAGGCACGTGACTCTGATCACTATTTATAACACCTGGGACATTGCACAAGTGATTGTTCATCCTTCGACAAAGGCATTCCGCCGAAACGCGTCAGGATAATCACGCTTGCTGTTGCCTGCGCCAATTCAATAAATGCTCTTCTCCGGACCCGGGCTGTGGCAATTTCTTTCTTTGATTTTATCTACGGGAATCTCTGTCTCCCGCTAGCCACGGCCACCCTGCAGGGTTGGGGGCCCCGACGACAGTGGTGTTTTTGAAGTGTTTAATGAGGGGGCATGACCCGCTCGCCTTGCTGCAAGCCTTGGGATTACCGGCGACATTTGCGGCAGTGGCGAGAAAGGTGAGCCGAGGGAGGCCAACACCTCCGCTTGGCAGGGTCCGGACACAGCGCAGATTGACATTGTTGTGGCACAGTAAGGATTGCTTGTTATGTGCACCAGCTTTCTCCTGGATACGCTATACTTACCTGGAACAACCAGTCTGAGTTTTGCAGGGTCACAAACACCACCAGGGTTTTACATATATTTCACTGCAACTCAAAGTGAACTATGGGAATTGTAGTTTGTCGTATGCAGGCACGTGACTCTGATCACTATTTATAACACCTGGGACATTGCACAAGTGATTGTTCATCCTTCGACAAAGGCATTCCGCTGAAACGCGTCAGGATAATCACGCTTGCTGTTGCCTGCGCCAATTCAATAAATGCTCTTCTCCGGACCCGGGCTGTGGCAATTTCTTTCTTTGATATATATATATATATATATATATATATATATATATATATATATATATATATATATATATATATATATATCAGAAACACAAAGGATGCCGCACTCCAGAGATTGGTTTCAGAGTTGCTTTATTTTCACCACGACTGGTGGTACTGGTGGTGAAAATAAAGCAACTCTGAAACCGGTCTTGGAGTGCGGCATCCTTTGTGTTTCTGAATTTAAATATCGGGTAAGGATTCTACCCGTTGCTGCCTGCACCAGGTATTGAGCGCTCTGACATTGGGAATTAATTGTTATATATATATATATATATATATATATATATATATATATATATATATATATATATATATGTATATATATATATATTTATTTACAGAGATATTTCTCAGTGCTGAAATTATGAGACTGTGAAAGAACTATAATGAGTCTCTTTGAAGTTACCTGAAAGGCAGTAAAGTGTGGTACTGCTGCAGAGTACAAAAAAAAATTCTGCTAGATAGAGATATCTGACTTTTGTGTAGTGGCAGTTTTGACGCCATAAAGGGTATGCTGAAACGAACAGATCTGTATTATGTAGACAGCTAAGTGGATTAGTAAAGCCACAAAGTAGAAACACTTTGTAACAGACTAAATGTATGTGAGAGAGGGGCTATGGAGAGATGAGGGGCACGTTTGCAAGGATGGTAGTGGGCGCATCAAAGGAGGTCATAGTGTGCAATTGTAAAGCACACGTTCACCCGTAGGCATCTTGGCGCCAAAATGATGGTTGCAATGGCTCCCACCAGCGCTAAAAGGCTGCGATGATGGGTATGTGGCAAGGTAAAGTAATACTGTGTCTTTTTTCTCTCTTTCTTAGTCTTTTTGGAGAGCGTACAGAGTTCGCAAAGGTAAGGTGACTTCGTCATTATTGACTTTAACACTTCACTCACGCGCACACACCCACCTACACTTTAAAACCAACAACCTATCTGCCTTCTACGTAGGATTGTGTTTAAAAGGATAGTTTAGGCACTAGCAGAGATGGCATATCGTTGGATGGATGCTGCCCAGGCCCTAAATCTGGTTCTGGAGTCCAGCTCTGAGGCAGGATCAGAGACTGAGACAGCAGATACTGAGACAGCATCTGAGGGAGAGGACAATGGAGCCGAATCTGGGAGTGACTTTTCAGTCGGCGCAGTTCCATCCGATGACTCATCGTCCAGCGATTCTGAAGGAGACGATGTCAGTCGTGCTGTCCCTTTGCCAGCACAGTCTGTGCAGCAGGACACCCGTAACAGGTTAGAGCAACCCAGAGTGCAGGCACGTGCGGCCGCAAGCACAGACGGAGTGCTGTCTTGGCAGCCTCCCAATTTAGTTCAGCCCCAAATTCCGCCTTTCACTGGTGACGCTGGATGTAAAGTAGATACGGCAAATTTTTTGCCAATTGACTACTTCCATCTCTTTTTTGGTGTTGACTTCCTAGACGAAATTGTGCAGCAAACAAATTTGCGTGCCGAACAATTTCTGAGGGAGCAAGGAGGCACTCTTGGGCCTCATTCTAGGGCGCGCAAGTGGACTCCCACTTCACTAGGGGAGTTGAAGATATTTTTGGGCCTCACACTTAAAATGGGGGTAGTGCATAAACCAACCTTGCTATCCTACTGGTCTACTCGCACGGTTTGGTTAACCCCCATCTTTGCACCATACATGAGCAGAGATCGTTTTTGCTATTGCAGCGCATGCTGCATTTCAATGACAATTCTGCTGCATTGCCCCGGGACCATCCAGACTATGACAGGTTGTTCAAAATTCGGCCTGTCGTGGAACATTTGTCTGCCAGGTTTCCAGAGGTTTATACTCCTGGAAAGAATATAGCCATTGATGAGTCCTTGATCTTGTATAAAGGGCGGCTGCTGTTTAGGCAGTACATTCCGAGCAAACGCGCTCGCTATGGCATCAAGCTGTACATGCTGTGTGAGAGCTCGACTGGCTATGTGTACAGCTTGAGAGTGTATACAGGGAAGGACACAACTCTTAACCCTGTAGGTTGCCCTCCCATGCTAGGGGTCACAGGAAAGATTGTATGGGAGCTTGTCCAGCCACTTCTTCACAAAGGTTATAACCTTTATGTGGACAATTTCTATACAGGAGTAGAGCTATTCAGTGAGCTCTACAAAGCTGGCACCGTGGCTTGTGGTACAATTCGTTGTCGCCGCAAAGGATTCCCGCAGGAGCTTGTTTGCAAGAAGCTCCAGAAATCCCAGAGCACTGCGTTGCGTTCCAACGAACTGCTCGCAGTTAAGTTCTCAGATAGGCGTGATGTGTACATGCTCACTACAATTCATGCTGAGAGCACTTCCCCTGTCACGGTTTGGGGTCAGATGGCCGAAGTCCACAAGCCCACCTGTATACTTGATTACAACAAGTACATGGGCGGAGTGGACAAGAACGACCAGGTTCTTCAGCCATACAATGCGAGTCGTAAAACTCGCACTTGGTATAAGAAACTGTTTACGCACCTGATCCAGATGGCAACATACAATGCGTATGTTGTTTATCGTGAGACCACCACAGGAAGACTCATGTCTTTCCTTGACTTTCAGTTGTCTGTAATTGAAAGTCTTACTGCTACAGAAGCAGAAGCCTCCACTTCATGTGTTCTGGAGGACGTGGCAAGGCTGCAGGAGCGACACTTTGCAGATAAAATTCCTGCAACACCCAAAAGGAGCGACCATGTCGTCGTTGTAAAGTGTGCTCGATGCAGGGAAAGAGGCAGGAGACTCGTGTTTACTGTCCCCAGTGCCCAAGTAAGCCTGCCTTCTGTTTTCCTACTTGCTTTATGTTGTATCACACTAAAGCAAAATACTGGGAAATTGACTGAGGTGGAGCTGCCAATAGGATAACCTTTCAATTGGTGTGAATGGATACCTACTGTCTGTGGGCCACTCCTTCACTACGCAAGCAGCTGCAGGATATTTCTTCCTCTACTTCATGAAATCATGGACTTCTCAACACCTTTATCTGCTTTCAGAACGTGGTAGTTGTTCTGTTCGCCAATTGACAAGTGCATTATAGTCCCCACGCTGCACATACTGGTGGGCAGAACATATGCCACGTTGTCATGGAGTACCCGTGTTTCACATTCAACCGTTCTTCGTAGTTTATGATGTTCTCTTTAGGAAGTTTTTGAAAATTTCCAGCATGTTTGCCTTAGTTTCAAAGGTAGATATGCTTGCTCAGCTCGAGAAATGTTTAAGCGGCATACTCGGGCACCCCCAACTTGCATCCACAAACTGGAAGGAGTTGGATAGAGCATTGTGAGAGCATTGATAGCTCGTGACAGAAATGTTCACTCAAGCTTCAAGTAGCTAGAGATGAAAGGCATTAGTATAGGGTCTCTTAACAATTGGACAGGGTTAGTCAGGACTCTGAGGACAGACACACGAACGGGTTAGAACAGCTTACGGTAGGTACGCTTTCCGAGGAATATTGCAAAGGTAGAAGGCAGATAGTAAAGGTAGTATAGATACACGTCCTGACTTCTTCTTCACCCATGGATTCAAATCCATTGCTGCCACACTCACACTGAATTTACTGTGGTACTTATGGGTCAATGCTGCTTGCCATGTTCATCCTCCGTTAGAACTTAGTAGATGGTCAGTTTGCTGTATGATAAGTGCATTACAGTCACTGCACATAACGGTGGATTGGACATATGCTACGTTGTCACGGACTACCCTTGTTTCACATTCATCCGTTCATAGTTTATGATGTTACCTTTTGAAAATTTCCAGCATTTTGCCTTAGTTTCAAAGGTAGATATGCTTGCTCAGCTCGAGGAATGGGCTTCACGGCATACTCGAGCACCCCCCAACTTGCATCCACAAACTGGAAGGAGTTGGATTTAGCATAGTGAGTGCACTAAAGGTGCATGAAAGACATGTCTTCCTGAGCCTCATGTGGCTGTCATGGAAGTCATTAGTATAGGTTCACTGGGCATGAGTTCGGTAACGTTCTGGAAGAAGGAGGTGGAGACTTGACAGGTGGTAGAATATAGTCAAAGTCATTATGTCTTGTGGCATATGAATGTGATGGGCCCTTGCATGGCGGCAGTATGTTTGTGTGAGTGCAAGTGATATGGTTGTTTGGGCCCGTGGCTGGCGGTACGGAAGTCTTGTGTGTGGTGTGTGAATGGCGTGTGAATGGACCATAAAGTGGTTGGTGCCGTGATGTGGCTTTATGGCTCCCCTTCAGAAGGCTTGGCTTCAATATTTATATACTTTGATAAGTATTTGTGCTTTGAAGCCAGCGTTTCTGGAGGTGCTAAAACCAACCTGTGTAAGTGGTGGATTAGCTTTATCAAATGAGTGTTAGATTTATATTTGTGTCTGTTTAATGGCCTTTTGTAAGATATTTTTTTTTCCACAATGGGTAGCAGGGGACTTTCTGCCCTAGCTCAGTCGTCACCTAGGCAAACCATTACATTTTTGAGTAGTAGACAAAGGGGGAAGTACAAGGGTGAATGACTTACGTGGTTCTCACTGTTTTTTTACCCAACATGCCCTGCTAGCCTCATATTTTGTTGAAACAAATCACTATTTCCACACATTTTTGTGTGGGAAAGTTGTGGCATCGCCGGGCAGACATGCATTTCCTACCACCCAGTGTTCCCCAAGGTCTCCCGATAAAAATGGTACCTCACTCGTGTGGGAGGCCCAAGTACCCACGACAGGCTAGGGCCCAAAAGGTATTGAGGCGACATTAAAATTGCCTATCACAAAACAACCTGGTTTTGCAAGGGGGGTCACCTCGGTTTTTGGCCCCGTGCTCGGTGGCCAGCTAGGGAAACCTATCAAACCCACACATTTCTGAAAACTAGACACCCGGGGGGTTCCAGGGAGGTATGGTTTGCGTGGATCCCCCAACGTTTTCTTACCCAGAATCCCCTGCAAACCTCGAATTTAGGTGGAAAAATCACTTTTTCCACACATTTTTGTGTGGGAAAGTTGTGGCATCGCTGGGCAGACATGCATTTCCTACCACCCAGTGTTCCCCAAGGTCTCCCGATAAAAATGGTACCTCACTCGTGTGGGAGGCCCAAGTACCCACGACAGGCTAGGGCCCAAAAGGTATTGAGGCGACATTAAAATTGCCTATCACAAAACAACCTGGTTTTGCAAGGGGGTCACCTCGGTTTTTGGCCCCGTGCTCGGTGGCCAGCTAGGAAACCTATCAAACCCACACATTTCTGAAAACTAGACACCCGCGGGGTTCCAGGGAGGTATGGCTTGCGTGGATCCCCCAACGTTTTCTTACCCAGAATCCCCTGCAAACCTCGAATTTAGGTGGAAAAATCACTTTTTCCACACATTTTTGTGTGGGAAAGTTGTGGCATCGCCGGGCAGACATGCATTTCCTACCACCCAGTGTTCCCCAAGGTCTCCCGATAAAAATGGTACCTCACTCGTGTGGGAGGCCCAAGTACCCACGACAGGCTAGGGCCCAAAAGGTATTGAGGCGACATTAAAATTGCCTATCACAAAACAACCTGGTTTTGCAAGGGGGTCACCTCGGTTTTGGCCCCGTGCTCGGTGGCCAGCTAGGGAAACCTATCAAACCCACACATTTCTGAAAACTAGACACCCGGGGGTTCCAGGGAGGTATGGCTTGCGTGGATCCCCCAACGTTTTCTTACCCAGAATCCCCTGCAAACCTCGAATTTAGGTGGAAAAATCACTTTTTCCACACATTTTTGTGTGGGAAAGTTGTGGCATCGCCGGGCAGACATGCATTTCCTACCACCCAGTGTTCCCCAAGGTCTCCCGATAAAAATGGTATCTCACTCGTGTGGGAGGCCCAAGTACCCACGACAGGCTAGGGCCCAAAAGGTATTGAGGCGACATTAAAATTGCCTATCACAAAACAACCTGGTTTTGCAAGGGGGTCACCTCGGTTTTTGGCCCCGTGCTCGATGGCCAGCTAGGAAACCTATCAAACCCACACATTTCTGAAAGCTAGACACCCGGGAGTTCCAGGGAGGTATGGCTTGCGTGGATCCCCCAACGTTTTCTTACCAGAATCCCCTGCAAACCTCGAATTTAGGTGGAAAAATCACTTTTCCACACATTTTTGTGTGGGAAAGTTGTGGCATCGCCGGGCAGACATGCATTTCCTACCACCCAGTGTTCCCCAAGGTCTCCCGATAAAAATGGTACCTCACTCGTGTGGGAGGCCCAAGTACCACGACAGGCTAGGGCCCAAAGGTATTGAGGCGACATTAAAATTGCCTATCACAAAACAACCTGGTTTTGCAAGGGAGTCACCTCGGTTTTGGCCCCGTGCTCGGTGGCCAGCTAGGAAACCTATCAAACCCACACATTTCTGAAAACTAGACACCCGGGGGTTCCAGGGAGGTATGGCTTGCGTGGATCCCCCAACGTTTTCTTACCCAGAATCCCCTGCAAACCTCGAATTTAGGTGGAAAAATCACTTTTTCCACACATTTTTGTGTGGGAAAGTTGTGGCATCGCCGGGTAGACATGCATTTCCTACCACCCAGTGTTCCTTAAGGTCTCCTGATAAAAATGGTACCTCACTCGTGTGGGAGGCCCAAGTACCCACGACAGGCTAGGGCCCAAAAGGTATTGAGGCGACATTAAAATTGCCTATCACAAAACAACCTGGTTTTGCAAGGAGGTCACCTCGGTTTTGGCCCACGTGCTCGGTGGCCAGCTAGGAAACCTATCAAACCCACACATTTCTGAAAACTAGACACCCGGGGTTCCAGGGAGGTATGGCTTGCGTGGATCCCCAACGTTTTCTTACCCAGAATCCCTGCAAACCTCGAATTTAGGTGGAAAAATCACTTTTTCCACACATTTTTGTGTGGGAAAGTTGTGGCATCGCCGGGCAGACATGCATTTCCTACCACCCAGTGTTCCCCAAGGTCTCCCGATAAAAATGGTACCTCACTCGTGTGGGAGGCCCAAGTACCCGCGACAGGCAAGGGCCAAAAACGTATTGAGGCAACATCAAAATTGCCTATCACAAAATGTTTTGGGCCCTAGCCTGTCGCGGGTACTTGGGCCTCCCACACGAGTGAGGCACCATTTTATCGGGAGACCTTGGGGAACACTGGGTGGTAGGAAATGCGTGTCTGCCCGGCGATGCCACAACTTTCCCACACAAAATGTGTGGAAAAAGTGATTTTTTCAGCTAAATTTGAGGTTTGCAGGGATTCTGGGTAAGAAACGTTGGAGGATCCACGCAAGCCATACCTCCCTGGAACCACCCGGGTGTCTAGTTTTCAGAAATGTGTGGGTTTGCTAGGTTTCCCAAGCTGGCCGCCGAGCACGGGGCCAAAACCGGTGACCCTTGCAAAACCAGGTTGTTTTGTGATAGGCAACTTTAATGTCACCTCAATACGTTTTGGGCCCTAGCCTGTCGCGAGTACTTGGGCCTCCCACACGAGTGAGGCACCATTTTATCGGGAGACCTTGGGGAACACTGGGTGGTAGGAAATGCGTGTCTGCCCGGCGATGCCACAACTTTCCCACACAAAATGTGTGGAAAAAGTGATTTTTTCAGCTAAATTTGAGGTTTGCAGGGGATTCTGGGTAAGAAAACGTTGGGGGATCCACGCAAGCCATACCTCCCTGGAACCACCCGGGTGTCTAGTTTTCAGAAATGTGTGGGTTTGCTAGGTTTCCTAGCTGGCCGCCGAGCACGGGGCCAAAACCGAGGTGACCCCTTGCAAAACCAGGTTGTTTTGTGATAGGCAATTTTAATGTCACCTCAATACGTTTTGGGCCCTAGCCTGTCGCGAGTACTTGGGCCTCCACACGAGTGAGGCACCATTTTTATCGGGAGACCTTGGGGAACACTGGGTGGTAGGAAATGCGTGTCTGCCCGGCGATGCCACAACTTTCCACACAAAATGTGTGGAAAAAGTGATTTTTTCAGCTAAATTTGAGGTTTGCAGGGATTCTGGGTAAGAAAACGTTGGGGATCCACGCAAGCCATACCTCCCTGGAACCACCCAGGTGTCTAGTTTTCAGAAATGTGTGGGTTTGCTAGGTTTCCCTAGCTGGCCGCCGAGCACGGGGCCAAAACCGAGGTGACCTTGCAAAACCAGGTTGTTTTGTGATAGGCAATTTTAATGTCACCTCAATACGTTTTGGGCCCTAGCCTGTCGCTGGTACTTGGGCCTCCCACACGAGTGAGGCACCATTTTTATCGAGAGACCTTGGGGAACACTGGGTGGTAGGAAATGCGTGTCTGCCCGGCGATGCCACAACTTTCCCACACAAAATGTGTGGAAAAAGTGATTTTTTCAGCAAAATTTGAGGTTTGCAGGGGATTCTGGGAAAGAAAACGTTGGGGGATCCATGCAAGTCATACCTCCCTGGAACCACCCAGGTGTCTAGTTTTCAGAAATGTGTGGGTTTGCTAGGTTTCCCTAGCTGGCCGCCGAGCACGGGGCCAAAAACCGAGGTGACTCCTTGCAAAACCAGGTTGTTTTGTGATAGGCAATTTTAATGTCACCTCAATACGTTTTGGGCCCTAGCCTGTCGCGGTACTTGGGCCTCCCACACGAGTGAGGCACCATTTTTATCGGGAGACCTTGGGGAACACTGGGTGGTAGGAAATGCGTGTCTGCTCGGCGATGCTACAACTTTCCCACACAAAAATGTGTGGAAAAGTGATTTTTTCAGCTAAATTTGAGGTTTGCAGGGATTCTGGGTAAGAAAACGTTGGGAGATCCACGCAAGCCATACCTCCCTGGAACCACCGGGTGACTAGTTTTCAGAAATGTGTGGGTTTGCTAGGTTTCCTAGCTGGCCGCCGAGCACGGGCCAAAACCGAGGTGACCCTCTTGCAAAACCAGGTTGTTTTGTGATAGGCAATTTTAATGTCACCTCAATACGTTTTGGGCCCTAGCCTGTCGCGGTACTTGGGCCTCCCACACGAGTGAGGCACCATTTTTATCGGGAGACCTTGGGGAACACTGGGTGGTAGGAAATGCGTGTCTGTCCGGCGATGCCACAACTTTCCCACACAAAAATGTGTGGAAAAAGTGATTTTTCAGCTAAATTTGAGGTTTGCAGGGGATTCTGGGTAAGAAAACGTTGGGGGATCCACGCAAGCTATACCTCCCTGGAACCACCCGGGTGTCTAGTTTTCAGAAATGTGTGGGTTTGCTAGGTTTCCCTAGCTGGCCGCTGAGCACGGGGCCAAAAACCGAGGTAACCCCCTTGCAAAACCAGGTTGTTTTGTGATAGGCAATTTTAACCCCTTCGCTGCTAGGCCTTTTCCCCTCCTGTGCTAAGCCTTTTTTTGGCTATTTGGGGTAGTGCGCGCTTAGGCCCCTGTAACTTTTTGACCACATAAGGTATCCATGCCAAATTTGCGTCCTTTTTTTCTAACATCATGGGGATTGTAAAGGTACCCAGGGTTTGTGGATTCCCCTGGAGGGGACCCAGAAATTAGTCAAAATACAGCTAAATTTTGTTTTTTGGGGAAAAATGCGAAAAAGGGCTACAGATGAAAGCGTCTTGATTTTTCCCTGCAAATGGCATCAAAAAGGGGTTGTGGGGATGAAATCACCATTTTCCCAGCTTTCAGGGACAAGCAGACTTTTGTCAGAAAACCAACTTTTTTACACAGTTTTGGCATTTTTCTGGGACATAGCCTATTTTTGCTATTTTTTGTGCTTTCAACCTCCTTCCAGTTAATGGTAGAAATGGGTATGAAACCAATAATGGATCCTGGAAAGCCATACATTTCTGAAAAGTAGACAAAATTCTGAATTCAGCAAGGGGTCATTTGTGTAGATCCTTAAAGTTTTCCTTATAGAAACTAACAGTTAAATAAAGGAAAAATTGAAAATTAGTTGAAAAAAACAGCCATTTGTGTCAACGTTTTCACCTGTAACTTCTTCTAATTATGACAGCTATTTGAAGGCAATATACCGTTATATCCGCTGGACCTTTCTGGTTGTGGGGATATATAGGACTTGTAGGTTCACCAAGAACCCGACGAACCCAGAGCCAATAATTGAGCAGCATCTTGCAATGGTTTTTTATTATGTACCGGGTATATAGCAATTATTTTGGGAAAATGTATACATGGAAAAATTGTTATGAAAGACACCTATGTATTTCTGAAATGGGAACAAAATGTAGATTTTAGAAACAGTAGATATTTGCACATTTCCGAAATTGGGAGTACCCATACTAGCATGAGAATTATAGGTCATTTTTCAAAATGACTTATTTTTCACATTGTCTTTCATTTGGAAGGCAGAAATGCATCGAAAGTCAATAGGTAATAACAGTTGCTCTACAATTCTGTGTTACCCTAAGTCTCCCGATAAAAATGGTACCTCACTTGTGTGGGTAGCCCTTGTGCCCACAACAGGAAATGGCTCAAAATGCAACGTGGACGTACCACATTTTCACAATGAAAAATTACCCTTTTTTGCAAAGTGCCTAGGTGTAGTTTTGAACCCTAGCTCTGCCGGCACCTAGGGAAACCTAGCAAACCTATACATTTTTGAAAACTAGACACCCAGGGAATCCAGGATGGGGTGACTTGACTGCCTCCCACCAGGTTCTGTTACCCAGAATCCCTTGCAAACATAAAAAATTGTCAAAAAAAACACATTTTCCCCACATTTCTGTGGTGGAAAGTTCTGGAATCTGCATGGATCCACAAATTTCCACCCACCCCGCGTTCCCCAAAGTCTTACGAGAAAAATGGTACCTCACTTGTGTGGGTCGTCCTAGTGCCTGCGACAGGAAACTGTGCAAAACGCAACGTGGTCACACCTCAATTTCGCAGTGAAAAATGACCCTTTTTTGGCAAAGTGCCTAGCTGTAGTTTTTGAACCCTAGCTCTGCCGGCACCTAGGGAAACCTAGCAAACCTATACATTTTTGAAAACTAGACACCCAGGGAATCCAGGATGGGGTGACTGGACTGCCTCCCACCAGGTTCTGTTACCCAGAATCCCTTGCAAACCTAAAAAATTATCAAAAAAACCACATTTTCCCCACATTTCTGTGGTGGAAAGTTCTGGAATCTTAGTGGATCCACAAATTTCCACCCACCCCGCGTTCCCCAAAGTCTTCCGAGAAAAATGGTACCTCACTTGTGTGGGTCGGCCTAGTGCCTGCGACAGGAAACGGCGCAAAACGCAACGTGGTCACACCTCAATTTCGCAGTGAAAAATGACCCTTTTTTGGCAAAGTGCCTAGCTGTAGTTTTTGAACCCTAGCTCTGCCGGCACCTAGGGAAACCTAGCAAACCTATACATTTTTGAAAACTAGACACCCAGGGGAATCCAGGATGGGGTGACTTGACTTCCTCCCACCAGGTTCTGTTACCCAGAATCCCTTGCAAACCTAAAGAATTGTCAAAAAAACCACATTTTCCCCACATTTCTGTGGTGGAAAGTTTTGGAATCTGCGTGGATCCACAAATTTCCACCCACCCCGCGTTCCCCAAAGTCTTACGAGAAAAATGGTACCTCACTTGTGTGGGTCGGCCTAGTGCCTGCGACAGGAAACGGCGCAAAACGCAACGTGGTCACACCTCAATTTCGCAGTGAAAAATGACCCTTTTTGGCAAAGTGCCTAGCTGTAGTTTTTGAACCCTAGCTGTGCCGGCACCTAGGAAATCTAGCAAACCTATACATTTTTGAAAACTAGACACCCAGGGGAATCCAGGATGGGGTGACTTGACTGCCTCCCACCAGGTTCTGTTACCCAGAATCCCTTGCAAACATAAAAAATTGTCAAAAAAACCACATTTTCCCCACATTTCTGTGGTGGAAAGTTCTGGAATCTGCGTGGATCCACAAATTTCCACCCACCCCGCGTTCCCCAAAGTCTTCCGAGAAAAATGGTACCTCACTTGTGTGAATCGGCCTAGTGCCTGCGACAGGAAACGGCGCAAAACGCAACGTGGTCACACCTCAATTTTGCAGTGAAAAATGACCCTTTTTGGGCAAAGTGCCTAGCTGTAGTTTTTGAACCCTAGCTCTGCCGGCACCTAGGGAAACCTAGCAAACCTATACATTTTTGAAAACTAGACACCGAGGGGAATCCAGGATGGGGTGACTTGACTGCCTCCCACCAGGTTCTGTTACCCAGAATCCCTTGCAAACATAAAAAATTGTCAAAAAAACCACATTTTCCCCACATTTCTGTGGTGGAAAGTTCTGGAATCTGCGTGGATCCACAAATTTCCACCCACCCCGCGTTCCCCAAAGTCTTCCGAGAAAAATGGTACCTCACTTGTGTGGGTCGGCCTAGTGCCTGCGACAGGAAACGGCGCAAAACGCAATGTGGTCACACCTCAATTTCGCAGTGAAAAATGACCCTTTTTTGGCAAAGTGCCTAGCTGTAGTTTTTGAACCCTAGCTCTGCCGGCACCTAGGGAACCCTAGCAAACCTATACATTTTTGAAAACTAGACACCCAGGGAATCCAGGATGGGGTGACTGGACTGCCTCCCACCAGGTTCTGTTACCCAGAATCCCTTGCAAACCTAAAAATTGTCAAAAAAACCACATTTTCCCCACATTTCTGTGGTGGAAAGTTCTGGAATCTGCGTGGATTCACAAATTTCCACCCACCCCGCGTTCCCCAAAGTCTTCTGAGAAAAATGGTACCTCACTTGTGTGGGTCGGCCTAGTGCCCGCGACAGGAAACGGCGCAAAACGCAACGTGGTCTCACCTCAATTTCGCAGTGAAAAATGACCCTTTTTTGGCAAAGTGCCTAGCTGTAGTTTGTGAACCCTAGCTCTGCCGGCACCTAGGGAAACCTACCAAACACACACATTTCTGAAAAGTAGACACCCGGGGGCTTCCAGGGAGGTATGGCTTGCGTGGATCCCCCAACGTTTCCTTACCCAGAATCCCCTGCAAACCTCAATTTTAGCTGAAAAAATCACTTTTTCACACATTTGTGTGTGGGAAAGTGTGGCATCACTGGCCTCACACAAATTTCCTACCACCCAGCGTTCCCCCAGGTCTCCCGATAAAAATGGTGCCTCACTCGGGTGGGAGGCCCAAGTACCCGCGACAGGCAAGGGCCCACAACGTATTGAGGCGACCTCAAAATGGCCTATCACAAAACTACCTGGTTTTGCAAGGGGGTCCCATGACGTTTTGGCCCGGGGCTCGGCGGCCACCTAGGGAAACCTACCAAACCTACACATTTCTGAAAAGTAGACACCCGGGGGATTCCAGGGAGGTATGGCTTGCGTGGATCCACCAAAGTTTTCTTACCCAGAATCCCCTGCAAACCTGATATTTTGCTCAAAAAATCACTTTTTCGCACATTGTTGTGTGGTAAAGTTGTGGAATCATGGGGCTGACACAAATTTCCTACCACCCAGCGTTCCCCCAGGTCTCCCGATAAAAATGGTGCCTCACTCGTGTGGGAGGCCCAAGTACCCGCGACAGGCAAGGGCCCACAACGTAGTGAGGCGACCTCAAAATGGCCTTTCACAAAACGACCTGGTTTTGCAAGGGGGTCACCTGGGTTTTGGCCCCGTGCTCGGTAGCCATCTAGGGAAACCTACCAAACCCACACATTTCTGAAAAGTAGACACCCGGGGGCTTCCAGGAGGTATGGCTTGCGTGGATCCCCCAACGTTTCCTTACCCAGAATCCCCTGCAAACCTCAATTTTAGCTGAAAAAATCACTTTTTTCACACATTTTTGTGTGGGAAAGTGTGGCATCACTGGCCTCACACAAATTTCCTACCACCCAGCGTTCCCCAGGTCTCCCGATAAAAATGGTGCCTCACTCGGGTGGGAGGCCCAAGTACCCGCGACAGGCAAGGGCCCACAACGTATTGAGGCGACCTCAAAATGGCCTATCACAAAACTACCTGGTTTTGCAAGGGGGTCCCATGACGTTTTGGCCCGGGGCTCGGCGGCCACCTAGGGAAACCTACCAAACCTACACATTTCTGAAAAGTAGACACCCGGGGGATTCCAGGGAGGTATGGCTTGCGTGGATCCACCAAAGTTTTATTACCCAGAATCCCCTGCAAACCTGATATTTTGCTCAAAAATCACTTTTTCGCACATTGTTGTGTGGTAAAGTTGTGGAATCATGGGGCTGACACAAATTTCCTACCACCCAGCGTTCCCCCAGGTCTCCCGATAAAAATGGTGCCTCACTCGTGTGGGAGGCCCAAGTACCCGCGACAGGCAAGGGCCCACAACGTAGTGAGGCGACCTCAAAATGGCCTTTCACAAAACGACCTGGTTTTGCACGGGGGGTCACCTGGGTTTTTGGCCCCGTGCTCGGTAGCCATCTAGGGAAACCTACCAAACCCACACATTTCTGAAAAGTAGACACCCGGGGGCTTCCAGGGAGGTATGGCTTGCGTGGATCCCCCAACGTTTCCTTACCCAGAATCCCCTGCAAACCTCAATTTTAGCTGAAAAAATCACTTTTTTCACACATTTTTGTGTGGGAAAGTGTGGCATCACTGGCCTCACACAAATTTCCTACCACCCAGCGTTCCCCCAGGTCTCCCGATAAAAATGGTGCCTCACTTGTGTGGGAGGCCCAAGTACACGCGACAGGCAAGGGCCCACAACGTATTGAGGCGACATCAAAATTGCCTATCACAAAATGTTTTGGGCCCTTCCTGTCGCGGGTACTTGGGCCTCCCACCCGAGTGAGGCACCATTTTATCGGGAGACCTGGGGAACGCTGGGTGGTAGAGAATCTGTGTCAGCCCCGTGATGCCACAACTTACCACACAAAAATATGTGAAAAAGTGATTTTTCAGCCAAATTTCAGGTTTGCAGGGGATTCTGGGTAAGCCGTTGGGGGATCCACGCAAGCCATACCTCCCTGGAATCCCGAGTGTCTACTTTTCAGAAATGTGTAGGTTTGGTAGGTTTCCCTAGGTGGACGCCGAGCCCGGGCCAAAACGTCATGGGACCCCCTTGCAAAAACAGGTAGTTTTGTGATAGGCCATTTTGAGGTCGCCTCAATACGTTGTGGGCCCTTGCCTGTCAGCGGTACTTGGGCCTCCCACCGAGTGAGGCACCATTTTATTGGGAGACCTGGGGAACGCTGGGTGGTAGGAAATTTGTGTCAATCCCATGATTCCACAACTTACCACACAAAAATGTGCGAAAAAGTGATTTTTCAGCAAAATATCAGGTTTGCAGGGATTCTGGGTAAGAAAGCGTTGGTGGATCCACGCAAGTCATACCTCCCTGGAATGCCCCGGGTGTCTACTTTTCAGAAATGTGTAGGTTTGGTAGGTTTCCATAGGTGGCCGCCGAGCCCGAGCCAAACGTCATGGGACCCCTGCAAAACCAGGTACGTTTTGTGATAGGCCATTTGAGGTCAGCCTCAATACGTTGTGAGCCCTTGCCTGTCGCGGTACTGAGCCTCCCACCCGAGTGAGGCACCATTTTTATCGGGAGACCTGGAGATTGCTGGGTGGTAGGAAATTTGTGTCAGCCCCATGATTCCACAACTTTACCACACAAAAATGTGCGAAAAAGTGATTTTTTCAGCAAAATATCAGGTTTGCAGGGGATTCTGGGTAGGAAAACATTGGGGGACCCACGCAAGCCATACCTCGCTGGACTCCCCAGAGTGTCTAGTTTTCAGAAATGTGTGGGTTTGGTAGGTTTCCTAAGATGGCCGCCGAGCCCAGGGCCAAAAACCTCACTGGTGTGGGTGGTTCAAGTACCCGCAACAGGCAAGGGCCCAAAACGTATTGAGGAGACATCAAAATGATCTATCACAAAACAAGCTGGTTTTGCAAGGGGAGTCACCTGGGTTTTTGGCCCCGGGCTCGGCGGCCATCTTGGGAAACCTACCAAACCCACACATTTCTGAAAACTAGACACCCGGGGAGTCCAACGAGGTATGGCTTGCGTGGATCCCCCAACGTTTTCCTACCCAGAATCCCTGCAAACCTCAAATTTAGCTGAAAAAATCACTTTTTCCATACATTTTTGCGTGGGATCACTGTGCCGGCACAAATGTCCTACCACCCAGCGTTCCCCTTGTTCTCCCGAGTAAAATGATACCTCACTTGTGTGGGTGGGCCAAAGGCCTGTGACTGGGAAGAGCCCAAAACATAGGGATTTAGGGTATAGCACCGAGAATTCTAAGCGCTATATTTTTTTAAAAATAAGTTTTTAGCCAGTTCTGCTTCGGACACCCACACAAGTGAGGTATCATTTTACTCGGGGAACAAGGGCAACGCTGGGTGGTAGGACATTTGTGCCAGCACGGTGATTCCACGCAAAATATGTGGAAAATATGGTTTTTTCAGCTAAATTTGAGGGTTGCAGGGGATTCTGGGTAGGGAAACGTTGGGGGATCCACGCAAGCCATACCTCATTGGACTCCCCAGGGTGTCTAGTTTTCAGAAATGTGTGGGATTGGTAGGTTTCCCTAGATGGCGGCGAGCCCGGGGCCAAAACCAGGTGCCCCCAAAACCAGGTAGTTTTGTTATAGGTAGTTTTGAAGTCTCCACAATACGATTTGGGCCATTTCCTGTTTCAGCCACTATGCCTACCCACACAAGTGAGGTACCATTTTTATCGGGAGCCCTGGGGGAACGCAGGGTGGTAGGAAATTTGTGGATCCACGCAGATTCCAGAACTTTCCACCACAGAAATGTGAGGAAAATGTGTTTTTGGGACATATTTTTAGGTTTGCAAGGGATTCTGGGTAACAGATCCTGGTGAGAGCCAGTCAAGTCACCCCATCCTGAATTCCCCTGGGTGTCTAGTTTTCAAAAATGTATAGGTTTGCTAGGTTTCCCTAGGTGCTGGCAGTGTTAGGGTTCAAAATCTACAGCTAGGCACTTTGCAAAAAAAGGGTCCGTTTTCACTGTGAAAATGTGGTGTGTCCATGTTGCGTTTTGGGCCGTTTCCTGTCGCGGCCACTAGTCCTACCCACACAAGTGAGGTACCATTTTTCTCGAAAGACTTTGGGGAACGCGGGGTGGGTGGAATTTTGTGGATCCACGCAGATTCCAGAACTTTCCACCACAAAAATGTGAGGAAAATGTGTTTTTTGGGACAAATTTTTAGGTTTGCAAGGGATTCTGGGTAACAGAACCTGGTGAGAGCCAGTCAAGTCAGCCCATCCTGGATTCCCCTGGGTGTCTAGTTTTAAAAAATGTATAGGTTTGCTAGGTTTCCCTGGGTGCCGGCAGAGCTAGGAACCAAATTCAACAGGTAGGCACATTCCGAAAAAAGTCAGTGCCTAGTGGGCTTTCTGCCGCCCTGGGGAGGGGAAATCAGGGGCTATTGCCCCGATATGCCCCCGAGGGGGCAGAAAGACTGTGGCTATTCTTTTGGGGGGTCGGGGGCATTGGGATGCCTATGCTGGTCAGCCCCCACCCCTCTGTATAAAAAGCCAGCATAATCGCTGGCACATAGTGGGCTTTCTGCCCCCCGGGGGCAGATCAGGGGCTACTGCCCCCATCTGCCTCCTGGGAGGGGCAGAAAGACAGTGACATCTTTTTTGGGGTGGGTGGGGGCATTGGCATGTCCATTCTTGGCAGCCCCCACCTCGAACTTTGTAAAAAAAAAAATCCCTGGTGGCTAGTGGGCTTTCTGCCCCCGGGGGGCAGATAAGGTGCTATTGCCCCATCTGCCTCCCAGGGGGGCAGAAAGACTGTAGCATTTTTTTTGGGTTGGGGGCATTGACATGCAAATTCTGGGCAGCCCCCACCCCTACCTATATAAAAAAAAAATCCCTGGCGCTTAGTGGGCTTTCTGCCCCCTCCCCGGGGGGCAGATCAGGGGCTATTGCCCCCATCTGCCTCCTGGGGGGCAGAAAGTTTTTTTTTCTTTGGGGGGTAGGGTGGGGGCATTTGCATGCCCATTCTGGGCAGCCCCCACCCCGGGCCTATAAAAAAATAATCCCTGGCATCTAGGGTATTTCTGAACCCCCGGGTGGGTGCAGATTGGTGGCCGCTGCCACCATCTGCCCCCGGGGGGCAGAAAGACTGGAATTTCGTGGGGGAGGGGTGGGGGCATTGGCATGCCCATCTTGGGCAACCCCACCCCTAAATGTATCGAGGGGAAAAAAACCTGGTGTCTAGTGGGCTTTCTGCCCCCCGGGGGGCAGATTGGGGGCTACTGCCCCCATCTGCCCCCCAGGAGGGGCAGAAAGACTGTACCTTTGCGGCGGGGTGGGGTGGGGGCATTGGCATGCCCATATTGGGCAGCCCCCACCCCAAATTATAATTTAAAACAAATCCCTGGTATCTAGTGGGCTTTCTGCCCCCCGGGGGGCAGATTGGGGGCTACTGCCCCCATCTGCCCCCAGGAGGGGCAGAAAGACTGTACCTTTGCGGCGGGGGTGGGGTGGGGGCATTGGCATGCCCATATTGGGCAGCCCCACCCTAACTATAATTTTCAAAAAAATCCCTGGTATCTAGTGGGCTTTCTGCCCCCCGGGGGGCAGATTGGGGGCTACTGCCCCATCTGCCCCCAGGGGGCAGAAAGACTAATTTTGTGGCCGGGGGGATGGGGGCATCAGCATGCCCGTTTTGGGCAGCCCCCACCCCTAAATATAATTTAAATAGAAATCCCTGGTGTCTAGTGGGCTTTCTACCCCCGGGGGGCAGATTGGGGGCTACTGCCCCCATCTACCCCCAGGGGGGCAGAAAGACTAATTATGCCAAAAAATTGTATGGGGGAGCAAAGGCCCTTGCCCAGGGGCCGCTCCCCCTCCCTGGTGCCTAGTGAGTGGATCCCTGCTTGGGGATCGCCCTCCTAGGGCGATCCCCAAGCAGGGATCCACTAGTGAGGGTACCATTGGAAAGGGAGATTCTCCCCTTTCCAACGATACCTCTCCTGAGTTTCTACGTGCTCAGGGGGCTGAGATAGCCCCTGAGCACGTAGAAACTGAAACTGTAATGAGCCTCTTGGCTCATTTCAGTTTCAGTTTCACTGAAATGAGATCAGCGCGACGTGCGCGCCGATCGTCATTTCAGGGAAACCAGGGGAGCCTCGGGAGCTGGGGAAGCTCTTCCCCAGCTCCCGAGGCTTTAGAGATGAAAGGGAATCCCTCTGGTGCCCGCACCAGAGGGATTTCCTGACTGGAGTTCCATGACGAGCTGGACTCGTCATGAGCACACGAGCACTGTGTGCCATGACGAGTCCAGCTCGTCATGAGCATGGAAGGGGTTAATGTCACCTCAATATGTTTTGGGCCCTAGCCTGTCGCGGGTACTTAGGCCTCCCACACCAGTGAGCTACCATTTTTATCGGAAGACTTTGGGGAACGCGGGGTGGGTGGAATTTTGTGGATCCACGCAGATTCCAGAACTTTCCACCACAGAAATGTGAGGAAAATGTTTTTTTTTACAATATTTTAGGTTTGCAAGGGATTCTGGGTAGCATAACCTGGTGAGAGCAAGCCAAGTCACCCCATCCTGGAGTCCCCTGGGTGTCTAGTTTTCAAAAATGTATAGGTTTCCTAGGTTTCCCTAGGTGCCGGCAGAGCTATGGTTCAAAATCTACAGCTAGGCACTTTGTTGAAAAAGGGTCCGTTTTCACTGTGAAAATGTGGTGTGTCCACGTTGCGTTTTGGGCCATTTCCTGTTGCGGGTACTTGGGCCTCCCACACAAGTGAGGTACCATTTTTATCCGAAGACTTTGGGGAACGCGGGGTGGGTGGAAATTTGTGGATCCACGCAGATTCCAGAACTTTCCACCACAGAAATGTGAGGAAAATGTGTTTTTTTGGACAATTTTTTAAGTTTGCAAGGGATTTTGGGTAACAGAACCTGGTGAGAGCCAGTCAAGTCACCCCATCCTGGATTCCCCTGGGTGTCTACTTTTCAAAAATGTATAGGTTTGAAAGGTTTCGATAGGTGCCGGCAGAGCTAGGGTTCAAAAACTACAGCTAGGCACTTTGTTGAAAAAGGGTCAGTTTTCACTGCGAAAATGTGGTGTGTCCACGTTGCGTTTTGGGCTGTTTCCTGTCGCGGGTACATGGGCCTCCCACACAAGTGAGGTACCATTTTTATCGGAAGACTTTGGGGAACGCGGGGTGGGTAGAAATTTGTGGATCCACGCAGATTTCAGGACTTTCCACCACAGAAATGTGAGGAAAATGTGTTTTATTTTGACAATTCTTTAGGTTTGCAAGGGATTCTGGGTAACAGAACCTGGTGAGAGGCAGTAGAGTCACCCCATCCTGGATTCCCCTGGGTGTCTAGTTTTCAAAAATGTATAGGTTTGCTAGGTTTCCCTAGATGCAAACAGAGCTAGGATTCAAAAACTACAGCTAGGCCCTTTGCCAAAAAAGGGTCATTTTTCACTGTGAAATTGGGGTGTGTCCACGTTGCGTTTTGCGTGATTTCCTGTCGCGGGCTCTAGGCCTACCCACACAAGTGAGGTACCATTTTTCTCGGAAGACTTTGGGGAACGCGGGGTTGGTAGAACTTTGTGGATCCACGCAGATTTCAGGACTTTCCACCACAGAAATGTGAGGAAAATGTGTTTTTTTTATAATGTTTTAGGTTTGCAAGGGATTCTGGGTAACAGAACCTGGTGAGAGGCAGTAGAGTCACCCCATCCTGGATTCCCCTGGGTGACTAGTTTTCAAAAATATATAGGTTTGCTAGGTTTCCCTAGATGCAGGCAGAGCTAGGATTCAAAAACTACAGCTAGGCACTTTGCCAAAAAGGGTCATTTTTCACTGTGAAATTGGGGTGTGTCCACGTTGCGTTTTGCGCGATTTCCTGTCGCGGGCTCTAGGCCTACCCACACAAGTGAGGTACCATTTTTCTCGGAAGACTTTGGGGAACGCGGGGTGGGTAGAAATTTGTGGATCCACGCAGATTTCAGGACTTTCCACCACAGAAATGTGAGGAAAATGTGTTTTTTTTGACAATTTTTTAGGTTTGCAAGGGATTCTGGGTAACAGAACCTGGTGAGAGGCAGTAAAGTCACCCCATCCTAGATTCCCTGGGTGTCTAGTTTTCAAAAATGTATAGGTTTGCTAGGTTTCCCTAGATGCAGACAGAGCTAGGATTCAAAAACTACAGCTAGGCACTTTGCCAAAAAAGGGTCATTTTTCACTGTGAAATTGGGGTGTGTCCACGTTGTGTTTTGCGTGATTTCCTGTCGCGGGCTCTAGGCCTACCCACACAAGTGAGGTACCATTTTTCTCGGAAGACTTTGGGGAACGCGGGGTGGGTATAAATTTGTGGATCCACGCAGATTCCAGGACTTTCCACCACAGAAATGTGAGGAAAATGTGTTTTTTGACAATTTTTAGGTTTGCAAGGGATTCTGGGTAACAGAACCTGGTGAGAGGCAGTAGAGTCACCCCATCCTGGATTCCCCTGGGTGTCTAGTTTTCAAAAATATATAGGTTTGCTAGGTTTCCCTAGATGCAGGCAGAGCTAGGATTCAAAAACTACAGCTAGGCACTTTGCCAAAAAAGGGTCATTTTTCACCGTGAAATTGGGGTGTGTCCACGTTGCGTTTTGCGCGATTTCCTGTCGCGGGCTCTAGGCCTACCCACACAAGTGAGGTACCATTTTTCTCGGAAGACTTTGGGGAACGCGGGGTGGGTAGAAATTTGTGGATCCACGCAGATTTCAGGACTTTCCACCACAGAAATGTGAGGAAAATGTGTTTTTTGACAATTTTTAGGTTTACAAGGGATTCTGGGTAACAGAACCTGGTGAGAGGCAGTAAAGTCACCCCATCCTAGATTCCCTGGGTGTCTAGTTTTCAAAAATGTATAGGTTTGCTAGGTTTCCCTAGATGCAGGCAGAGCTAGGATTCAAAAACTACAGCTAGGCACTTTGCCAAAAAAGGGTCATTTTTCACTGTGAAATTGGGGTGTGTCCACGTTGCGTTTTGCGTGATTTCCTGTCGCGGGCTCTAGGCCTACCCACACAAGTGAGGTACCATTTTTCTCGGAAGACTTTGGGGAACGCGGGGTGGGTAGAAATTTGTGGATCCACGCAGATTCCAGGACTTTCCACCACAGAAATGTGAGGAAAATGTGTTTTTTTTGACAATTTTTTAGGTTTGCAAGGGATTCTGGGTAACAGAACCTGGTGAGAGGCAGTAAAGTCACCCCATCCTAGATTCCCCTGGGTGTCTAGTTTTCAAAAATGTATAGGTTTGCTAGGTTTCCCTAGATGCAGGCAGAGCTAGGATTCAAAAACTACAGCTAGGCACTTTGCCAAAAAGGGTCATTTTTCACTGTGAAATTGGGGTGTGTCCACGTTGCGTTTTGCGTGATTTCCTGTCGCGGGCTCTAGGCCTACCCACACAAGTGAGGTACCATTTTTCTCGGAAGACTTTGGGGAACGCGGGGTGGGTAGAAATTTGTGGATCCACGCAGATTCCAGGACTTTCCACCACAGAAATGTGAGGAAAATGTGTTTTTTTTGACAATTTTTTAGGTTTGCAAGGGATTCTGGGTAACAGAACCTGGTGAGAGGCAGTAGAGTCACCCCATCCTGGATTCCCCTGGGTGTCTAGTTTTAAAAAATATATAGGTTTGCTAGGTTTCCCTAGATGCAGGCAGAGCTAGGATTCAAAAACTACAGCTAGGCACTTTGCCAAAAAAGGGTCATTTTTCACTGTGAAATTGGGGTGTGTCCACGTTGCGTTTTGCGCGATTTCCTGTCGCGGGCTCTAGGCCTACCCACACAAGTGAGGTACCATTTTTCTCGGAAGACTTTGGGGAACGCGGGGTGGGTAGAAATTTGTGGATCCACGCAGATTTCAGGACTTTCCACCACAGAAATGAAAGGAAAATGTGTTTTTTTTGACAATTTGTTAGGTTTGCAAGGGATTCTGGGTAACAGAACCTGGTGAGAGGCAGTAAAGTCACCCCATCCTAGATTCCCCTGGGTGTCTAGTTTTCAAAAATGTATAGGTTTGCTAGGTTTCCCTAGATGCAGACAGAGCTAGGATTCAAAAACTACAGCTAGGCACTTTGCCAAAAAAGGGTCATTTTTCACTGTGAAATTGGGGTGTGTCCACGTTGTGTTTTGCGTGATTTCCTGTCGCGGGCTCTAGGCCTACCCACACAAGTGAGGTACCATTTTTCTCGGAAGACTTTGGGGAACGCGGGGTGGGTATAAATTTGTGGATCCACGCAGATTCCAGGACTTTCCACCACAGAAATGTGAGGAAAATGTGTTTTTTTGACAATTTTTAGGTTTGCAAGGGATTCTGGGTAACAGAACCTGGTGAGAGGCAGTAGAGTCACCCCATCCTGGATTCCCCTGGGTGTCTAGTTTTCAAAAATATATAGGTTTGCTAGGTTTCCCTAGATGCAGGCAGAGCTAGGATTCAAAAACTACAGCTAGGCACTTTGCCAAAAAGGGTCATTTTTCACCGTGAAATTGGGGTGTGTCCACGTTGCGTTTTGCGCGATTTCCTGTCGCGGGCTCTAGGCCTACCCACACAAGTGAGGTACCATTTTTCTCGGAAGACTTTGGGGAACGCGGGGTGGGTAGAAATTTGTGGATCCACGCAGATTTCAGGACTTTCCACCACAGAAATGTGAGGAAAATGTGTTTTTTTGACAATTTTTTAGGTTTACAAGGGATTCTGGGTAACAGAACCTGGTGAGAGGCAGTAAAGTCACCCCATCCTAGATTCCCCTGGGTGTCTAGTTTTCAAAAATGTATAGGTTTGCTAGGTTTCCCTAGATGCAGGCAGAGCTAGGATTCAAAAACTACAGCTAGGCACTTTGCCAAAAAAGGGTCATTTTTCACTGTGAAATTGGGGTGTGTCCACGTTGCGTTTTGCGTGATTTCCTGTCGCGGGCTCTAGGCCTACCCACACAAGTGAGGTACCATTTTTCTCGGAAGACTTTGGGGAACGCGGGGTGGGTAGAAATTTGTGGATCCACGCAGATTCCAGGACTTTCCACCACAGAAATGTGAGGAAAATGTGTTTTTTTTGACAATTTTTTAGGTTTGCAAGGGATTCTGGGTAACAGAACCTGGTGAGAGGCAGTAAAGTCACCCCATCCTAGATTCCCCTGGGTGTCTAGTTTTCAAAAATGTATAGGTTTGCTAGGTTTCCCTAGATGCAGGCAGAGCTAGGATTCAAAAACTACAGCTAGGCACTTTGCCAAAAAAGGGTCATTTTTCACTGTGAAATTGGGGTGTGTCCACGTTGCGTTTTGCGTGATTTCCTGTCGCGGGCTCTAGGCCTACCCACACAAGTGAGGTACCATTTTTCTCGGAAGACTTTGGGGAACGCGGGGTGGGTAGAAATTTGTGGATCCACGCAGATTCCAGGACTTTCCACCACAGAAATGTGAGGAAAATGTGTTTTTTTTGACAATTTTTTAGGTTTGCAAGGGATTCTGGGTAACAGAACCTGGTGAGAGGCAGTAGAGTCACCCCATCCTGGATTCCCCTGGGTGTCTAGTTTTAAAAAATATATAGGTTTGCTAGGTTTCCCTAGATGCAGGCAGAGCTAGGATTCAAAAACTACAGCTAGGCACTTTGCCAAAAAAGGGTCATTTTTCACTGTGAAATTGGGGTGTGTCCACGTTGCGTTTTGCGCGATTTCCTGTCGCGGGCTCTAGGCCTACCCACACAAGTGAGGTACCATTTTTCTCGGAAGACTTTGGGGAACGCGGGGTGGGTAGAAATTTGTGGATCCACGCAGATTTCAGGACTTTCCACCACAGAAATGTGAGGAAAATGTGTTTTTTTGACAATTTGTTAGGTTTGCAAGGGATTCTGGGTAACAGAACCTGGTGAGAGGCAGTAGAGTCACCCCATCCTGGATTCCCCTGGGTGTCTAGTTTTCAAAAATATATAGGTTTGCTAGGTTTCCCTAGATGCAGGCAGAGCTAGGATTCAAAAACTACAGCTAGGCACTTTGCCAAAAAAGGGTCATTTTTCACTGTGAAATTGGGGTGTGTCCACGTTGCGTTTTGCGCGATTTCCTGTCGCGGGCTCTAGGCCTACCCACACAAGTGAGGTACCATTTTTCTCGGAAGACTTTGGGGAACGCGGGGTGGGTAGAAATTTGTGGATCCACGCAGATTTCAGGACTTTCCACCACAGAAATGTGAGGAAAATGTGTTTTTTTGACAATTTGTTAGGTTTGCAAGGGATTCTGGGTAACAGAACCTGGTGAGAGGCAGTAGAGTCACCCCATCCTGGATTCCCCTGGGTGTCTAGTTTTCAAAAATATATAGGTTTGCTAGGTTTCCCTAGATGCAGGCAGAGCTAGGATTCAAAAACTACAGCTAGGCACTTTGCCAAAAAGGGTCATTTTTCACTGTGAAATTGGGGTGTGTCCACGTTGCGTTTTGCGCGATTTCCTGTCGCGGGCTCTAGGCCTACCCACACAAGTGAGGTACCATTTTTCTCGGAAGACTTTGGGGAACGCGGGGTGGGTAGAAATTTGTGGATCCACGCAGATTTCAGGACTTTCCACCACAGAAATGTGAGGAAAATGTGTTTTTTTGACACTTTTTAGGTTTGCAAGGGATTCTGGGTAACAGAACCTGGTGAGAGGCAGTAAAGTCACCCCATCCTAGATTCCCCTGGGTGTCTAGTTTTCAAAAATGTATAGGTTTGCTAGGTTTCCCTAGATGCAGACAGAGCTAGGATTCAAAAACTACAGCTAGGCACTTTGCCAAAAAAGGGTCATTTTTCACTGTGAAATTGGGGTGTGTCCACGTAGCGTTTTGCGTGATTTCCTGTCGCGGGCTCTAGGCCTACCCACACAAGTGAGGTACCATTTTTCTCGGAAGACTTTGGGGAACGCGGGGTGGGTATAAATTTGTGGATCCACGCAGATTCCAGGACTTTCCACCACAGAAATGTGAGGAAAATGTGTTTTTTTTGACAATTTTTAGGTTTGCAAGGGATTCTGGGTAACAGAACCTGGTGAGAGGCAGTAGAGTCACCCCATCCTGGATTCCCCTGGGTGTCTAGTTTTCAAAAATATATAGGTTTGCTAGGTTTCCCTAGATGCAGGCAGAGCTAGGATTCAAAAACTACAGCTAGGCACTTTGCCAAAAAGGGTCATTTTTCACCGTGAAATTGGGGTGTGTCCACGTTGCGTTTTGCGCGATTTCCTGTCGCGGGCTCTAGGCCTACCCACACAAGTGAGGTACCATTTTTCTCGGAAGACTTTGGGGAACGCGGGGTGGGTAGAAATTTGTGGATCCACGCAGATTTCAGGACTTTCCACCACAGAAATGTGAGGAAAATGTGTTTTTTTTGACAATTTTTTAGGTTTACAAGGGATTCTGGGTAACAGAACCTGGTGAGAGGCAGTAAAGTCACCCCATCCTAGATTCCCCTGGGTGTCTAGTTTTCAAAAATGTATAGGTTTGCTAGGTTTCCCTAGATGCAGGCAGAGCTAGGATTCAAAAACTACAGCTAGGCACTTTGCCAAAAAAGGGTCATTTTTCACTGTGAAATTGGGGTGTGTCCACGTTGCGTTTTGCGTGATTTCCTGTCGCGGGCTCTAGGCCTACCCACACAAGTGAGGTACCATTTTTCTCGGAAGACTTTGGGGAACGCGGGGTGGGTAGAAATTTGTGGATCCACGCAGATTCCAGGACTTTCCACCACAGAAATGTGAGGAAAATGTGTTTTTTGACAATTTTTTAGGTTTGCAAGGGATTCTGGGTAACAGAACCTGGTGAGAGGCAGTAGAGTCACCCCATCCTGGATTCCCCTGGGTGTCTAGTTTTCAAAAATATATAGGTTTGCTAGGTTTCCCTAGATGCAGGCAGAGCTAGGATTCAAAAACTACAGCTAGGCACTTTGCCAAAAAAGGGTCATTTTTCACTGTGAAATTGGGGTGTGTCCACGTTGCGTTTTGCGCGATTTCCTGTCGCGGGCTCTAGGCCTACCCACACAAGTGAGGTACCATTTTTCTCGGAAGACTTTGGGGAACGCGGGGTGGGTAGAAATTTGTGGATCCACGCAGATTTCAGGACTTTCCACCACAGAAATGTGAGGAAAATGTGTTTTTTTGACAATTTGTTAGGTTTGCAAGGGATTCTGGGTAACAGAACCTGGTGAGAGGCAGTAAAGTCACCCCATCCTAGATTCCCCTGGGTGTCTAGTTTTCAAAAATGTATAGGTTTGCTAGGTTTCCCTAGATGCAGGCAGAGCTAGGATTCAAAAACTACAGCTAGGCACTTTGCCAAAAAGGGTCGTTTTTCACTGTGAAATTGTGGTGTGTCCACGTTGCGTTTTGCACCGTTTCCTGTCGCGGGCACTAGGCCTACCCACACAAGTGAGGTACCATTTTTCTCGGAAGACTTTGGGGAACGCGGTGTGGGTAGAAGTTTGTGGATCCGCGCAGATTACAGACCTTTCCACCCCAGAAATGTGAGGAAAATGTGTTTTTTGGACAATTTTTAGGTTTGCAAGGGATTCTGGGTAACAGAACCTGGTGAAAGCCAGTCAAGTCACCCCATCCTGGATTCCCCTGGGTGTCTAGTTTTCAAAAATGTATAGGTTTGCTAGGTTTCCCTGGGTGCCGGCAGAGCAAGCGTTCAAAAACTACAGCTAGGCACTTTGCAAAAAAGGGTAATTTTTCATTGTGAAAATGTTGTGTGTTCACGTTGCGTTTTGAGCCGTTTCCTGTCGTGGGCACTATGCCTACCCACACAAGTGAGGTACCATTTTTATTGAGACACTTACGGTAATTCAGATTTGTAAAGCAACTGTTATTACCTATTGACTTTCGATGCATTTCTGCCTTCCAAATGAAAGACAATGTGTAAAAAGAAGTTATTTTGAAAAATGACCTATAATTCTCATGCTAGTATGAGTATTACCAATTTCAGAAATGTGCAAATATCTACTGTTTCTAAACTCTATATTGTGTTCCCATTTCAGAAATGCATAGGAGTCTTTCATACCGAATATTCCATGTATACATTTTCCCAGAATAATTGCTATATACCCGGTACATAATAAAAAACCATTGCAAGACGCTGCTCAGTTTTTGGCTCTGGGTTCGTCGGGTTCTTGGTGAACCTACAAGTCCTATATATCCCCACAACCAGTAAGGTCCAGTGGATGTAACGGTATATTGCTTTCAAAGAGCAGTCATAATTAGAAGAAGTTACAGGTGAAAACGTTGACACAAAAGGCTGTTTTTTTCAACTAATTTTCCATTTTTCCTATATTTAACTGTTAGTTTCGATAAAGAAACCTTGATGGATTTACACAAATGACCCCTTGCTGAATTCAGCATATTGTCTACTTTTCTAAAATGTATAGATTTCCAGGATCCATTATTGCTTTCATACCCATTTCTACCATTAACTGGAAGGAGGTTGAAAGCACAAAAAATAGCAAAAATAGGCTATGTCCCAGAAAAATGCCAAAACTGTGTAAAATTTTTTGGTTTTCTGACAAAAGTCTGTCATTCCCTAAAATCTGGGAAAATGGAGATTTCAGCCCCACAAACCTTTTTTGATACCATTTGCAGGGAAAAACCCAGACGCTTTTATATGCGGGACTTTTTTCCCATTTTTCCCCGAAAAAACCAAAATATAGCTGTATTTTGGCTAAAATCTGGGACCCCTCCAGGGGAATCCACAAACCCTGGGTACCTTTAGAATCCCCATGATGTTGGAAGAAAAGGACGCAAATTTGGCGTGGATACCTTATGTGGTCCAAAAGTTACAGAGGCCTAATCGCGAACTACTACAAATAGCCAAAAAAGGGCTCAGCACTGGGGGGGAAAAGGCCCAGCAGTTAAGGGGTTAAATATCTATTGACTTTAAGATATGCTTTCCACAATCAATATGTCAGGCTTGCTGCCTTTGTCGTTACTTTTCATAACAAACAGATCAGAGCTAATGGCATCGGAAGTATTTTTTCCTAGTAAACCAATCAGGCCGCTAGCTGTTATCATTGGGTTGCCACCTCAACCAACTCAGGCTTCCTGTACTGAGCGTAAGCTTTCCCACTAGGCAAGCATCAAGCATACATTCACAAAATTACATAGTATATTAAATTACAGTTGGAAAATCAAAATACTATCTCTCTTAAGAGGGATTAACAAGGAGTCTGACAGTGCAGATCTTTTAAACCCACAGTTTGTCAGAGGGGAGAACTAGCACCAAAACTCTTGCCTACTACGGTAATCTGTGAGATTCCAATAGCGAAATACCAATCTGCAGGCTTTTATATACAGTAATAAAATAACATGTGTATTTGTAAAGCACACGTTCACCCAGAGGCATCTTGGCGCTGAATAACAGATGTTTATTGTTACCCAACGGTACTCATTTTATCGACCTCAGATGGATGTAAGGCTGAGTGATCCCGCCAGGATTTAAACCTGTGACCATGAGGTCCAACACAGGCCCCTGCAGTGGACGCATTAGTGCACTGAGCCACCAGACCCAGATAACAATCTCCCCTTTATCATTGGTATGTCACCATAACCAAATCAGACCTAAGTGTTGGTAATTAGCCTTCCTACAAGGCAACCATCAAATATGCAGTACTAAAATCACACATATGTATAAAATAAGTTGTCAAAACAATATAAAATCCCTACTAGTGGACCCTAATAAGGATTACCCTAGTGTAAGTAGGAGCTTGGTGGACTCCGTCTCCTGGTTGTCACATGTTCACTAGAATGCAAAGATTTTACCACTTGCTGCTCATAGGTGCTCCTGTGTGACTTTCACCAAGCCTAGTGTATTCTATTTTGGAAGGAAAATTCCTGTTAAAATATTAGTGAGATGGAACAATAACCCAGTGTTGCAAAGAGGCTGATCTTCAGGTTACTGCAAAAAGGTGCCATGTGCAACAACAGTCTAAATTATTGGGCAATTCTAATCATATTTCAGTCTGCTTGTTGATTGCCTTCCTAACCTGGATTCTGTCTTTAGAAGCAATAACAGGGTTTCCTGTTTACTAAAAAACCATAATGGTGATACCCACATTCTGAGGAGCGGACCTCAGCACAACAGCTACAGGTTTTCAATTTAGCCTTACAACAGTTAGAGCTACCTCAGATTCAAATAGACCGGTTAAGAGAGTGTGGTGAGTGTGGTGAGTGAATCACATATAGCTCAGGCAAACCACGTTCCTCCTTGTCATGTAACTCTGTGTTATATAGGTTACGTATCCCTGTGACTATGTAGAACACTCAGCGGTCATTCGGGCTACGTTTGCACTCTTTAAATGCCACATATAAAAATGGGAAATGCTAAAATGCAGTGTATTCGAAGATTTTTCTCTTACCTTGTCACCTATCAAATGATCAGCTCAAAACTGAAATCCAGCAACTGTGGATAAACCATCCTACACAAGACAAGAGTCTTAAAGGGAACATCTAATGAAAAGAAAAGAAACGTCCTTACCTATTGCTGCATCACTAACAATCACCAAAAGTAAGCGTTCTAAAATATTCCCGCTGTATGATGGCTTCTGCTTGGGTTTTGAGACATACAGGACATCATTCAATGCTCCCTTTAAAGCAGTCCCTCTCAGCTGGTGGTATTTAAGAGCTTTCCATATTTTCTTCTGGAAAACTGGAAGAAGCCACCAAATAGGGAACCCACATACATTGGGATTTCTAAGATGGCATTAGTAGAGACAGGCATAAGATTTTGTGTCGATCGCCCTCCTTATCGAATCAAACTGGGCAGACAAACCCAATGATACATTTTCACACAAGTTCCTTGTGAAATTGACAGAGATTTTAAACATGGATGGGGATTTAAATTTAGCAATGATTTAAAATAATTATTTCTGCAGATGAGAACCTATTAAAACAATCATAGTTTGAAAGTACTACGTGTTTGCATTGGGTAGCATAGAATGAAAAACCAAAGTCATGGACAATATTTTAGTTTGCGTCAGAATTGTCGGTGACTCTCAATGCAGTGCAGACTCTTTATTTGAGCAAGATATAAGTGTTCCCTTCAAAACACATTTTGTATCTAATGCAATTATTTTCGGTGGCTATAATTCTCAAATGTTCCCAATTAAGGGGTCGATTCCGATTCGGGCCGGAAAACGTACCGACCGACTCGGAGCCGGAATAAATTCCGACCGACACGTACCGGTGCAGCCCGACCCGCAAAGTACGATGAGAAGCGTGCAAAACCCGACCGACTCGTACGGAACACAAGCCGAACGACCGAGCCGCGCGGAAAACAGCAATCCGGCCGGAAAAACACGCGAATCGAACCGACCGACACGCATCCGGAACAATCCCGAACGAAACGTACCCGCGAACTCCTACCCGCCAAGTACGATGCAACGCGTGGAAAACACGACCGAGTCGCACGGAGGACAAGCCGTACGACCGACACGCATAGAAAACTGCGAGCCGAAGCAACCCAAAACACCGCGACCGACGCGTACGCAGCATAGAAAACAGCACAAACACAGCGTGAACGAATCGGAGAAGCCCGTACGAGACAACTGCAGGGTCCGACTCGGTCACAAGAACATCTCCTACATGCACAAAAAGTACAAAGGGAAAATACACAAAAAAAAGGCCAAACAAGCAATTACAAAGCCAATAAATACTGGGGGGGGAACAGGGAACAAAGACACACCCACAACTCCACCCATATAAAGGACACACATCCCTACCATGATCCTTTGCAAATTCAAATTACCTGCCAGCACTCAACAGACAGCAACCACACACCCACAGCTCATCCATCACACAAGCCACACACCATCAGCACTCCAACAATTAGCAACCTCACATACACCCAGCAAAACACACACTCACACACCTTCACCTGCACACCAACACACACATCACTCACCATCACCACCCATCACCATGCCCCCAAAGAAGAATCATAAGTTCCTAGATAGTGAATTGGAAGTCCTGGTAGATGAGATCCTCAGGGTAGAGCCACAGCTGTTTGGTACACTGGTCCAACAGACACCCATGGCGCAGAAAACCAAGATGTGGGAGAGGATCGTCGACAGGGTGAACGCACAATCACCATGTTTGCGCACAAAGATAGACATCCAGAACAGGTGGTATGACGTGCGCAGGAGGGTCACGGAGCTGTTGAAGAAGGACTACCTCTTGAGCCAACACACCGGCAGTGGCCCTCCTGCCACGCCAGTATACCTCAGGCCCTGGGAGGAGAAGGTGCGGGCCATCCTACCACCAGTGAGCGTATATGGACTAGAAAACATCCCAGAGCCTGGTGAGTACACAACAAATGTACACAATATTGTGCCACAATACACACACATCACTGTCAAGGGGAGAGTCAAACCATGCACCCTTAGCAAATACACAGCAATCAGAACAGAACCATCCCAAAATGTGTATGTCAGTCAGATAAACACAACACATGCCATCTCATAGTGACATGTAACTGTGTCATCACATGTACAAACACAACTACAACTACAGCTGGGCAGTGGCACAAATATAACTAACAAACACATCCAGACATGTAGCCACCACTACAACACCACCACACAGTGAAGCCCACTGAAAGGAAGGAATACTGTGTATGCTGGGCAAGTCAGTGTAGCCAATAGCATCATGGGAGTCGTAGTCACAGATATTGCCCACCCTCACAATGCGCACATCAACACCACCATGAACCATGCTCACATCACAGGGAGTGGAAAACAACTGACAAGATGGCTGACACTGGCTACTGCTGTGGGGAGCACAAGGTCCTGCTGGCAACTGTGCACCAACCAACAGCAGGACACCACTGACTGACATCTTGCCATTGCTCTCACACTCACACACAGTGAAGTCCACCCAAAAGCAAGTAAGTATGGGCATGCTGGGAAGTGGGGTGGAGGCAATAGCATGATGGGAGTGGTAGTCACAGATATCGGTCACCCCCACAACTGTCCCATCAACACCACCCTGAACCATGCACACATCACAGGGAGTGGAAAACAACTGACAAGATGGCTGACACTGGCTACTGCTGTGGGGAGCACAAGGCCCTGCTGGCAACTGTGCACCAACCAACAGCAGGACACCACTGACTGACATCCTGAAAGACAACTTGCACTCCCTGCAATGGAAGCACGTTCCATGGTGGGATATCTGGCTGGGTGGGAAGGAGGACTCACAGCCCTGACCATAGTTACCAGCAGCGTTTCTCACACACCCCCTAACACAAACTCCACATAACTCACCTGGGAGAATGCATTGCCACACACTCCAATCAAATATCCCACAAAGAACCACAACCCTGGGTCATGCTGAGTGAAGCACAGGGACACACATGGGACTTGTAGCAAAACTAACCCCAGGATAACACTGTCAGCCATCTTGTCAGCACAGGCACACAACCCCACAGGGAAGCAGAGCCAAAGGGAAGGAAGCATGGGCATGCTGGGAAGGGGGGTGGAGGCAATAGCATGATGGGAGTGGTAGTCACAGCTCAACATCCCCCACCCACATGGCCCAGCAAGCTCACACTCAAGCATGCACACCCCACAGAGAGTGGAAAGCCCCATCAAAGATGTCTGACACTGGTGCTCTGTTGTGGGGAGCACAAGGCCATGCTGGGAACTGGCCACCAACTAACAGCAGGACACCACTGTCAGCCATCTTGCCATTGCTCTCACACTCACACACAGTGAAGTCCACCAAAAAGCAAGTAAGTATGGGCATGCTGGGAAGTGGGGTGGAGGCAATAGCATGATGGGAGTGGTAGTCACAGATATTGGTCACCCCCACAACTGTCCCATCAACACCACCCTGAACCATGCGCACATCACAGGGAGTGGAAAACAACTGACAAGATGGCTGACACTGGCTACTGCTGTGGGGAGCACAAGGCCCTGCTGGCAACTGTGCACCAACCAACAGCAGGACACCACTGACTGACATCCTGAAAGACAACTTGCACTCCCTGAAATGGAAGCACGTTCAATGGTGGAATATCTGGCTGGGTGGGAAGGAGGGCCGGATGTCAACCAAATACAACCAATGCAGACCATGTACACACCCCAACATTCACATAGAAATGCCCAAATAATGCAGGACAATGTGCTACACCAATATCAACCCCTGACTGTGACAACTTAGGACAATGCAATGTACAGGCCCGCATCCAGAGGCACAGTCACAACTGTCAGGTGTGTCAACCATTGATGCCTGCAGAAACATAACATACATTGTGTGTGTCTCCCAAAAACAGGTGATGATGGGGACACAGCAGCAGATGCTGAGGAGTCCCCGTCCCAGGCTCAAGAGGATACGGAGCTCACTGGTGTGGAACAGCCTCTGCCCTCCTCGGATGAAGAAGACCCACCTGGCACCTCCGGAGCAAGTCATCATGCAGCACCAGCAGGACCACCAGCTGCACCCCCTGCACCCACCCCTCCAACGACTGTCAACACACATACCACCCCTGCTGACATGGACAGACCAAGGAGCACCACCACCACCAGCACAGGGACCCTGGACCAACGTGGGGCCATGGACACCAACCCCACCAACAACCCCCAAGGGGGCCCAGGGTCACCTGTGCGTGCCACCTCAGGTACTGCACGTGTCGCCAGGGGTGGTGGGAGGGGTGGGAGACATAGGTCGCTGCTCGCAGAGGGGTCTGGACTGCATGATGACCCACAACTGGCACGCATAGCCGATGCGTACCAGTCCAGCACCGGAGAGCTCAGCCAGGTAGTGGGGCTCCTCAGGGACATTAAACAGTAGCAGGCTGCCCATCATGCCCGCTTGGACTCACACATGTCCCGCGTGGAGTCCAAGTGGGACACACTGCAAGAGATGACGGCGGTGCATAGGGACATATTACAATGCCTCCGCCAGATGAGCAGCAACCAGTCAACACCTCCCTGTGTGCCCACAACATCTGCTGCTGAAACAACTGCAACTGCCACAGGGAGGCAGGATGACTCTGGCGGAGAGTCCCCTGCACCGCAGCAGCCTGCACTTGAGGGTCCCCCCAAAGAAGAGGGGTCGTCCGAGGAAGGACAACTGAGAGGCTGATGGCCATGCACAACCCCCAGGAAGCCAACACCTGTTCTGGATAATCACCTTTGTGCGCAAACTGTTCACCCTGTTGACTGCAACACAACTCCCCCACATGACATGGGGAGTACAAGTTGGACCAATGTCTCAGATGACTGTGGACTTTATTCTGGACATATCTGCTACCAGGACTTCCAATTCATCTAGGAACTTTGGATTGCAATCAAAATGTACAGCACTCACCATCCTGTGCACTATTCACACACATGTATGACAATAAACACACTAATACACCATACCTGCCTCTGTCGTGATTCCAACGTGGTTTCTGTCATGGAGATGATGACCAGCGAAATTACACTGTGCATGCTAACTGCTACAGCAAGTACAACACAGGCATGTGAGTCATGGCAACGTGACACATATGAGGGAGACACACCACCAGGGCTACACAACAAATACACACCTAGGCCATCTGACTCATTGCCTACACTGATGTTGCCAGGAAATACGGTGCAATGCACAGACACAACACCTATTCACAGACTTAGTCAACTAGCCCACTGGTGCAGTAAGCAAATGTCAGTCAAATGTGTGACCACAGACAACGCACATCACAAAGTGAAGCACAGGTTTATTACACATTTGCAACATGTTGTAACCACTACAGATGCAAGGTAATCCCACCTGGCAGCGGGCACACAGTCAACAAGTGTAGAAGGAAGGAAGTCCATGGGTGTGGCGCACATCACCTGTAGGGACACGACAGCTACCACCCTGGAAGTAGAATCACGGTGTCGGGGATCACAGTTGACCAAACGACTCTGAAAGTACCCTGTGAAGGACAGAAATGACACACAGTCAAAAGCACTGAAGAACAGGACAGAATTGCAATACTCATGCCCAATACATGTCACAAGATACCCAGCCAGAACCAAGTTAGCATGTCAACACTGTTGGGGAGAACAGACTACCTGTAAGGACACATCGCTACACGTATACAGTCATGTAGCCCATGGACACACTCAAACAGCACCAGAGCACCACCAACAGATATCATGCAAACTCACATCTTTGACATGACATCTCTGGATACTCACATTCAGCTGAAGAAGTTGGTGATGAGCTGTGTGCGGACATCACCATCTTCATCATCATCATCACTGGCGTCGTGGTCCAGGCCATGATCCTCCACAGGTGGCGGACGTTGGTCATCGTCATCCAGGATGAGAGGCAACTCCTTCCGCACTGCCAGGTTGTGTAGCATGCAGCAGACGATGACAATCTTGCACACCTTTGCTGGGGCATATGGGAGGGACCCTCCTGTCTTGTCCAGGCAGCGAAAGCGGCTCTTCAGGAGACCAAATGTCCGCTCAATCACTCTCCTCGTCCGACCATGTGCCTCATTGTAGCGCATCTGGGCTGGTGTCACAGGGTTCCTGAGGGACGTCAGCAACCATGGCATGTTGGGGTATCCGGAGTCACCTACATACAGACAATTGCACATTAGCTGAATTGGAAAAGAGGGTGGAACACTACATTGCAGAACACACACAATGGTACAAAGTCAGTACACACCAACAAGCCAGGCACGCTGGTTCCGCATCTGTGACATCATCCTCGGGATGCGACTACTCCTCATCACGTAGGAATCGTGTGCAGAACCGGGGAAACGGGCACACACATGTGAGATGCTCATATCAGCAAGACAGACCACCAGTGCATTGACCGAGTGGTAGTGTTTGCGGTTCCTGTATGCCTGCTCTTGGGCTTGTGGTGGTACCAAAGCCACATGTGTCCCATCAATGGAGCCAATGACATGCGGCATCCTCCCCAGGGCATAGAAGTCACTCTTCACGTCAGTGAGTTGTTGGAGTCTAGGGAAATAGATGTACTGGTTCAGGTATATCAACATAGCCTCCAAAACATCGCGGAGCACACGGCTGAACATGGTCTGTGACATCCCACCAGCAGTCGCCACAGTGTGTTGAAAGGTACCGGTGGCAAAGAAGTGTAGGGCTGCCATCACCTTCACCTTGGGGGTCAGCACTGTAGGGTACGGCCGGCCAGGTGCAAATGTGGTGCCAAGCGCACTGCCAAATCCTCAATCAGCTGCCTGGTGAAGCGGTACCGTCGGATGCTGTCACGTTCCACCATCGTTGCCAGGTCAGGGGATGGTCTATGGACAGCTGGTGCCCTGCAGTGCATAGGTGAAGAAAGAAAGATTGTCAGTCACCCCCCATATGTGGAATTGAACACACTCAATATCACATGATACATCATTATGAGGCACAAGTACATGATGTGTGCAGTTCCGTAAGGACATGTAGGCACATACATGGCCAACATCTAACATCACAGTTCAACAAGTGGCATCAATAAGTCCCAGGTTGTGCCATTGGATATCATGAGGCCGTGTCACAGTTCCCATCTCCTGCTGCCACGTTACAAACACACCCCACAGTGACATGTGAGGACAGATGTGCCCCAGGCATCACAGCTCAACGACAGGTAGATTCCCAGGGACCCTGTATTGCCACATGGACACTGGCATGACATGGTGTATCATGTATACACCACAGCAAAAACAACCATGACCCCCACAGGTAGTGGTCCCTGTTGCCTCGGCAGGACAGACATGGACGTCTGTGACACACACACGCACAACATCAAAGTCCATGCACAAACAACGTGGATGTGGAGACTGTCTCCCATTGTGCACATGAAATCAGAGATATTGTAAACACAACATGCACACAGACTGTGGAGGACCATCACTATTGTGCCAATGGGTCACCCTGGGTTAAACATACCGTCCCACATGGGACTCAGGGGGTATGTGACATGACATACACATACACCACCGTGAAATGTGACCATGCCACATGCTCAGATATGAACAGTTGCACATCACAGTGGTCATGTACACGAAACACCAAGGATTCTGTCCCCATGAACACGTGCACAGCCTGGGGGTGGCTGCCCCCAAGTGAAACCCACAGAACAACATGTTCACCCCCATACACGGAATAGGTAATGCAGCCTTACATGCCTTAGGATACAGTTTGGACAGGCTGTGGTGTTGTAGGTGTGCCCCTCACTCCCTGGGAAGTATATGTGGCTGGCATATGTTCACCTGTGACAGGCATGGTGACATATGCCAGTGACTTGTACAGGGACGCGTTGGACAGCAATGGACCGATCGGTGCGCACACATTGGCCATTGCATTCAATGTGTGCTGGTACGCGTTGTATTCGCAATACGCGTTGGACAGCAATGGACTGATCGGTGCGCACACATTGGCCATTGCATTCAATGTGTGCTGGTACGCGTTGTATTCGCAATACGCGTTGGACAGCAATGGACTGATCGGTGCGCACACATTGGCCATTGCATTCAATGTGTGCTGGTACGCGTTGTATTCGCAATACGCGTTGGACAGCAATGGACTGATTGGTGCACACACATTGGCCATTGCATTCAATGTGTGCTGGTACGCGTTGTATTCGCAAAACGCGTTGGACAGCAATGGACCGATCGGTGCGCACACATTGGTCATTGCATTCAATGTGTGCTGGTACGCGTTGTATTCGCAATACGCGTAGGACAGCAATGGACTGATCGGTGCGCACACATTGGCCATTGCATTCAATGTGTGCTGGTACGCGTTGTATTCGCAAAACGCGTTGAACAGCAATGGACCGATCGGTGCGCACACATTGGCCATTGCATTCAATGTGTGCTGGTACGCGTTGTATTCGCAATACGCGTTGGACAGCAATGGACTGATCGGTGCGCACACATTGGCCATTGCATTCAATGTGTGCTGGTACACGTTGTATTCGCAATACGCGTTGGACAGCAATGGACTGATCGGTGCGCACACATTGGCCATTGCATTCAATGTGTGCGGGTACGCGTTGTAACCTGGGTACGCGTTGAACAGCAATGGACCGATCGGTGTGCCCGGCCGGCCCATTGCATTCAATGTGTGCGGGTACGCGTTGTCTCCCGGGTATGCGTTGAACAGCAATGGACCGATCGGTGTGCCCGGCCGGCCCATTGCATTCAATGTGTGCGGGTACGCGTTGTAACTTGGGTACGCGTTGAACAGCAATGGACCGATCGGTGTGCCCGGCCGGCCCATTGCATTCAATGTGTGCGGGTACGCGTTGTATCCTGGGTACGCGTTGAACAGCAATGGACCGATCGGTGTGCCCGGCCGGCCCATTGCATTCAATGTGTGCGGGTACGCGTTGTATCCTGGGTACGCGTTGAACAGCAATGGACCGATCGGTGTGCCCGGCCGGCCCATTGCATTCAATGTGTGCGGGTACACGTTGTATCCTAGGTACGCGTTGAACAGCAATGGACCGATCGGTGCGCACCCATTGGCTATGGCCTGGCCTGGCAACGGACGCGTTTTCAAATTTTGAACGAGTCTGATGCTGTAAATTCAGTTGGTCACCCACAACAATGTTGCAAATTCATGGGTGTCATGAAGTTGAACTTTTGAAGGATGCTGTGGGCGTGTGTAAGTGGTGCAATTCCATGGATTGGCCAGATTCAGAAGATGCAAACGACTTGGACCTATCACTTTGGACACATGGGACAGTATCTGCCTCTGCAGCACACATATAATGCTGGCTGTTCCCCTGAGAGCTCACTTGCCTGCACTACATGCTCCAGGACGACATCTGCCACCACCACTGCTGCTGTATCTGCACCCTCTGGACCCTGCAATGGCACGTACTGTGGAGAGAGCCCCAACCTTCAGCACTGAGGAGAACCAGGCCCTGCTGGACAGCCTCCTTCCACAGTACAGCAAGCTGTATGGGAAAGCAGGGGAGCAGGTGAGTGTTCTGTCCACTGCCTTCCTAAATGTGCATGTTGTCTGACTAGCAAGGCTAACAGTCTGCACGCCACTGGCTAGCAGGCTCACTGAGTAGTTGTCACCCCCCATAGTGTGTAGTTACATGCACTGGACAGGTATAGTTAAGTAACAGTGCATTTAAACAAGGTTTTACTTCCCAGGCAATGATACCATGTAGTAACTGCTGGCATACTGTCCATGGCCATCGTTGCACTGCCTGTGTACATCATGTGCCCCTGTGATTGAGACATGTATATACAACGGTGTAATGCACGGATATGTTGCATGTGTAGTAATGGCATTCTCACTTTGTCATCCTCACAGGTTGATGCCCACCAGAAGCAGCAGATATGGCTGACCATCGTCCGGGCAGTGAGATCCGTGGGGGTCTACAAGCGCCGGATCCGCAACTGCCAGAAGAGGTGGCAGGACCTTAGGGGCTGGACCCGGAGGATCGAACGAGTCCAGCTGAAGCTGTCGCCTCCTCGCAGGAGGGGCATTCACCGGACCCTGACCCCCCACATGCTCAGGATCCTGGCGGTGGTCTTCCCTGATCTGGATGGGCAGCTGAAGGCCAGTGAGCAGCAAGGAGGGGGTGAGTCCATGACTGCATTGTGAACTATGTCTGCCATGCTATGTGCCCTCCTCTGGCCTGGTTAAACTTCCACAGTACATCAGTCATGTGGTCCAGGACCCATGTCCCTCTATTGTGCACTGCCCACTCCTCATCTGATACCCAGGTGTGGCCCTTACAGTCAGGGAATTGTGTCACTTGGGTACTGTGTCCTTGCAGTTTGCTTGACTCAAGGTGGGGGACAGCATCTGTTTCCCTAACTCTGTGGTGGGCATCATGGGTGGGTCCATTGCTTACACAATGCCTGTGTTCTGACATGTAATCTGTATCTGGCACACACCCATGCTGCGGGTGGGAACAATGTTTGGGCCCCAGGAGTGTGTATATTACGTGTGTCACACATACTTAGCCAGCTGCCTACTGTCCAGGGCTCATCCCTCATTCATGTGGGGCAGGACAGTCATGCCTACTCCAGGCCATACAATACACTCTGTACTCCCACTCCCGTGTATCAGCTGACACTTTGTGCTCAGTGATTTGTCCCCTTAGGTGTCTGCCTCTGTGTCAGTGTGCTGTGGCTTCGTTGTCAGGACTGCTGGGGTGTTTCTCGGTTGGGGCTCAGCATGCCACCGGAGATGTGACCATAGGAGACGATACTTGTGTGACACATAGGTGTTTGATCACCTGACCGTGCAGACTGGGGTATGCGAATGTGAAGTTCAGGCAGCTGTCTCCCATTCACAGCAGATTGTGAGGTGCTAAGGTTCAGAGGGTTGTGTTACAGGTCTCCCATATGTCCAATCGGTATGACCTGGACAGATAAGGGTTCAGATGATGTGGTGTGTGGGGGATGTACATGTGCACTTGTTCAGCTCCAGGACTTGCATTCCCCATGACCTACTATTGTGACACAGTGCAGAGTGTTGTTGTCTGGATGCCCTGCCCATGTGACTGGAGACAGTGATGTATGACTTAGCAGTCATGCCTGTGCCATGGCATGTGTCTTCCTATTAGTGATCCTGCAGGGGAGTGACATGTGCTACATGCACACCATTGTGGCAATGGCTATCAGGACATGGGTGCATCATGGTGTCTGTCGCTGGTATGCATCACATGCATTTCATATTTGACTCTGGGCATCCCTTTCATCCGGACACCTGTACTGACTCAGTGGCAAGAGTTGTGATGTGTGCATGTTCACATGCTTAACCGGGTTCTCTGCACTGTCCAACTACTGTGTAGGTGGTGCATGTGTCCACACTGGGGTATTGCCATCCAACAGACACCAGACAGATGGGTGCAAGGCCAGGTGGGATGTGAGTGCCATGCTTGACCATCAGACTGACAATTGGCTTCTCCTGTTCTGTTTGGGCACTTTTAGCAAAGTTCAACTAAGGATGCCAGGGCTTGCTCTGTAATGTGCTGTACTAACTGTGGTGTGTGCGTTCGGTGCAGGTGACTGATGTCTGTCTGTTTCCCTATTGATTGCAGATACATCCACGGCCACAGGAGGGGACAGCTCCACGGACCAGGAGGAGCCGCAGAGCCAGACTGGGTCAGCAGCCGAGAGTGGTCGGAGAGACCCAGTGGCACGGAGGGCGAGGGGAGCCACACCGAGGAGTCCTCAGCACCATCCACCTCAGCTGAGGACCACAGCAGCTCGGAGGATGACTCCCTTATGGAGGCGGGTGTCAGCAGCCACCACACCCCAGCTAGTGTTGCTGTCCCCGCCACCACCACCACCACCACCGCCCTCCCATTGGCTCCCATTCCCGAGGTCCGTGGAGGCTCCCATGTTCGGGAGCGTGTCTCCTTCGGGCCAGGCACCGCACACCCTGCCCCTGTGTCCCCTGCTGCCCTGAGTGAGGAGTCTGTGTACCTCCTTCGCCAGCTCCATGTAGGGCAGACAGCGATGCTGAGTGTCCTCCATGCCCACACCACTCTTTTGACTCAGCTGGTGTCGTTCATGGAGGGCATCTCATCGGGCATGTCTGCCCTACAGAGGGGCAATAGGTCCATGGACTCCTCCCTGACGGCAGCAGTGTCCCTCCTCTGACAGTCCCTCACCCCTCCTGCCTCTGCCCCATCCACACTCCCCAGCACCTTACCTGTCCCAAGCACACACACCGGCACAGGCACACACCAGCACAGACACGAGCAGCACACAGACACACACGCCACAAACAAGACGCACATGCACGCACAGTCAGGGGACTGAAACCACACTCACAGGGGATGGGGCCCAGGCACACACACACGCATCCACGAGCACTGCGCAGTCCTCAGTTGCCTCTCCCTCCAAAGCCCCCTCCCTTGCCTCACCTGCAACCCCAAAGACACAGCGGCTCTTCCTCAGTGACCTCGGCCTCTTCCCCTCCGATCCAGCTGATACAGCATTCAGGGGGAAGAGGAAGCCCACCCACACGGAGCGTAGTGCCCCTCGCCCCCGGACACCCTCCCCCAGGCGCAGACCGACTGATGCCCCCACCCGCAAGTCCCCCCGGACCCGGAAGAGCAAGACCCCGCCGCCGCCCTGCAGCTCAGGCACCAAGTCTCCTTCCTCCATCCCTCAGGCCCCCACTCCACAGGTGCCCCCACCACACCCAGCCCCAGGGTCCCCCACCCACAGATACACCATCCCCAAAAGGATCAGGCCTTCTCCCCCTGCCACTTGCTCTTCCAGCCCCACACCCCCGCTGCGCTTGTCTGTGCCACTGGTGTGGTGAGGGTGTCCTCCCCCTCTGTCCTGCACACCTTACCTGATCCCCATTCTCCTCCCCTGGAGGTAGGCACTGCAGTGGAGGCCACTACCACCCTGTCTGACTTGGGCACTGCAGTGGCGAACCTGTCCACTCCATCTGCACGGTCCACTGCAGTCGTGCCGGCGCCCACACCATCTGAGTCATGCCCCCCAGTTGTGCCGGCACACACCATGTCAGACACCTCCACTGCAGTTGTCAGTGGCTCTCCAGCACCCACCACCCCTTCCCTGCCTCCTTCTGGTGAGCCCTGATCCTGTCCCTGCGGTGCCTGGCCTGCCCCCCGTATGCCCCTCCGAGGGGATTGTCCCTGGTTTTCATCAGTGCAGGCATGCGTAGGGTGACATCTGCCACTGTCACCCTGTTTTGACTTTCATGATGGACTGGCCATTGGCCTTTGTTTATTTTTTACATGACTTCAACTTTTGAACCCACATATGCTGAATAAAGCAACTTTCTGTTCTCTAGTGCTTTTGCTTCTGTTGTACATGATGTTGATGATGCTAACCTTGCCCTTGCTGCAGTGATGGTGATATTTGGTCTCATGAATATGTAGTGTTAATGTGCAGGAACCCATGTGGTCCAGGGGGACTGTGTCCTATCCTGTGGTGTATCCATGTCATCCTTAGCAGCATCTGAGGGTGTCATGTTTTCAATATTTGGCAATGGGATTTCCTACTTACATTAGCAATGTCACATCTGTGGCTTCCACCCCTGCACATCTGTTGTGCTTGCCATTGTTCAATTAGTCTACTTCCCTGACCGTGTGGCCACCTCCACTGGACATGCAGGTTTGGGCATCAATGGGGAAGGACACATCTGTGTTGTCAGTGCAACTTGCTATACATGTGTGTTGGATCTATGCTGATGATTTCGTTGACACTCCCATGACCAGGCTGATGTGACAGGAGCCTTCATTTGGTGCTAATTGTTGACTGTGTGACCAAGTGTTCTGCTGACATGATGGAGCCCTACTGAGGCGACATATGGCACAGCTTTCCTCACACAGGAGTGGAGTCCCCTCATGGCAGTGTGTGCTCCTGTGACATAGCCTGCGCCCAAGGTGTGTGTTGTATGAGCATGTCTGTGTGTTCACTTCCATTTTGCTGTGCATGCTGGGATCCCTAGTGATGTTCCTGTTTGTGATGCTTGCTGAGTTGACCTATGTTCCCCAAAGTCTTCTCCCTGGGTTCTCTGTGATGTGGGTGCATGGCACATTACTGGTCATCAGGGTGTCACCCATAGGTGTGTTTGCTGTCAGGGCTGAGTTTGTGGGCAGACGCTGATGGGTCACAGTCAGGATTCCCCTTGGCACTTGTTGTTTACACCTGTCATGTGATTTCCGGTTTGTGTTAGCTTTCATTGGTTGTGACACGTTGTGTGTGTGACTGCTGGCACTCCTCAGGGTCAGGGCTGCAATGTTGGTAGTTGTCTATGTGTGTTCTTTGTGGGTGACCTTGGCTTCTTCATTGGTGTGTGACTGTGGCTGGGATCCCATTGGTTGGTGTGGTATTGCCGTCATGTCCATGTACAGCGTAGTGTGCAGTGTGTCAGACATTCAGGAGTCTTGTTGAGTGGCCATGTGTGATGTGTTTCTGCACCTTGGTTCCCGCCACCCCCCCTGGGATTGTCATGGGTGCATGTGCAATGTCACCAGTGCATGTGAGCTTCACTGCTGCACATTGTTGGAGGTCGAGGTATGTGGTGTTGAGTGTGTGCAGATGAGAGTTGTTCCCCGGCTAGACCCCTGCCTCCATGTTGGCCTTGGCTTACTGGCCGTGCTGATTGATTTGTGCTTGTGTAGGTGTGATGGTAGTTTGTTGCTCAGGACACATGACTGTGGTTCACAGTGTGAACGACATCTAGCTTTGTCATCACAGTGGGATTGTAATGCAGCCCAGGGTCACCACATTGTGGGGGCCCTGGGGGTAGTGCTGTGGTGTCTCTGTGTCTTGCTGTGTCAGTTGCTGTTCCTACATGCTTGTGTGACATGTGCGATTTGTGCTCCCTCTCATCTGACAATGCCTGATTGCCCACATAGGGGATTTGGATCCATGAGTTACCTTTGTGTGGCACTGTATGCGCATCTGTGTAATTGGTATTCAGGCCTCCTCATGTGTTGTGTGGTTGCCTGGGGACACTGGTACCCCCCCCCCCCTCACCTGTTGTGTTTGATGTGCAGTGTGGGTCTGCCTGTTTGTGTTCGTGCATCTGCACCACTGCATTGCATATCTTTAGTGTGCCATTGGCTGTATGTTGTTTGGTGTGTTTCCCCTGCTGTCCCTGGGACTCCTAGGTCATCAGTCAGCACAATGATCATTGTTTGTGTGTCCCATTGCTGCCATGGTATGGTATCTGTTCACCTCACATCTACAGTCTCCACAGGGTATCTGCATTTGTGTGCCCATTGGTGCAAATATGTGGGTCTGCATTCTGATGGTCACTTCTGTCATTGTGTCATTGATGAATGTTGACAGTGTCAGCCCCCATGGGTGATGTTTGTCTGCACATGGCCAAAGGTATGTCTTATTTGCACTGCACTGTTTGCCTCCCCCAATCTATGTTGCTATGGGACACAAGCACTACTTTGCCACTGATGTGTTTGTTGTTCTGTGACCAGGAATCATCCATGCAGTTTGGCAGTTGCAGCTTTTTCTTTGTCGACACTTACATATTGGTCACTGTGATGATGGGGGTTTGGACCCCATTGCCCCAATGTTCAAAATGTGCTTCAGCTATGGACCCCACACTTACATTTTGGTCACTGTGATGATGGGGGTTTGGACCCCATTGCCACAATGTTCAAAATGTGCTTCAGCTATGGACCCCACACTTACATTTTGGTCACTGTGATGATGGGGGTTTGGACCCCATTGCCACAATGTTCTAAATGTGCTTCAGCTATGGACCCCACACTTACATTTTGGTCACTGTGATGATGGGGGTTTGGACCCCATTGCCACAATGTTCTAAATGTGCTTCAGCTATGGACCCCACACTTACATTTTGGTCACTGTGATGATGGGGGTTTGGACCCCATTGCCACAATGTTCTAAATGTGCTTCAGCTATGGACCCCACACTTACATTTTGGTCACTGTGATGATGGGGGTATGGACCCCATTGCCACAATGTTCAAAATGTGATTCAGCTATGGACCCCACACTTACATTTTGGTCACTGTGATGATGGGGGTATGGACCCCATTGCCACAATGTTCAAAATGTGCTTCAGTTATGGACCCCACACTTACATTTTGGTCACTGTGATGATGGGGGTATGGACCCCATTGCCACAATGTTCAAAATGTGCTTCAGCTATGGACCCCACAACAATTGCTTCTTTTTTGTAATTAGTATGGTTTGTTGGATATCAGGGACGCCGCGGGTTAGGTATTTCACATGGGTAAAACCCTGATGCATTTTGGGAAATGTAGTATTGATGGATCAGTTGAGGGGAAGATTGAGGTCAAGTTGGAAAAGAGGAGTGTTGTTTTAAAAAATGCACGTGTGGATAGTTAGAAGAACGTTGTTAAAAAAACTGAGCGCGCTTAGAGCAGGATAATGTAGCTGCTGTTGATGGTGCTGCGTGTTAAAGTTGAGAAGGAATGAAGGTGCAAATAAGAGTTTTTTAACATGCGAAGCAGCGCTGTAAGGAGTTAGCATTAAGCTCTAATGGAGTATGAGGCAGCATGGGACATTTAGTCACGGTAAGCACATTTCTGTTGGAGGGTTTGGGAAGGACAGTTTGTAAAAGAAGGGCATTCAGGGTGAATGGGGTGATGGGCGCAATTCAACACAGTGGCAATGTTGTAGTAAAATACGTGGGGGTGCAATGGACGACATCGTAGGGTGTTGAAACATGTACAAGCTCGGTGTTGAGATATTACTTTGGTATTACTTTTCGTATTAGAATAAAAGTTGGGTATATTTGTATGATGCTCTCTGATACATTATGGGGAATATACGAGGCATAGTTTGTACTAAGTATGTAGTGTTGTATGTCTGGGAATTGGGTGAGGAGTGGGATGATAATACTGATTGTCTTTTTTGAATTATTTTAGATATCCCTGACAAAGGGAACAATTCCCGAAATGCATTGGATTTTTTTTTAAATATTGTGACTTGTGGAAACGTTTTACTCTCCTGTGCTCCACGAAAGACCTTTCCAAGGGAAGTTGAATGTATAAAATGAATTGAAAATATTGAGTAAATGGTTGAAAAATAACGGATTAAATAAAGATAAAACAGAGGAGTAAAATTTATGACTTTGATTCATTTGATTCATCCATGGCTGTGCATCTTGTATAGGGACCTACCCCGGTTCCTCTTCGATTGCATGCACTTCTGTCATTGTGTCATTGATGAATGGTGACAGTGTCAGCCCCCATGGGTGATGTTTGTCTGCACATGGCCAAAGGTATGTCTTATTTGCACTGCACTGTTTGCCTCCCCCAATCTATGTTGCTATGGGACACAAGTACTACTTTGCCACTGATGTGTTTGTTGTTCTGTGACCAGGAATCATCCATGCAGTTTGGCAGTTGCAGCTTTTTCTTTGTCAACACTTACATATTGGTCACTGTGATGATGGGGGTTTGGACCCCAATGTTCAAAATGTGCTTCAGCTATGGACCCCACACTTACATTTTGGTCACTGTGATGATGGGGTTTGGACCCCATTGCCACAATGTTCAAAATGTGCTTCAGCTATGGACCTCACACTTACATTTTGGTCACTGTGATGATGGGGGTTTGGACCCCATTGCCACAATGTTCTAAATGTGCTTCAGCTATGGACCCCACACTTACATTTTGGTCACTGTGATGATGGGGGTTTGGACCCCATTGCCACAATGTTCTAAATGTGCTTCAGCTATAGACCCCACACTTACAGTTTGGTCACTGTGATGATGGGGGTATGGACCCCATTGCCACAATGTTCAAAATGTGCTTCAGCTATGGACCCCACACTTACATTTTGGTCACTGTGATGATGGGGGTATGGACCCCATTGCCACAATGTTCAAAATGTGCTTCAGCTATGGACCCCACACTTACATTTTGGTCACTGTGATGATGGGGGTATGGACCCCATTGCCACAATGTTCAAAATGTGCTTCAGCTATGGACCCCACACTTACATTTTGGTCACTGTGATGATGGGGGTATGGACCCCATTGCCACAATGTTCAAAATGTGCTTCAGCTATGGACCCCACACTTACATTTTGGTCACTGTGATGATGGGGGTATGGACCCCATTGCCACAATGTTCAAAATGTGCTTCAGCTATGGACCCCACACTTACATTTTGGTCACTGTGATGATGGGGGTATGGACCCCATTGCCACAATGTTCAAAATGTGCTTCAGCTATGGACCCCACACTTACATTTTGGTCACTGTGATGATGGGGGTATGGACCCCATTGCCACAATGTTCAAAATGTGCTTCAGCTATGGACCCCACGCTTACATTTTGGTCACTGTGATGATGGGGGTTTGGACCCCATTGCCACAATGGTCATGGCCTGCTTGCATTGTGGGGGCCACACACATTTATGTGTGGCACATGTGATAGGGGGTCACATTGTATGTTCAAAGTCATGTTCAGTGTTGTAGGCATTTGACACAGTCTACACACGCTTGTCATGGTGTTGGGGGATGTCTTTATGTTGCATTCTTTATGTTGGTGTGTGCTTGTTGTGTCATGTATTAGCCATCCTGTGAGTGGGGGTGTTGTTGGTGACAGGCATCCAGCCCCCCATGGGTAAGGGTGGTAGTAGTGACAGGCATCCAGCCCCCCATGGGTAGAGGTGGTAGTGGTGGTAGGCATCTGGCACCCCTGGATAAGGGTGGTAGTAGTGACAGGCATCCAGCCCCCATGGGTAGAGGTGGTAGTGGTGGTAGGCATCTGGCACCCCTGGGTAGAGGTGGTAGTAGTGGTAGGCATCTGGCACCCCCGGGGTAAGGGTGGTAGTAGTGACAGGCATCCAGCCCCCATGGGTAGAGGTGGTAGTAGTGACAGGCATCCAGCCCCCCATGGGTAGAGGTGGTAGTAGTGGTAGGCATCTGGCACCCCTGGGTAGAGGTGGTAGTAGTGACAGGCATCTGGCACCCCTGGGTAAGGGTGGTAGTAGTGACAGGCATCCAGCCCCCATGGGTAGAGGTGGTAGTGGTGGTAGGCATCTGGCACCCCTGGGTAGAGGTGGTAGTAGTGGTAGGCATCTGGCACCCCTGGGTAAGGGTGGTAGTAGTGACAGGCATCCAGGCCCCCATGGGTAGAGGTGGTAGTAGTGGTAGGTATCTGGCACCCCCTGGGTAGAGGTGGTAGTAGTGGTAGGCATCTGTCACCCCTGGGTAAGGGTGGTAGTAGTGACAGGCATCTGGCACCCCCTGGGTAAGGGTGGTAGTAGTGACAGGCATCCAGCCCCCCATGGGTAGAGGTGGTAGTGGTGGTAGGCATCTGGCACCCCCTGGGTTGAGGTGGTAGTAGTGGTAGGCATCTGGCACCCCCTGGGTAAGGGTGGTAGTAGTGACAGGCATCCAGCCCCCATGGGTAGAGGTGGTAGTAGTGGTAGGCATCTGGCACCCCTGGGTAGAGGTGGTAGTAGTGGTAGGCATCTGGCACCCCTGGGTAGGGGTGGTAGTAGTGGTAGGCATCTGGCACCCCTGGGTAAGGGTGATAGTAGTGGTAGGCATCCAGCCCCCATGGGTAAGGGTGGTAGTAGTGGTAGGCATCTGGCACCTCCTGGGTAAGGGTGGTAGTAGTGACAGGCATCCAGCCCCCATGGTTAGAGGTGGTAGTAGTGGTAGGCATCTGGCACCCCTGGGTAGAGGTGGTAGTAGTGGTAGGCATCTGGCACCCCCTGGGTAGAGGTGGTAGTAGTGGTAGGCATCTGGCACCCCCTGGGTAAGGGTGATAGTAGTGACAGGCATCCTGCCCCCCATGGGTAGAGGTGGTAGTAGTGGTAGGCATCTGGCACCCCCTGGGTAGAGGTGGTAGTAGTGGTAGGCATCTGGCACCCCCTGGGTAAGGGTGGTAGTAGTGACAGGCATCTGGCACCCCCTGGGTAAGGGTGGTAGTAGTGACAGGCATCCAGCCCCCCATGGGTAGAGGTGGTAGTGGTGGTAGGCATCTGGCACCCCTGGGTAAGGGTGGTAGTAGTGACAGGCATCTGGCACCCCCTGGGTAAGGGTGGTAGTAGTGACAGGCATCCAGCCCCCATGGGTAGAGGTGGTAGTGGTGGTAGGCATCTGGCACCCCTGGGTAGAGGTGGTAGTAGTGGTAGGCATCTGGCACCCCCTGGGTAAGGGTGGTAGTAGTGACAGGCATCTGGCACCCCCTGGGTAAGGGTGGTAGTAGTGGTAGGCATCCAGCCCCCCATGGGTAAGGGTGGTAGTAGTGGTAGGCATCTGGCACCCCCTGGGTAGAGGTGGTAGTAGTGGTAGGCATCTGGCACCCCCTGGGTAGAGGTGGTAGTAGTGGTAGGCATCTGGCACCCCCTGGGTGGAGGTGGTACTGGTGGTAGGCATCTGGCACCCCCTGGGTAGAGGTGGTAGTAGTGGTAGGCATCTGGCACCCCCTGGGTAAGGGTGGTAGTAGTGACAGGCATCTGGCACCCCCTGGGTAGAGGTGGTAGTAGTGGTAGGCATCCGGGCCCCTATGTGTATATGTGGCATTGGTGATGGCCATCCCGCCTCTATGGTGCTGCTGTTGCTGGTGTAAGTAATTTCTGCATCCCTCTGTGTGTGTGTGATGTGTCGGGTACGTGAAGTTTGTTTTTGTGGTTGGTGTCTGACTTACCTTCTGCGCCGTACGCGTCCGTGCCTGTTCCGGTAGTAGATGTAGAATATTGGTAGGATCGGCACGATGGGATTCATGGTTGGTTCGTCTCGTTCGTCTTTCTCGTTGCTTCGCCTCGTCCTCGTCGCTGGCGTGTTCGTCTCGTAGCCGTGGATCGTGTTGTGGCGCGAATCGGAGCTTATGTGCGCCTCTCCCGGATGCTTTGACGTGCCGTGCGTAGCGGTGGGTTCGGCGCGTACGGGAAGCGCATCGTACTTGTCCGGCCGGACGGGGCTGCATTTTGGCTTCCGTGCGACTCGATTCTGCGTTTACGGATCCGGCTCGGTCGGGGAACAGGACCTGGATTGGGTGAGTACGACTGGGTCGGAATCTCTGCTGTTATGCGCATCGTACTTGCTCGTTCGGAATAATGTGCGGTTCGGTCGGGAAACAGGCATTCGCATGGCTTTTTTCCCGACCGAATGATGTTAGGTGTGCCTCCGACCGAGATCGGAATCGGCCCCTAAATGTTGGGAGATCAGTTCTCCATTTTGGACATTATCTGGACCATTCCATAGGGAATTGATCAGATTGAAAAGTGAGAAAAAACAAGAAATGTGTCCTCACTTGTCACTTTTAAACAATGTTTATGGTACACATTTAGTTTACATTTAACTAGTCCTCTCAGAGTGTAAGAGTACTTAACACAGCATCATCACCTACAGGTAAAGTTCCACAATGTAAACATATATTAGAGCTGAGAAGCAAGTTGAGCCCTTTGCTCTTTGGTCTTACCCTTACTTTTTCACCACAAACTATGGACTTAGAGTTCATAAGACTAATATAGAATGCCCAATAAAAAAATTACATTTGAAACCCTTGTAAAGTATATTAAGAGAAACAAATTTGGGGGTAGGAAAAGAAAGGTTAGTCATAATTCTGGCTAGAAAAAGAGTGCCCTCGTTGTATGAAAAGAGATGTTTGACTGCCTAGAAACAAATAACTTGGGCAGTATATAGTGCGCTGCTTATTTTACTTATTCGTGAAAACGGAGAGCAAATAAAATTGCAAAACATGTCGAAATGAAGCATATTAACGTGATAAATATTAGCCGGGTTAGAGAAGCAAATGCACAACGTCATATTAACAATGTACATGTGCTTTGAAAAATGATGGAGTTTGAAGAAGTAGAGGGATGAAAATGACAATTATGTGAGGTTCTTAGTGATAATTTGGAGAACTATCTGATTGAGATATATGGCGGTGAGAGGGCAACCAACATATTCAACAGGAAGATTTACTTTTAATGGCCCCACCTGCTTATGCCATTATCAGAACTACTGCATACTTACAGGAGAGACACGCTATACATCAAAGTGGGAGTCCAAATAAAATATGGTTGTATATTCCATATAAAGAAACCCATACAATTCCTGACTAATGGAAGAGAGGCTGTATCACTGCACTTTACAAGAAATGTAGCATCGAAGATCTGGATATTATAGTCTGATTAAGTTTTGTGACCTAGGTGGAAGAGTCTTTGCTAGGTTGTGTCAGGAATTGGCTTCCAACTCAAGGTTCTGCAATGGTCCGGCTTATAGAAAAGTGTCAGGAAAGGAATCAACGTATAGGCAGAACACCCTTACCTATCCAGCAAAACGAGATACACCATTGCCGCAAACATTCAAAGACCTAGAAACTCTGGAAGATGGGGCAGAAGACAGACTATGGGCCCTTTGTGGGTGGGCTGAGAAGCCTAAAGCCTGAGGGGGTCAAGAAATCTAGGCGTAGGTTCCACCTCTGGGGAATGTAAAGCAGCATCAGTTAAAGGGATAGCAAACATTGTGGTTGACGCTTGGCAATCACAGTTGATAGGCTTCCTCCCCTTCCGTTACAGCTTGTTTGGTGGTCCTGCACTTTTGCTTTTTCCCCTTCCTCAGTTTCCTTAGCTGTCAAGGGCCATTTAGGAAGGATTCTATTTATATCCCTCCTTCCACTACAGTACTGAATTACTGATCTAGAGATTTCTCAACTCTGTATTCCACCCTCTCCCTGACTCCGGAAAGAAAGAAGATTTCCTGGGTTGACCTCCCTTTAGGTTCTCCAGGTGTATCCTGGTAGCGGTGGGGGGATCTAGATATAGCTCTTCCTCTACACTACCTTGAAAAGCAAAAGCAAGCATTATTCTGAGGTGGCGTATTATTGTGTTATTTACTGATGCAGCCTAGTATGTCATGTAATTGTTATACAAAAAACTGAAAGTCAAACATGTTTTATAGAAACTTTCAGATGTTTCCAAGTCACGTTATCACCAAAACATCTCCTGCCCCTCTCTCCCTTCATTCCTCTTTTCCCCTGATAGCATTACATTTAGACGTGTCCCTATTCAGCCTAGGTGTTTGATGTCTTGGAAAAAGAGGTGGATATCTCTGCTCTTCAGAAAAGATAAGAAGTCCTGAGTCCTGATAGATTGGCAATCATATTAAAATCATGGTTGTAATGGGAGTCAGTGTGTCACGACTTCCTCCTGGCAAGGATGGAAGAAGGAACTCCTCAGGATCAGAACAATGCTTAATTGGGTCCACCTCTTGATACCCCCAATTCAGATATAAAAAACAGAATGTTAGGGTGATCAAGCGAGGGAAGGGATAGGAAGGGAACAGCTGGGAAGAAGGAAGAAACCTGAAAGAAGAGAAATAAATGATTCACATAGAATAAGACTACTCTCAATAAGTCTCATTAATAAGAGAAAACCACATACCTCAAACAAGACTACGGTATTCTCTCACTTCTTCCACACAGTTAGTGCCAGTTCCCCAAAAGCTATGTTCTCTATCCTTCAAACCAGAAAACAGAAAAATCATTAGCCTCCACACATGTATAACCATAAACAATTGAAGTCTTTGGATCAGGCCTCTTCTCATACATACCCCAAAAGAAAATGATGAAAGGAAACCAAAAATATGCAGAAGCCTTCTATGACCAAAAAATGAATAAGCAACAAAAAGGTGCAGTGGTTGCAAAGGTTGTGAAACTGACTCCTCGAACACAACCAACTCCAATGTCACATCCTTTTCTTATATAGGCACAAGCAAGCAATGAGTAAAGAACTGAAATGTCAAGTCGTTAATGAGCAAGAAAAACGAAAAGAAATATGACTCCCTAATCCAAGTTATTTCCTCATAACCCAGCTTGCCGTATGAAAGTCACGATAAATAGTTATTTGCCTCTTGAACACATGACATGAACAGAAAACACGGATGCGGTTACCTCACAGCATCCAACTGGGTTACTCCAGCCTGAGGCTCAGTACAAGGACGACTCTCCTCCGATGCCGCCACTCGTAACTGCGAGCTCACCTCCGATTGTTTGCGATGCGCTGATTCTCCCCGTGCCTCCTCCGGGACCCAGGAAATCCATGCACGGGAGAAAAGGAACGAACACCTTTCCCCATCCCTCCGCAACCTGCCAACAAAGCAAAAACCTCCCACGGGTAGGAAACCCGTACCGGAAACCTCAAGGGAAACAAAGTATCAATCCAGAATTACGCAAACCACCCGACGTGCCTCGTTCATATTTAACGGCCTCAGGTAGGCCGCGTCAGAACTACAAAAACACCCATTGCCCATGGGAGAGGTAGTTTTTCCAGAAAAATTGAAATAGCCAGACTTTTGCGAAAGTATATGCAGGTATGCAACTCTCCGTTAGCTTTAGAAATAAAGAAAAGTGGTGAAGCAGCAGGAGAACGGGAAGGTCTAACAAATCCTATGGAGGTGTAGTGGTCTAAATACTCTTTCAAATGTCGTGTTTCGGGCTCCGACAAAGCGTATACTCTACAAGACGGTAGAGTAGCACCTGGAACCAGATCTATTTGGCAATCATACTCCCTATGGGGGGGCAAGGTCTCTGCTTGAATCTTGCTGAAAACATCCCTGTATTATTCCCAACAGATGGGTAACGATGTTTCTTTCTTTGCTGCAGTTGCTATAAAAAACCGTTGTACTACTGCTAAAGACTGTACTGGAGAGTCCTGTATACAAGCGAACTGACATTCTTCAGAAAGGAATTGCATGATCTTATTTTTCCAATCAATGGAGGGGTTATGTAGTCTAAGCCAAGGCATACCCAAAATTATTTCATACTGTGGGGCTTCTATGATATTAAATGTAATGGTTTCTACATGTCTGTGCATTCCATCTTTTATAGTTAAAGTGACCGGTTTGGTTTGTTCGGTTATGGGACCTGACTTTAAGGGTTCACCATCCACCGCTAAAACCTTTTCAGGAAAGGCTCTTGGAACCTTGGGGAGAGACAATTTTCGTACCAATCCAGCTTCTATAAAAGTCCCAGTGGCCCCAGAATCAATCATGGCTTCTATTTTCTGCTGAATCTCTTCCACCTGCATCTCTACCGGAACCAGTATGTGTGACTCTGTTTCGTCCCGGGGATGAGATGATAAAGAAGGAACCTTCCATTCTGATTCAAGGTCTGGTACAGAAGGTAGGCTGCCACGTGACGGAAGGACAGGCACGGCTATGTTCTGATTCATATACTTCGAGGATGGCTTTTTGGGTTTCTTGGGACAATCTCGAACGTAATGTCCTTTAGTACTGTAATACATGCATAGACCTTTAAGTCTACGTGACTCCCTCTCTTCCTTAGTGAGAGGAGCCCTCACTGCTCCTACCTCCATGGGCTCCGTAGTACTCTCACTATTCCCTACAGGCTTGTGGTAAGTTCTGTCGTACTGACCCTCTGCCCTCTCGCCCTTCCTTTTCTCTCCAGCCCTCTCGGTCAATCTATGATCCAGTCTCAAGGTCAAATTCATTAGATCCATACAATTAGTTGGCTGTGGTTCAATTTGAGCCAGGATATCTTTCATGTCATCTCTCAGTGCTTGATAGTACAAGGACATCCTCTTTTCCTCCGGCCAGGCTGCCTCAGCAACTAACCTATTAAATGAAGTCATATAAGTAATAAGGTCTTTCTTGACTTGTCTCAATTCTAACAATTCCCTGTCAGCACTAAACGTGGTAGCCCTCCTATCGAACACTCGTTCGAATTCAGACCGAAAGGCACTCCAATCTGATAAGACCGGATCATTGTTTTTAACCGGTGGAACCGCCCAATTGGCCGCATCTCCTGCTAGATAGGAAATGGCAAACGCTACACATGAATGATTATTAGGGAAAGCAGTGGGTTTACATGAAAAATGTAACAGGATCTGCGTTAAAAACACCTATACCCTAGGCGGATCACCCGAAAATCTTTCTGGGGAAGCTAAAGGAATCTGTGGGGGTACATGAACCTGTATTTGAGAAGCTGCAGCATCAAATGGGTTCCTCTGCATTTTTTCTACCTTATCCTTAAGTGCCGCAGTTTCTGCCCTGGAATTGACTAATTCCTGTTGAACCGCTTCCAATGCCTGAAGAACATCATGCATGGTGGCCATATCCGCATCGGATAGATCAGGAGGAGTTAAATTCGTAGGTGCGTAATTCTGTCACGACTTCCTCCTGGCAAGGATGGAAGAAGGAACTCCTCGGGATCCGAACAATGCTTAATTGGGTCCACCTCTTGATACCCCCAATTCAGATATAAAAACAGAATGTTAGGGTGATCAAGCGAGGGAAGGGATAGGAAGGGAACAGCTGGGAAGAAGGAAGAAACCTGAAAGAAGAGAAAGAAATGATTAACATAGAATAATACTACTCTCAATAAGTCTCACTAATAAGAGAAAACCACGTACCTCAAACAAGACTACGGTATTCTCTCACTTCTTCCACACAGTTAGTGCCAGTTCCCCAAAAGCTATGTTCTCTATCCTTCAAACCAGAAAACAGAAAAATCATTAGCCTCCACACATGTATAACCATAAACAATTGAAGTCTTTGGATCAGTCCTCTTCTCATGCATACCCCAAAAGAAAATGGTGAAAGGAAACCAAAAATATGCAGAAGCCTTCTATGACCAAAAAATGAATAAGCAACAAAAAGGTGTAGTCTTTATATAGGAGTAGCAAAGGTTGTGAAACTGACTCCTCGAACACAACCAACTCCAATGTCACATCCTTTTCTTATATAGGCACAAGCAAGCAATGAGTAAAGAACTGAAATGTCAAGTCGTTAATGAGCAAGAAAATTGAAAAGAAATGTGACTCCCTAATCCAAGTTATTTCCTCATAACCCAGCTTGCCGTCTGAAAGTCACAATAAATAGTTCTTTGCCTCTTGAACACATGACATGAACAGAAAACCTCAAAGCATCCAACTGGGTTACTCCAGCCTGAGGCTCAGTACAAGGACGACTGTACTCCGATGACGCCACTCGTAACTGCGAGCTCACCTCCGATTGTTTGCGATGCGCTGATTCTCCCCGTGCCTCCTCCAGAACCCAGGAAATCCATGCACGGGAAAAAAGGAACCAAAACCTTTCCCCAGCCCTCTGAAACCTGCCAACAAAGCGAAAACCTCCCACAGGTAGGAAACCCGTACCGGAAACCTCAAGGATCAATCCAGAATTACGCACGCCACCCGACGTGCCTCGTCCATGTTTAACGGCCTCGGATAGGCCGCGTCAGAACTACAGAAACACCCATTGCCCCATGGGAGAGGTAGTTTTTCCCGGGAAATTGAAATTGCCAGACTTGCGCGAGTGCATATGTTTCTGTCAAGTGACCTCGCTCAGTTAATGCAGGCTCCATGCATCTGCTTCCTGACACAGAGCTCAAGTCATTGACAAATTGTAAGGGGATTGAAGTACATCTAGTCAGGTGTGCGTCTCTTTATTAGGCTGCATTAACAAGATGACGTCAGGAACTGCCACAGTCTTCCAGACCACAACATCTCCTTCAACCTCAGCTTCAGGAAATATCTCGCCACCTGGCAGAGGACTGACCAATCTGTTAGCATGAGGTCTTCTGTAGGAACAGTAATGGCTGCTTCTGAGAAGGACTTGGGTGAGCCATACACATTCTCTGCATTCCTGGTTCAATGTAATGTACATTTATAGTACGTCCACAAGCATTTACCACTGATCAAGCCAAAGTCTATTTTATAATGTCCTATTTATCTAATGACTCACTGGCCTAGGAACCCCACTGAACTTCATTCAACACCCTTGCTCTCATATACACGTCTATTTAAACAATTCTTGGCATTGGTGGCATGGGACAGCAGCTGCCACCTCCTATCATGGCCTTCATGAAGAAACTAAAGATGCCCTTACTTTGGTTTTAAACTGCCATGAATCATTACATGAACTGATTGATCTGGTCCTACAAACTGAATCTCAATAGAGAAGACACACTTTTGAAAAAAGAAGGATGCATTGTTTTTTCAGGAAAGGTCGGAAAAAGAATAAAGTACCACTTTCCTCACGGAGGCACCTATGCACAGAGGCACCTATGTAAATTGGCAATGTGAAAAAGCCTCTGATTCTGAAGGAATAAGAGAAAGGACAAGAGAAGGATCAGGTGTTAATAGTGGTGAAGCAAGGTATTTTCTATGCAATTTTTCATAGAAACTGAAAACAACCTTGGGTTCAACCTTGAATGGCCCTAAAAGAGATAAGGGATTTGCCTCCTACATGGCCCATTATTACATAGCAGTAGAAATAACATGATGGAATGGTCCTTTACAAGTTTGGGCATTAATTGATTGTAGAGCCTCTGGCTATTTCACAGATATAGAATTTCAACAAAAGAAGGTTCCTCATTTTAGAGAAGCTATACCTGTTGATGGCAAAGGGGTAGATGGAACATCCTTAAGATCTGAAAACAAGGACTAGGAAACCACTTGGGAATGGCCACGGAAACGGGGCACCTTAAAACTATGATCATTGATTTGATTGCATCTCTTGCTTTCACAGTGATTTTGGTAAAAACTGGCTGCAAAAAAATTATATCTAACTGGGACACTGTCAGCATTCGTTTCACAGATCCCTTTTGTGAGAGACATAGTCTCCCGAGAAAGGTTCTGCCCAGAAAACAACCCCTCTCTTTTCTGGCCATTGTAGGAAAAGGCCTCTTTTTGCATGATCACTCCATTTCTTGGAGTGATGCTTCTGTTATTTTTTCTCTGTGCATTGGGAATCTGCTATCCAGGAACCGGTGCATGTGCTCGAACCCTTAAAACATGTAAAAAATGGTTACACTCCTAATTTATATATTTAATTTACCTATAATTCCCTAGTATATGGTACAAATTGTACCCGGGGCGTGTAAGGTAAATATCACTTGTGGACTGCAGCACACATTATGCCAACACTAGAGTGACAGTGCAAAACATGACTGCAGGCCTTCCACTAGTAACCTGGCTTTGTCGTTTTATTTGCAAATTCGACCTGTCAAAATAGCCCCTTTTAGAGGCTTAAACTCTCCTTTTAAGTATTCATAAGTCACCCCTAATTAAGCCTTAATGTCCAGTAAGGCAGGGCACATGATATCTAAAGGTAGGACATCTAAAGGTTTAATGTAAAACATGTCCTTACAGTGATAAGGCCTCAAAATGCAAATTTTACTGTAGCAGAGTTCTGTAGAAAAACATTGGGAAATAAAGTCATCTCCACCTAGAAACCAGATACAAAGTACATTATTGAGCTTTTTAAAATATTTATTACAAACCCAATTCATTGATAAAGTTGGATTGTAACATATTTTACGAAAGGTACTTTTAAAAAGTCACCTTTAATGTGCCTAAAGCCTCTAGAAACTCATTTGCATGAGCTTCCAACTCTCACTCAGGAGATGAATAGCTTCTTGAAGGGATGTGAACTTGCTCCCAGACCTGAGAGAAATTCTTTGGGTATGGGGAAGGGTTCAGATCCTCTGACAGGATGACAATCTGGGCAGTGCCCAGGAACTTAAGTAACTTCAAAGAGGCCTACCCTGTCATAAGCAGATGTAGCTAACACCTGCCCTCCACCCTGTTTTGTCCCTTTAGCCAGTCAAGTGCCCACAGAGGACGGGTTGCTCATTTCCCTGGCCGCACCTCTAGGGTGGGCACTGGATCTCTGTACAGGGGAAGAAACTCTCTGCCTTCTTGGTTTAATGTAAAGAAGGGCAACGTGGGATAATTTGCAGTATGGCACACAGGAGATGCACAAAAGTGGGAACTTTTTCTCTATTAGTTAGGGGTGGACCAGGAGTCACCCCCACCCACTGGCTAGTTCCAGGCATAAATGTGGCATTCCTGGGTACCCTCTTTCGACTACTACTGGGTTTGTGGAAGACACCTGCTGTTGAGACTCGTGAGGAGTACCTAAGGCCTGGATTTGCTCTTAGTGGACTCCAAGGGTCACTTGCGTGACCTCCTGTTAAGCTACAGGGACACAAAAGCTGAAGAAGCACACTTTCCTGTAAGAGCCCGGTTGACCAGTTTCAACTTACCATGCCCTGGACCCTTCTGGTGGCTTCTGTTGGAGTGAGTGCTGACGCCTAAGTGATGTTCCTAAGGTCCAGGAACCCTTGGCTGGTGTCAGAGTGTGCTCTTTTTGCCTAAAATTAGGCCGTTGTAACCTAGAATTTTTTTGCTAACTTTTGCCTGGAGAACCGTTGTTGGAACTGGGATCAGCCAGCCAGCCATCCCTCAAAGTGTATTTTTCATATATTTCAAATTAGGGAGTGAATTTCAAATTCAAACAATTTTTATTGAGGGCTACAACATCCAGACAATACAATGGCTATGACAATGATCATCCTGAGTTGAAAAGTCTGTACTTCTCAGAGCTTTCAAGCTGATGGTTTGAGGTTAATGGGCCAGATGTACGACCATTGGAATTAGCGCCTCGCAATTTGCGACAAATTGCGAGTCGCAAATTGCGAGGCGCTAAATCCAATTTACAACAGTGTCAGAAACACTGTTAGCGATTCCCAATGGGGTCGCAAAATGCGAGGCTCATCAATATTCATGAGCCACTCGCAATTTGCGACCCCATTGGGAATGGCCAGCCTCACAGGGATGGTGGCCTGCTGGGCTCAGCAGACCACCATGTCTGTGACTGCTTTTCAATAAAGCAGTTTTTTTTTTTAAATGCAGCCCTTTTTCCTTAAAGGAAAACGGGATGCATTTAAAAAAGAAAAAATGAAACGTTTTCGTTTCATTTTTTAAGGGCAGGTAGTGGTCCCTGGGACCACTGCCTGCCCTTAAAAAATATTTTCCACTGCATTCACAAAGGGGAAGGGGTCCCCTGGGGACCCCTTCCCATTTGCGAGTGCTTTACCACCCTTCTGAGAAGGTCGCAAAAGAGTCATACATAGCTGGAGGACTCGCTATTAGGAAGGGACACCCTCGGAACGCCCCTTCCTAATAGCGACTCGCTATTCCTATTTTGCGAGTCGCAAATAATTAGCGACTCGCAAAATAGGAATAGTACATGGCCAACTCGTTTTTTGCGGTCGCAAAGGGGTTTGAAACCCCTCTGCGACCGCAAAAAACGGTCGTACATCTGGCCCAATGTGCTTTGATGCCTTAATCAGGTAGTCCCAGATGCCCCCCTTACAGAAAAAGTCACTAATGCTACTTTTGTTACACACAATCTTAAATTCTGCTTGCACCTCTCTCACAACTAACCCTTCTCATCCATCACCATTTTTTATTATTTTGCTTCCATCTTTGTTATTCACTACAAGATGACTGAGGCATTATTTGATTATGCTTAGATTATGAATTTGTATTCCCTGCGTATTTGCATTGGCAACATTAATCTCGTTTTCTGCGTGTGTTTGAGTAAAGCTTGGCTAACGCTGGACCCATGTTTGTTTATGTTTACACATATGATTGTTAAAATATGTTAAATGCGAAGCATAGAAAACAAAAGTGAAAGCAGTGCGCAACGTGGATGTGTAATCATTAAAATAACCAGATGTACTTGAAATGTGTTCAAAGGTGGCACTCAGAACGGAAGGTTCAATAGTGTGCTTTGGACGCAGCTGCTAGGAGCATTGAGCACAATATTATTAGTGAAAAAATTAGTTTTGTTTGTATAAAATGACACGAAGGAAAACGAAAAGAGTTACAGATTGTAAATCTGTAAATTACAAGAGTAAGGAGATATGGGAATGCGCGTTCTAATCCAAAATTGACACACTTTGACCAAATCACAGGAGTTCGAATTATGCTAATTGCTGAGCGCTCTGTCCATCAGAGGCCTACTAAAAACAGCCCATATCTTACCGTTCATAGAAATATATACTATTTATTTGTTTATTCAACAATAAATGCAGACATAGAAATACACTTACATCCTCTTTTCATGCGCACTGAAATGCAAGACCAATTGCTGAGTCCAGCAGTAGCCTTCACCCACGCGATAGGTGGATACAGGGGTCCTAGATAATATCAGAGCTACTCGGTACATCCATTCTACACTTCGGCCTCCGTAGCATTCAGCCGGGTAGGCTGGTCTAGGTCAATCCCCGGGTCCTAGTGCCAGCAGTACATTCTATAGAACTATACATGAGACCAGGTAACTTATGAACTGGTTAAGGCAGCCAAGTAAGTCCATAGACGATTCCGTAAAGTCTCTTGGCCTGGCGGTTTGTTAGGAAGTGTTGTTGCATAGACCCCAGCCCATTCCTAGCATAAGGACATTTCTTTGCTCCAACTTGCTTTAGGTGTTTTGCCTGCCCACACAAACCATATCATAAGTGAGTTGAGTTGATTAAATAATTGCTTAGAAAGTGAAATGGGTATATTTTGGAACATATACAGCACCTTAGGTAGCTGCGCCTTCTTCATCAGTGCAATCCTTCCTGCCTGCGTGAGTGATAGTTCAACCCATCTATCTACCTTTGCCCTGACACTCACCATGCACGTCCCATAGTTTTCTCGCAGGATGGGCTGAATGTCTGTATGGTAGCATATTGCCAGGTAGCGGATGGGCTCTGTTTGCCATTGTAACAGATATTCTACCATGGGTTTTGTGGCAGAGGCAGCGAAGGGGATAATAATAGATTTTGCCTGGTTGATCTGTAGGCCGGACCAACGCCCATATTGTATGACTTTGCGGATTTATCCCAAGTTCTCCTGCCACTGGTAAAGCATCATCTGTATACAGTGACAGAAGCAGATAGCAGAATCCCAGATTAATCTCCCATCTATTGTGAAACTCCATAAGGATGCAGGCCAAGGGCTCAGACGTAAGAGCAAATAGTAAGGGGGATAGAAGGTATCCCTGGCATGTTACACGGTTTATCCACAAATGTGCAGGCACCCGCCATTTACTCTTATTCGAGCTAGCGGTTCTGTGTAGACCGGCCTGATCCATTTCACCACAGCGAACCCAAGACCCATTTGCTCCAGCACTGTGAATAGGAATGGGCATTCACCTGTATCAAATGCCTTGGATGCATCCAGAAAGGTGGCCACAACTGGCAGCCCTGGGCCCAGTTGGTGTGTGAGTGAGAACAGTGTGCGTAACTTGACTGCTGTTGACCTGCCCCTTATAAAACCTGGCTGTTCTGGTCGCACCAGATGAGAGCAGGGGCAGCATTCAATTTGCAAGCATTTTAGATAGAATTGTATTGTCTATGTTAAGGAGAGAGAGTGGACGATAGGATTCACATGTGTCTGGAGATTTGTCTGGTTTGAATAGAGTAATCACAATCACCTCTCTCAAGGACTGCAGCAGTCTGCCTTCCTTTTAAGCTTCATCAGTAACCTCCAGTAACAGTGGAGCCAATTCCTCTGTGTATTGTTTATAAAATTCCACTGGAAAGCCATCGCTGCCAGGGGCACTCGCTTTTTTGAGCTGCGTGATCACTGATTTTATTTCTTTCAGAGTTATCAGCTGGCATGGTGTTGTGCAGTCCACTGGTCCAAGCCAAGCTTGTGTTGCCCTATCAAGGAATTTATGTATGTCAGGGATTTCCTTTCACGACTTGGAGGTATACAATTCTTTGAAGAAGTTAACAAATATATCTAGAATATGAGTTCTCCAGGTGGTCTTCTGTAGTGCAGATGTGGGTTATGTAAGTCGCCACCCATTGGGGTTTTATTAATGTGCCCAGGGTGTGACTTGACCTATCTTCTTCCCCGTACCTTCTAACCATCTTTTATTTGCTTAAGAATTTTAGTTCCCTGTCTGCCTCTTTTCTAAATTATGTCAGCTTAAAGTGCATAGTTCCCAGGGCAGTCAAATCGCAGGTCATGTCATAGTGCTGTTCCAACTTATGTATTTCCCATTCTAAACTTGTGAGTCTTGTCCTAATCGATTTCAGTATGCCAATTTCCTTTAGCAATACATTCTCCACTAGTCCCCACATTTAGAGCTTCTCTTAGTTTTGCGGCAGAGCTAACTGTGACACTGGTTACCTCTAGGTAATTTGTGATAGCCTGTCTAATTTCCTCCTTGATCACCAAGTACAGGAGATTCTGAGGTTGTAGGCGCCATGTATAGGTCTGATGCCAACAATTAGACAGAGCCAGAGTTAGTACCACCAGAGAGTGGTCAGACAGTGTTCTTGGGAGGTGAACTCTTTCTTTCACCCAGCTTTCCACATTTCTAGAGTCTTGCCAAAAATCAATATGTGAGGAAGAATCATGTACTGAGGACTGAAACCTATATTCCCTTTTGTGTGGATAGTGCGTTCGCCATAGATCAGCAAGTCCATACTGTTAATGATATCTAGCAGGGTGTCACAGGCCCTAGTCTGTTTCTGTTCCTTCCTGTCTGTGCAATCTAAATCTAAGTCAAGGATAAGCTTGTGGTCCTCAACACATATGATCGTGCGGGGATCACTATCTGAACAGTGTTTCATGATAGTTAGAAAGAAGTCTGGGATATCTGTGTTCAGTCTGTGAGAGTTTATTAATCTGATGTGTGCCTAGTTGAACAGCCCTTGTGGAATAATAAATCGTCCCTCCTGGTCTGTGATGGTTTTGTTGTGCTGAAATTGTACAGAGTTATTCATAATCATTACAATGCCCCTCGAGTAAGAGTATGAGGAAAATATCTGTGGGTGCCTCATTTGAAGTAGGGGAGGGAGTGCGGCCCGTTGGGAAATGTGTTTCTTGCAACAGTATGACATCTAATGCATGCCTACTCATGTAAGCAAGGATCTGTCTACATTTATGGGGGTTCTTCAGTCCCCTTACATTCCATGTTGTCATTTTTAATGGGTGAGGGTGAGTGTTGTGATTATTATTAATACTCATTATACCAGAGGTGCGTCCCTATCATATGAAATCTATGAGATGAGTGCAATGATATAACCACAGCATATTTCTCTGTATTAACCAGGTATGTTCCCTTCCACACCAGGACCCAATCTCCTAGTGAAGTCCTCAAAAACCATGTCCTTAACTGCACAGCTTACAGTACAAAGGAACATGGGAACAGTTGTAGTGGTGTTCATGTATGCATTAAACCCAGGGGCGGCCAGAACAGGAAAACAAGATTTCTATATATCAGTTAACAGAGTTATATGTTACATGGTGACCAGTATCTCGGCCACTGGTTCTGCATGACATTCTCGGCAAATAGTGTAGCATCTGTGGGTCAGAACACCCAGCTGCAGCAGACCAAACTAGGCCTCTCCAGGGGTATTAGCATGGTCTGAGTTTTTCAACTGTCCAGATGGATGGCATTGGGATGGTTTATCAGACGAGCAGACACTTTGTCATTTAACGTCCTCAAATGATGACCCGCTGTCAGAGTTTTGCCATTGTGAGGCGGCACCTCGGACTGCTGTGCGCTTCTGGAGAAAGGTGAGGATGTCCTGTGTGTTAGCGTGTACCTGCGTTTGACCTTTCAATGTGAAGAGGAGATGTGGTGGATATAGCATAGCTTATTGTTTGCCATATTCTTGGAGTTTCTTCTTGGCGGGATACATTTTCTTCAGGCTTCCTGTACCATTTGCATTAATTCAGGAAAGAATGAAATTCTCATTCCTTCATATTGGAGCTCTTTTGCTTCCCTGGCTAATCGCAGGATCTGATCTCTATATCTATAATTGAGAAGTTTAGCGATGATAGGTCTACGGGCCACTCCCAATATAGGTCTACGGGCCAATGATCAATGGGCCCTCTCAATCACAAACATTTTTTAGAAGCTTTCGGATCCAAAGAGAGTTAGTAGCATTTTTTTGATGTAATCTTCGGTGCTGCCCATTGCTGTGGTTTCCGATATTTCTGTGATGCGAATGTTACTTCTACGTGACCGGTTTTCCCAGTCCTCATTTTTGAGCTTGATACGATGGAGCTCGTCCTGCATGACTTTCACTGTCTGAAATAGTTGCAGATGTTCGTCTGCTACACAAGAAATTCTTTGTTCAGTGGCAGCGATTTGAGTATGTTGTTTATCTAACCTCTCTGTCATGTCATTCATTCTTCGTGTAAGAGAGTCAAGTTTAGAGTCTATGGAGGTTAAACTTGACTTAATTTCCAGTAGGAGGGACTTTATTTCTCCTGATGAGAGTGAATCACTGTCAGGTGAGTCCTTCTGCTCAGGCAAAGAGTAAAATGCTGGCCCCGGAGGCTTAGCACTTTTCTTGCCATCCAAAACAGGCTTTGCCTGCTGGGTGTCTGTTTTGCCCATGATGCGTCGTGAGGCCCTGTGTCTCTAGCCCTAATCAAAAAAGCCCATGCAGCAGGCATCGGGCCAGTCCTCAAATACGTGGCGCCGTACCTACCAGGGTCCCAGTGCTCGGACCAGGCAGCGGTCCAAAGATCATGGTAGGCGATGTTTTGCCTGAATCTTTAGCTGAATCACCAAGGCAATGAAGCAGCACCTCTTGGTATGCTGAAGGCCCTCTCACTCAGAGAGGCAAACACAAGTGAGTTGTCTGCCCACTCTGTTCCCCGCCGGCCAGCGCCATCTTGGTAGGCCCATGTTGCTCTGATCCAGCCAGGTCTCAGTGCTCAACCCGCAGAATCCTAACCAGAGGAGCCCCCATAGCACAGCAGGCAGAGTCAGAATGTCAGACAAATATTAAGACAGACGCTTTCCTATGGCGAGACAGGACCTCCCTGGTCCGCGCCATGCACCCGCAGCAGCCGACCTCTCCCACTGGCCCAGCCGACTCACCGATATCAGCAGGTCACCTCTGTGCTGCTCTTTTCCGTTGGGCCTGTCTCTGCCCCCGCGTCCTGGATGAACACCCTCATAATTCACGCTTGGCGGGCAACAGTGCCTTGAAATGGTTTGCAGCAGAATACGGTTGTCCCCATCCGCGCTCCCACGTGTCACTGATTTTCCGCTGCTGCCTGGTATGCGCTGTGCAATTCGACATGTAGGCCGCAGTGCAGGTTGTCTTCCTTCGGACTACAGCCCTCTGGCCAAGCACTGAGCCCGTTCGTTTCAGGCCAGCCACCACCTAGATGTGGATTGTGATGGTATATATGCTTTCCATAAAATGATGTGCATTCTGGATGGATAATTTGTGCTCCAGCTTTTGGAGGTCACTCAGAATGCCGCCATCTTGCTCCGCTGCTTGTCCACGCCCCTCCTATTTATATAAATATTTTAACTCTGCTTTACTATTCATCTGTACACTTTGAAGAGCATGAGGTTAACAATTCAATATGCCATGCGTTTGCTAAAGAGATGGACAAGGTTGTATGATAGAGGCACGCATGGCTAAACCACGTTGGCCTCTACCACGCAGCCTAAACCACGAATACGTCTTAGCCACGCATTCCTTTACCACACACACACTTTACCACGTAATTTCGTGGTAAAGGCAGGAATGGTAAAGGGGCATGCATGGCTACGGTCGTGACCCCCCCTCCCTCGGCCCTAAGCTACAAACTCCCCCCGGCCCCCCTCTCCGCCTTGAGGTCCAAATACCCTGACCCCCTCCCAACCCCCACGCTGTCCCTAACCCTTAACAAACACAAAAATATGTCAATGAAGTCACCACGAATTACGTGGAGGCCAATCATCTCCTGCACCCGAGCCAGTCGGGTTTCAGAGCCAATTTCAGCACGGAAACGGCCCTGCTAGAAGTTGCTGAAACAATAAAAGCCATGCTGGATAGAGGAGGAAATGCGGTCTTGATGTTGTTGGACCTCTCCGCGGCCTTCGGATCTGTGCCCCACAACAGATTACTGTAAAGACTTAAGGAGGGAGGTATCGGAGGCACGGTATTGAGATGGTTCACTTCCTTCTTAAATAACCGTTCACAAACAATCTGGTCTCCACCTTTCGCCGCGGCAATCCCTCCCATGAATGTTGGGGTTCCACAGGGCTCAATTTTGAGCCCAACATTCTGCAACTTGTATATGGCCCCTCTTGCCCTTCTCGCCGAGAAATACGGTGCCAAAATAGTGTCGTATGCGGACGACACTCAATTGGTGTTCACGTGCGAGAAGGGTGCCGAGTTCAATGGTAATATGATTAACTCCTGCCTCTCTGAGGTATTTTCCTGGCTCAGACAAAACCAATTGAAGTGTAACTCTGAAAAGTCAGAGATTATCTTCTTCGGCTCGCGTCCGTATGAAGCATGGCATACCTGGTGGCCGCAGGACATGTCGCCCCCCTCGTCTTCAGTTATCATCGTGAAAAATCTGGGGGTCAAATTAGATGCTGCCCTTTCTATGAAGGCTCAAGTCCAAACGGTGGCAGGGGCCTGTTTTGGGGTGATGAGAATGCTGAGGAACTTTCTCCCCCTGCTCCCAGGCTCTTACAGGAAAACAGTGGTCCAGGTCCTGGTGGTATCGAGACTGGACTATGTTAACTCCCTGTATTTGGGCCTCCCGGAGTACTTACTTGGCCGACTGCAGGTGATCCAGAATGTGGCGGCCAGGGCCATCTTTTTGACAGGACCTAGGACTCACACGACTCACCTTCTGTCTTCCCTACATTGGCTTCCGGTGCGGAAAAGAATCCATTTTAAAGCGCTAGTCTTGGTTTTCAAAGCTTTTCATAAGATTGGAGCCCCCTACCTTAGGGAAAGATTTCAACCCTATATACCGCAGCGTACCTTGAGGTCCTCTGCTCAGCTTTTGATCTTGACTCCGAAGGTCCTGCTCTCCCGGGTAGGGGGAAGAGCCTTTCAAGCGGTGGCCTCTCGGCTATGGAATGGCCTACCTCTCTCGCTTAGACAGGTACCGGACCTCCTTACTTTTAGGAGGAATCTGAAAACATGGCTTTTCCAACATTAGGATCTTTCCGATATCTGCTGTAGGGCGATGTTCTGTATGCTGTTATGTGGTCTTTTTCTCCTAGCGCCGGGACACTCTTGGGAGTAGCCGCACGCTTTATAAATACCAGATAACATAACACTACCTCGACCCCCTCCCACCCCCTTGTGTTGTCCCTAAAACTACCCCAACCCCTTCCACTGCCCTTAGGCCTAAAACCGAAACCCCTATTTTGAAAAACTACCCTGAGGGGGATGTGGCTGAGCGGTCCGCAAGATGGGCGCAGGACTTTGAGGCTCCACTCGGCGTTGGAGGCATTTTGTCGCTACGGGCAGCGGTGTTCATTTGGGATGTGTCTGCTGCGACGTAATGGGTGCGCGAACGCAGGTGAGAAGGTATTTTTTCTTTTTTGGCTATATTAAAGCCATTTACCGTGTAGTTTTCCCCCGTGTTGCACACCTCAGAATTGGCGGTTGCGACCGCCATTTTGTCAAGATGCAGAGTGCGTTGGAGTCGGCTTTATGTGCCAGGTCGCGCTAAACTTCATATGGCTCACAACGTTGACTAAGAAGCAGGAAAGCCTTAGAAATTGAATTTAATGCATATTTGACGCTTTTGCAGTTATTATATAATACTCTCATGGCAGAGTATTCAATTCTTGTCAGCTAGAATATTTTTGGACATACAGTTTTGACAGCAAGCATTTGAATGCTTATTTGCCTATTTCAACAGTGCCATTTATGTGAGAGCTGACATGCTAGTTACATAATATGCTTATGTGAACACATTCTGTCACCTATAAATATTTCAATTTTGAGAGGTGGGCTGATAGTTTTGACTATTTTTGATACTGTCTCCTTCTACAATAATTTACTCTACTCAGCCTTCAATATTTAGTGCCATACTTGTTATTTTTTAATAATATACATACTTCAGATATTTCCCTGTGTGTAGCATTAGGTCTTCTTCACGACCTTATTGTACCACTTTTCGCACGCTTATGGAGTATTCTCTAATAGGAAGGCTGTCACCCCATCTACAGTCATGCCCTCCACTAGTAAAGACTTAAATGCTCCTCCCAAGAGGCAGAAAAAAGATCCTGGTTCCCCTACAAAGTCTTCTCTACCTTTGACTTTGGGGGACCTTATGGAGGAGATCAAGCATCTGAAACCCTTTGTCAAGGAAACTAACGTTACAGTACAACGTATAGAGGAAAAGTGGTCTACGCTGGAGTCCAGGGTGACAGGTGTTGAACAGCGGATTAGTGAAGTGCAGGATGCGGCTGCCAGAATTGATGGCATGACTAAGGAGATCGCGCTCTTGAAGCAACAGACTGAGGATTTAGAAAATTGGAACAGGTGTAATAATCTCCGAATTTATGGCATTCCGGAGGGATCGGAAGGGTCAGACATGCTTGCCTTTCTTGGGGTACACATCCCCAAGCTGGTGGGTCTTAAGGAAGGAACATATCTCAACTTACATTGGTCCCAAACCTGTAAGTGCTTCAAGCTCTGGCCGCCATAGAGGAATGATTGTTCTTTTCCTAGAGTATACTGAGCTGCTTATGGTATTATCTGTGGCTAAGCAAAGGAAACAAATGTTATGGTCTGGTCAGAGGGTCTTCATTTCCCAAGATGTAGCACGTGCAACTGCCGCTCGTCGGAAGGAGTTTTTATCCTTCCGGCCAACTCTACGATCCATGAATGCAAGATATGGACTTGTGCACCCATGTTTCTTTAAAGTCACATATAAGGACCGCACTTTTTCTTTTGACTGTTCAGAAGACCTGCGGAAATTTATTCTCCAACACAAGGGTGAAGCAATGGATCTTGGAAAAATTTTAATTTTTTCATTTAGAGTTACTTCCCCTGTCATAGGCTTATGCTTTTGGCACTTGTCTCTGAACTGAGTATACATTTTACTTCAATAATTGATTGTGCCGTCATTAATGGTAGCATGTTCAATTGTTAAGGATGTTTGTTTATGGCTGTTGTTGTTAGCTATTTGATCTATTTATTTAACCTTGCTATTTATCTATTCCTCCCTGCAGTGTCTGTTATTTAATCTGGACTCCTTCCTCTGGTGTGTTGTTCCCCATGTACCTCCCTTCCTAGACCTACTGTTTCCATACTCGTGTTTGGTAAGTTGTATTTATTGATAATTTATGTCCCATGTACTCCTTTTGTTGACTTATTTGTAGTCTTGTATTATTGGTCCTAGCCACATAAATTGCTGCAGTAATTTTATCTCCTTGTTTTTCTTTTTTGTTCTTTCTTCATATTCTCTGTTTCTTCTTTATTATAATAATTGTCTCTGTCACTATTGTTATCCAATCTAAATGGATTTTTGCCTGTTGTCCGTCCTTGGTCTTGCTCTTTTCTACCCCTCCACCATATTCTTCTCACATTACAAGTGTCTTACTCTCTTCATGACTAAAGCCTCTTGGCTTTTTGTCATCTTTATTGTTTCTATCAGTATTATTGATCATTTCTTTACTTTCATTTCCTTTCCCTCCTTTTCTTTCCTGTCTTGTTTCTTTTTCTTCTTCCTTTTCTTTGGTCTCATTATCCAATACAGTTCTTCATTGAATATGATAGTTAGATCATTTCAGGAGTTATATATATTCAGTTGCCTTGAAGTTCTGATTTTTTGTTATGGATACAATGGTTCAGTATGTATGTTAAGGTACTACAATGGTAAACTCCCTTAAGGTTATTTCTTGGAATGTCAAGGGCATGCTATTAAAAAACAGTGAGTTCTGACCCATTTAGCTCGGCTTAAATATAATATTGCTCTATTACAGGAAACGCACTTACTTGACAAAGATTTAAACTCGTGTAAAAATTAGGTTGGTCAAACTTTTTGCTCTCCAGCCCTTGAACATAAGAATGGGGTTATTATTCTGGTTCACAAATCCCTTCCCTTGGTAATAGAGAAAGAGGAAAAAGATGCGGAGAGTTGATGGGTTTTAATACATGCCACCATCCTTCACACGCCTATTTCTATACTGAATATTTACAGTCCCACTGGTATAGATGTACAATTTTGGGAAGAAATGTCAGTTGTTTTACGTTCCTGTTCAAATGCAAATCTAATAGTTGGCGGTGATCTTAATCAAATTGTTGATCCTTTTCTAGATAGTCTCAAGTTAAATATATTCCTAATAAAATGCAGAAAGCATTTACACGTTTTATTCACTCCAGAAGATTAGTTGATGCCTGGAGGCTATACTCTCCGGACACATTGGAATACACATTTTACTCACCAACTCACAAGTTCCAATCCAGAATTGACTACTTATTTCTTTCACTTCCCCTAGTTGCTACACTTGCACATGCTAAAATTGGGTCAATACTAATTTCAGATCATGCACCGGTTATAATAGATTGGGATTTGTTACCTGAGACCTCTAAATCTAATAGATGGCGCTTCAATAATAGCTTATTGAAAGATAAGGAATTTGTACAAAATTTTGAATGTTTTATACAAGAATACTTTTTGCATAATGTCACACCGGATATTCCGTTCCATATTGTTTGGGATGCTTTCAAAGCTTCTGCCCGGGGACATATAATTAACTTCGTCCTGACTAATAGGATAAAGGCTAATAAGGAATCCTCAATACTGCTTCAGTCCATTAAGCAATTAGAACATGAATTTTTTACTACAAAGAATGATATTGTGCTACAGCATTTAGTGAATGCTAAATTTGAGTTCAATAAAAGATCAACAGAGGAAGCTGCCGGAACACTGTTAAAAATTAATTCCAAGTTTTACGGTGGACGAAATAAGGCAGGCAAACTACTTGCCAACTATCTGAAAGTTAAATCTCAAAACTCTAAAATATTAAAAGTTATGGATGAAAGCGGGTGACCTCATGTTAAAAACAATGACATTTTGAAATGCTTTACTGATTTTTATACAAATCTTTACACACAAGACCACTTCCCCACGGATGAGGCAGTAGATTCCGATTTTCATTCTCTCCCACCAAGACAGCAACAGATACAGGATCTTTCTTTTCTGGAAGAGAATATTTCAATTACTGAGCTAAAATCCGCTCTTAATGCACTACCCAAGGAAAAAGCTCCGGACCCGGACAGTTTTCTGTTGAATTTTACTTCTGTTTTTCACATCTTTTACTCCCACACTTACTTGCTTTATATCAGTGTTTTATCTATCAGGAAGAAGCTAAAGGGACTTTTTGGAGGCTATGACTTGTTTGATCCCTAAAAAAGATAATGACCCTTCCTTATATGCCAATTATAGACCCATCTCCCTTAATAATCTAGATTGCAAACTTTTCGCCAAGATTCTATCAATTAGGATTTCTCCTCTAATTCCAGATATGGTTGGACTTGAGCAGACTGGATTTGTTAAGGGAAGACACATGGCTGACAATTGTAGGTTGTTTCTGGATATTCTACATACAACTTCTTTTGACAATACACCTATGGCTGCTGTAACTTTGGATGCTGACAAGTCTTTTGACCGTGTCAACTGGAAGTTTATGACGCGGGCTTTAAAATGGCATGGTTTTAGCCCAACTTTTCTCAGATATATAATTATATTATATTCCTCCCCGATGACGTCTGTTTTTTTAAATGGTTCCCAGTCTTCATATTTTCCCCTTTTATGGGGTACCAGACAGGGATGTCCTTTATCTCCTTTGCTTTTTATTTTATCCTTAGAACCCTTTTTGCACACACTACGAAATTCCTCATCATTTCATGGCTTTCGACATAAGGATACTGAGATTAAGTTCTCAGCGTATGCTGAAGATGTGATCCTTTATGTCTCTGAACCGGAAACATCAATCCCGACTTTTTCTAATCTTTTAACATCGTACTCTAGGCTATCTGGATATAAATTGAACTTTTCAAAATCAGAGGTACTCCCTCTTAATAAGTATTGTCTGAAGGCTATGTTTGATGGCACAGGGCTTAAATGGTCTCTGCAATTTATCAAGTGTTTGGGAATTAAATATTCTACTTCCATGGCAAAGACAATTCAGATAAATTTAGAAGATGTTCATCATAAGATCCTTCAGATGACGGAGAAATGGTCCCATTATATTTGTCCTGGTAGGGTAGGTTGACCACTATAAAGATGATGTTTTTACCTGTCATTAATTTCTATTTGCCCATGTTGCCTATTAAGTTACCTTTAACATTTTTTAAGCTATTGAATAAATCTATTGCTACGTTTTTATGGAATGGTAAAAGAGCGCGCATTTCTTTAGCGAATCTTTGTAAACCTAAAGAGTTGGGGGGCGTAAGTTTTCCAAATTTTCAGCAATACCATAATGCCTTTGTTTTAAAACAGGTTCTACCATGCATGGGGGATACTGATTCTCCACCAAATAATATTTGGCGTATCACCTTTTCCTTTTTATTCTTTACCATATTTTTCGAAACCTCCTTGAGCCTTTTCCGCTCCACCCATTATGTGTTCCAGTATGGTTTCTTCTTGTATTCTCACAAAGCCCTTATCCCCCATACAAAAATTTGGGAATCCTCTTTATGGCATAATAAATCTCTCAAAATTTCGAATCAAACAATTTTTTGGAAACAATGGATTCTGAAAGGTGTTATTCAAGATAAACAATTACTGTGTGATGACTCCTCTTCCTTTTTCCGTAATTCAAACCAAATTTGCTCTTCCTTCTACTTATGCCATTAAATATGACTCCCTCAAAGATGATCTTTTGCAAGCTATCTCCACACTCACTCAATTGCAACCTCAGATAAATTCCTCACTTCCTGATCCAATTGCACCTTCGTCATCACTTAAAGCATCATATATATATAAATATTTGCATTATATTACCCCTTCCCGTTCCAAGTCTAAAATTGAAGCATTGTGGGAATCTGATCTTCAGCAGTCCTTTTCTTAAGGGTTTGGGGTTTAATTTGGAGCAAAATACACCACACTTCGAATAATGCCAGCACCACACAAACCCTTTATTATTTTTACGATGGGCTATACATTACCCCACTTTCTTTGCAAAAATATAACCCAAATCTTTCAAATATGTGTTGGTCTTGTAAAACGCTCCCTGGTACATATCTACATATGATTTTTCACTGTCCGCCAAACAATGCTTTTTGGTTGCAGGTCTGTAGAACTATTTCCACTATTTGTTCTATTTATTTCCCTTTTGATATCAAATGTATTTTTCCGGGAAGCTCCTCACGCGCTTGGCCCGTACGCTCTAAATTAGGTAAATTTCTGGATCTGTCACTTGCTATCGCTTTTCAAGTCATCACATCAAATTGGAAGAATGCTAAGAATATCAATATTACTAGTTGGTGGAATCTTCTTTGCTCTCATCATAGGCTTGCTACAGCTTCAGCTACCTCTACATTGCAGATGATAAATAAGGACCTCTTTTGGTCTCCGATTATTGGTTACTTAAATAAAAAGCCTAAACCCTCCAAGGATCCTACGATGGTTTTCCAGCCCCCTGACTGTTTTTCTCTTCCTGTTTAATATCATACATAGTTATTTTGCAATTGTTATTGTATGAGATACGTTTTTATACGACAAGACATTACTATATATAACAAGCTCTTATATGATATAAAGTTTACTATGTGATACATGTACAGATATGTAATATGTATTGTTTTATTCTTCCTTTTTCTTTCTTTTTTTCTTTCTTTCTTCTCTCTAGATTCTTCTGTTTTCTTCCTTCTTTTTCCTTTTTTCTTAAAATACAAATTACAAAAAATGTGATATCATAAGTGCAGAATTATGCTGTTATTCTAATAAGTTTATTGTACAATTTCCTCTTTGTATTTTTAGGTATTAATTTTGCCTCTTCGGTTAGTATTCTATTTTTGTAATCTGGTTTTTCACTCTAAGCACCAGATAATTCTGTACATTTGTATTTCACTTTAATAAAGCCTTTATTAAACTCAAAAAAACTACCCGACCCCCCGAGCCCTAAATATTACCTTGCCCTCCCCTAAGCCCTAAAAACTACCCCGACTACCCATTCCCCTACCCCTGAGGCCTAAAACCCTGTCCCTTAACAAACACTATCCCAACCCCCGCGCTGTCCCTTAAACTACCCCAACCCCTTCCACTGCCCTTAGACCTAATACCCTAACCCCTAATTTAAAAAACTACCCTGACCATCCCTCAGCCCTTAAAATTACTCCGACCCTCCCCAGCCCAGAAAACTACTGCCGATCCCCCCAGCCCTGCAAACTACCTCTGACCCCCCCAGGCCTGAAAATTACCCCCTAACCCCCTGCCTAGAAAACTACCCCAAACCCCACCGCCCAGAAAATTGCCCCCGAAACCCCCCAGCCCAGAAAACTACCCCGACCCCCAGCCCAGAAAACTACCCGACCCCCCAGCCCAGAAAATGAGTCCCGATCCCCCCCAGCCCTGAAAACTACCCCCAACCCCACTCCCAGCCCAGAAAACTACCCCGACCCCCCAGCCCTGAAAACTACCTCCGGACCCCCCCAGCCCTGAAAACTAGCCCTGACCCCCCCAGCCCAGAACACTACCCCCAACTCCCCAGCCCAGAAAATTACCCTGATCCCCCAGCCGAGAAAACTACCCCAGACCCCCCCAGCCTAGAAAACTACCTCCAGCCCAAAAATCTACCCAGCCCCACTTACCTCACTGCAGCTTTCTTCCTGGCAAGATCTTCCTGCTTCCGTCCCTGCTGCCTGCTTCAGCCAGCAGCTAGACCGCGCACTGCCTTAACCACGCATATGCATGGTTAAGGCATATGCGTGGTTAAGGCAAGCATGGATGAGCTTGCGTAGTCGCAACACACGTGGTTAAGACCGCAGTGTTCCGACTGTTTCCTGATGGCCAACCATACATACATTGAACAGTTTTTTTAAAACCATGAGAGTGGACCCAAAAGCCACCTCAGTGACTACCATGTGCATCTTCAGTTAATAGCGCAAATACCAGTTTCCTAGTTACACATGGATTCTAGAGGATCCAGTTTCAGCATATGGGTGTTTGGACACTGGACTGTACATTTCGAGTGGAACTAACATGGAAAATATGGATTAACCCCTTCCAGGCTCATGACGGAATGGTTCCGTCATGAGCACAAGTTCAAGTGTGCTCATGATTTCCCTTTTTTTTTTTTGCTTTGGAAGGTGGGGAAGAGCTTCCCCAACATCCCGAGGCCTGTTAGGGGTTTTCCTTGCAATGACGATCGCGCGCATGTCGTCATTACAATGAAAACAAAACTGAAACTTAGTTTCAGTTTCACAGTTTCGGTGCTTGTGGGGCTATCTCAGCATCAAAAAACATGGGAGAGGTATCGTTGGAAAGGGGAGAATCTCCCCTTTCCAATGGTACCCTTCCCTATTGGATTCCTGCTTGGGGATTGCCCCAGGAGGGCGATCCCCAAGCAGGGATCCACCCACTAGCCACCAGGGAGGGGGGAGCGGCCCCTTGGGCAAGGGTCTTCGCTCCCCCATACAATGTTGCCAGACAGCCTTTCTGCCACCCCTGGGGGGGCAGATGGGGGCAGTAGCCTCCAATATGCCCCCTCAGGGGGCAGAAAGCACCCTAGAAGCCAGGGATTTTTTTATAGGCCAGGAGGGGGGGCTGCCCAGAATGGGCATGCCAATGCCCCCACCCTACCCCCCCCAAAGTAGGACTAAGACTTTGTGCCCCCCCAGGAGGCAGATGGGGGCAATAGCCCCTGATCTGACCCCCAGGGGGCAGAAAGCCCACTGGGCCCCAAGGATTTTTTTTTTTTATATATATAAGTAGGGGTGGGGGCTGCCCAGAATGGGCATGCCAATGACCCCACCCCAAATATTTTTTTACAGTCTTTCTGCCCCCCATGGGAGGCAGATGGGGCAATAGCCCTTTATCTGCCCCCCGGCGGGGGGGGCAGTATGCCCACTAGGCACCAGGGATTTTTTTTCTCCAAAGTTCGGGCGGGGCAGCCCAGAATAGGCATGCCAATGCCCCCCCCAAAAAATGCCACAGTCTTTCTGCCCCCCCCCAGGAGGCAGATGGGGGCAGTAGCCCCTGATCTGCCCCCCGGGGGGGGCAGAAAGCCCACAAGGCGCCAGGGATTTTTTAAATATATACTTAGGGGTGGGGGCTGCCCAGAATTGTCATGCCAATGCCCCCACCCCAAAAGAAAAATGCTACAGTCTTTCTGCCCCCCCGGGAGGCAGTAGAGGGCAATAGCTCCTTATCTGCCCCCTCGGGGGGGGGCAGAATCCCACTAAGCACCAGGGGTATATTTTGTTTAAAATTCAGGGGTGGGGGCTGCCCAGGATGGGTATGCCAATGCCCCCACCCCCAAAAAAAGATGCCACAGTTTTTCTGCCCCCCAGGAGGCAGATGGGGGCAGTAGCCCCTGATCTGCCCCCCGGGGGGGCAGAGAGCTGACTAGGCACCAGCGATTATGCTGGCTTTTTTATATGTAGGGGTGGGGGCTGCCCAGAATGGGCATCTCAATGTTCCACCCACCCCACAAAATAGCCAGAGTCTTTCTGCCCCCCTTGGGGGCATATCGGGGCAATAGCCCCCAATTTCCCCCCTCCCCAGAGCGGCAGAGAGCCCACGAGGCACAGAATTTTTTTCGGAATGTGCTTAGCTGTGGATGTTGGTTCCTAGCGCAACTGTCACCCAAGGAAACCTAGCAAACCTATATATTTTTTAAAACTAGACACCCAGGGAAATCTAGGATGTGGTGACTTGTGTGGCTCTCACTCTGTTCTGTTACCCAGAATCCCTTGCAAAACTCAAACTTTGTAAAAAAAAACACATTTTCCTCACATTTCTGTGATGGAAAGTTCTGGAATCTGCGCAGATCCACAAACTTCCACCCACCCCGCATTCCCCAAAGTATTCCAATAAAAATGATACCTTACTTGTGTGGGTAGGCCTAGTGCCCGCGACAGGAAATGGCCCAAACCGCAACGTGGACACACCACATTTATACAGTGAAAACGGACCCTTTTTTTGCAAAGTGCCTAGCTGTAGATTTTGAACCCTAGATCTGCCGGCACCTAGGGAAACCTAGCAAACCTATACATTTTTGAAAACTAGAAACCAAGGTGAATCCAGGATGGAGTGCCTTGTGTGGCTCCCACCAGGTTCTCTTACCCAGAATCCCTTGCAAACCTCAAACTTTGTCAAAAAAAACAAATTTTCCTCACATTTATGTGGTGGAAAATTCTGGAATCTGCGTGGATCCACAAAATTCCACCCACCCCACACCCCCAAAGTCTTCCAAGAAAAATGGTACCTCACTTGTGTGGGTAGGCCTAGTGCCCGCGACAGCGGCCCAAAACGCAACATGGACACACCACATTTTCACAGTGAAAACTGACCCTTTTTTTGCAAAGTGCGCATAGCTGTATATTTTGAACCCTAGCTCTGCAGGCACCTAGGTAAACCTAGCAAACCTATACCTTTTTGAAAACTAGACACCCAGGGAATACAGGATGGGGTGACTTGTCTGGCTCTCTCCAGGTTCTGTTACCCAGAATCCCTTGCAAACCTCAAACTTTGTAAAAAAAAACACATTTTCCTCACATTTCTGTGGTGGAAAGTTCTGGAATCTACGTGGATCCACAAAATTCTACCCACCCCGCATTCCCTAAAGTCTTCCAAGAAAAATGGTACCTCACTTGTGTGGGTAGGCCTAGTGCCCGCAACAGGAAATGGCCCAAAACGCAACGTGAACACACCACATTTTCACAGTGAAAACTGACCCTTTTTTTTGCAAAGTGCCTAGCTGTAGATTTTGAACCCTAGCTCTGCCAGCACCTAGCGAAACCTAGGAAATCTATACATTTTTAAAACTAGACACCCAGGGGACTCCAGGATGGGGTGACTTGTCTGGCTCTCACCAAGTTCTGTTACCCAGAATCCCTTGCAAGCCTCAAACGTTGTAAAAAAAACACATTTTCCTCACATTTCTGTGATGGAAAGTTCTGGAATCTGCGTGGAACCACAAATTTCCTACAACCCAGCGTTCCCCCAGGTCTCCTGATAAAAATGATACCTCACTCGCGTGTGTGGGTCAAGTACCCTCGACAGGCAAGGGCCCAAAACGTATTGAGGAGACATCAAAATTACCTATCACAAAACAACCTGGTTTTGCAAGGGGGGTCACCTGGGTTTTTGGAGCCGGGCTTGGCGGCCATCTTGGGAAACCTACCAAACCCACACATTTCTGAAAACTAGACACCCGGGGGAGTCCAGCGAGGTATGGCTTGCATGGGCCCCCCAACGTTTTCCTACCCAGAATCCCCTGCAAACCTCAAATTTAGCTGAAAAAATCAAATTTTTCTCAAACTTCTCTGTGGGGAAGTTTAGGAATCTGCATGGATCCATAAATTTCCTACCAGCCAGAGTTCCCCCAGGTCTCCCGATAAAAGTGGTACCTCACTCGCGTGGGTGGGTCAAGTACCCGCGGCAGGCAAGGGCCCAAAACGTATTGAGGAGACATCAAAATTACCTATCACAAAACAACCTGGTTTTGCAAGGGGGGTCACCTGGGTTTTTGGCCCCGTGCTCGGCGGCCATGCTGGGAAACCTACCAAACCCACACATTTCTGAAAACTAGACACCCGGGGGGAGTCCAGCGAGGTATGGCTTGCGTGGACCCCCCAACGTTTTCCTACCCAGAATCCCCTGCAAACCTCAAATTTAACTGAAAAAATAAAAAATTTCTCAAATTTCTGTGTGGGACAATTCTGAAATCTGCATGGATCCACAAATTTCCTACCACCCAGCGTTCCCCCAGGTCTCCCGATAACAATGGTACCTCACTCGTGTGGGTGGGTCAAGTACCCACGACAGGCAAGGGCCCAAAACGTATTGAGGAGACATCAAAATTACCTATCACAAAACAACCTGGTTTTGCAAGAGGGTCACCTGGGTTTTTGGCCCCGGGCTCGGCGGTCATCTTGGAAAACTACCAAACCAACACATTTTTGAAAACTAGACACCCGGGGGAGTACAACGAGGTATGACTTGCGTAGATCCCCCAACGTTTTCCTACCCAGAACCCCATGCAAACCTCAAATTTAGCTGAAAAAAACAAATTTTCCACATATTTTTGTGTGGAATTACCGTGCCGGCACAAATGTCCTACCCCATAGCGTTCCCCACAGTCTCCCGAGTAAAATGATACCTCACTTGTGTGGGTGTCCAATGCAGAATTGGCTAAAAATGTATTTTTTTTTAAATGTAGCGCTTAGAATTCTCGGTGCTATACCCTTAGGGGCACATGCATCAAAGGTTTTTGCGATCGCAAACGGTGCGATTCGCAAAAATCGGCCGTTTGCGATCGCAAATTGGCCTTTGGAGATGCATGAAAGTGTTTCTATGCGCAATTTAAGAATTCGCAATTATTTGCGAATTCCTAAATTACGATTGCATTTAAGGAATCGCAATTTGCGATTCCTTAAATGCAATGCTAGAAGCACTTTCAAATAGCGATTTCGCTATTTGGGACCACAAATTACAGACAAATCAAACTTGTCTGTAATTTGCAAAAACTTTGAAAAATGCACTAAAATGCATTTTTTAAAGTTTTAGGTTACACACACACATGCCCTTGGGGCATGTGTGTGCACAACATGGGTGCACATCGCAATTTCAGGGTGCAACAGGGTGTCATTTTGACACCCTTGCACCCTTGAAATTGCATGAGCTAATCTGCAGTACCTACTGGTACTCGCAAATTGCGCATGCAATCTCCAATTCATTCCTATGGGCCTGTAGGCCCATAGGAATGAATGAGACGGCATTCCTTAATTGCGAGTCGCAATTTGCGAGTCACAATTAAGGAATGTTTAGGAATCGCTATTTTATAGCGATTCCTACATGCATAGGCTTTTGCGATTCCTTAATTGCGATTCCTTAATAATCGCAATTAAGGAATCGCAAAAGCCTACCTTGATGCATGTGCCCCTTAATCCCTATGTTTTTGGCTCTTCCCAGCCACAGGCCCTTGCCCCACCCACACAAGTGAGGTATCATTTTACTCGGGAGACTGAGGGGAACGCTGTGGGGTAGGACATTTGTGCCGGCATGGTGAGTCCACAAATAAATATGTGCAAAATGTGCTTTTTCAGCTAAATTTGAGGTTTGCAGGGGATTCTGGGTAAGAAAATGTTGGGGGATCCACACAAGCCATACCTCGCTGGACTCCAGCGGGTGTCTAGTTTTCAGAAATGTGTGGGTTTGGTAGTTTCCCAAGATGGCCACCAAACCTGGGGCAAAAAACCCAGGTGACCCCCCTTGCAAAACCAGGTTGTTTTGTGATAGGTAATTTTGATGTCTCCTCAATAAGTTTTGGACCCTTGCCTGTCGCGGGTACTTGACCCACCCACGCGAGTGAGGTATCATTTTTATCAGGAGACCTGGGGGAACGCTGGGTGGTAGGAAATTTGTGGATCCATGCAGATTCCAGTACTTTCCCACACGGAAATTTGAGAAAAATTTGATTTTTCTCAGAAACACAGATGCCCCCTATGTATCCGAAAATGACCTGGTTTTGCAAGGGGGGTCACATGAGTTTTTGGTCGCGGGCTTGGCGGCCATCTAGGGAAACCTACCAAATCCATACATTTCTGAAACCTAGAGACCTGGGGGAGTCCAGGGAGGTATGGCTTGCATGGATCCCCCAACGTTCCCCTACCCAGAATCCCCTGCAAACCTCAAATTTTGATGAAAAAAAATCAAATTTTTCTCAAATTTCTGTGTGGGAAAATTGTAGGATCACCGGGCTGACACAAATTCCCTACCACCCAGCGTTCCCCCAGGTCTCCTGATAAAAATGGTACCTCACTCATGTGGGTGGGTCAAGTACCCGCGACAGGCAAGGGCCCAAAACGTATTGTGTAGACATCAAAATTACCTATCACAAAACAACCTGGTTTTGCAAGAGGGTCACCTGGGTTTTTGGCCCCGGGCTCGGCGGCCATCTTGGGAAACTACCAAACCAACACATTTTTGAAAACTAGACACCCGGGGGAGTACAACGAGGTATGACTTGCGTAGATCCCCCAACATTTTCCTACCCAGAACCCCCTGCAAACCTCAAATTTAGCTGGAAAAAACAAATTTTCCACATATTTTTGTGTGGAATCACCGTGCCGGCACAAATGTCCTACCCCATAGCGTTCCCCACAGTCTCCCGAGTAAAATGATACCTCACTTGTGTGGGTGTCCAATGCAGAATTGGCTAAAAACGTATTTTTAAACAAATGTAGCGCTTAGAATTCTCGGTGCTATACCCTTAATCCCTATGTTTTTGGCTCTTCCCAGCCACATGCCCTTGCCCCACCCACACAAGTGAGGTATCATTTTACTCGGGAGACTGAAGGGAACGCTGTGGGGTAGGACATTTGTGCCGGCATGGTGATTCCACAAATAAATATGTGCAAAATGTGTTTTTTTCAGCTAAATTTGAGGTTTGCAGGGGATTCTGGGTAAGAAAACGTTGGGGGATCCACGCAAGCCATACCTCGCTGGACTCCACCGGGTGTCTAGTTTTCAGAAATGTGTGGGTTTGGTAGTTTCCCAAGATGGCCACCAAACCTGGGGCAAAAAACCCAGGTGACCCCCCTTGCAAAACCAGGTTGTTTTGTGATAGGTAATTTTGTTGTCTCCTCAATACGTTTTGGACCCTTGCCTGTCGCGGGTACTTGACCCACCCATGCGAGTGAGGTATCATTTTTATCGGGAGACCTGGGGGAACTCTGGGTGGTAGGAAATTTGTGGATCCATGCAGATTCCAGTACTTTCCCACACAGAAATTTGAGAAAAATTTGATTTTTCTCAGAAACACAGATGCCCTCTATGTATCCGAAAATGACCTGGTTTTGCAAGGGGGGTCACATGAGTTTTTGGTCCCAGGCTTGGCGGCCATCTAGGGAAACCTACCAAATCCTCACATTTCTGAAACCTAGAGACCTGGGGGAGTCCAGGGAGGTATGGCTTGCATGGATCCCCCAACGTTCCCCTACCCAGAATCCCCTGCAAACCTCACATTTTGATGAAAAAAATCAAGTTTTTCTCAAATTTCTGTGTGGGAAAGTTGTAGGATCACCGGGCTGACACAAATTTCCTACCACCCAGCGTTCCCCCAGGTCTCCCGATAAAAATGGTACCTCACTCATGTGGGTGGGTCAAGTACCCACGACAGGCAAGGGCCCAAAACATATTGTGGAGACATCAAAATTACCTATCACAAAATGATCTGCTTTTGCAAGGGGGTCACATGAGTTTTTGGTCCCAGGCTTGACGGCCATCTAGGGAAACCTACCAAACCGACACATTTCTGAAAACTAGAGACCCGGGGCAGCCAAGGAAGGTATGGCTTGTGTGGATCCACAAACGTTTCCCTACCCAGAATCCCCTGCAAACCTCAATTTTTTTTGAAAAAATCTAATTTTTCTCAAATTTCTGTGTGGGATAGTACTGGAATCTGCATGGATCCACAAATTTCCTACCACCCAGAATTCCTCCAGTTCTCCCGATAAAAATGGTACCTCACTCACGTGGATGGGTCAAGTACCCGCGACAGGTAAGGGCCCAAAACGTATTGAGGAGACATCAAAATTACCTATCACAAAACAACCTGGTTTTGCAAGGGGGGTCACCTGGGTTTTTGGCCCTGGGCTCGGCGGCCATCTTGGGAAACTACCAAACCCATACATTTCTGAAAACTAGACACCCGGAGGAGTCCAGCGAGGTATGGCTTGCATGGATCCCCCAACGTTTTCCTACCCAGAATCCCCTGCAAACCTCAAATTTAGCTGAAAAAAACAAATTTTCCACATATTTATGTGTGGAATCACCGTGCTGGCACAAATGTCCTACTCCACAGCGTTCCCCTCAGTCTCCCGAGTAAAATGATACCTCTCTTGTGTGGGTGGGGCAAGGGCCTGTGACTGGGAAGAGCCAAAAACATAGGGATTAAGGGTATAGCACCGAGAATTCTAAGCGCTGCATTTTTTTAAAAATACGTTTTTAGCCAATTCTGCATTGGACACCCACACAAGAGGTATCATTTTACTCATGAGACTGAGGGGAACGCTGTGGGGTAGGAAATCTGAGGTTTGCAGGGGATTCTGGGTAGGAAATTGTTGGGGGGTCCACGCAAGCCATACCTCGCTGGACTCCCCCGGGTGTCTAGTTTTCAGAAATGTGTGGGTTTGGTAGGTTTCCCAAGACTGCCGCCGAGCCCGGGGCCAAAAACCCAGGTGACCCCCCTTGCAAAACCAGGTTGTTTTGTGATAGGTAATTTTGATGTCTCCTCAATACGTTTTGGGCCGTTGCCTGTCGCCGGTATTTGACCCACCCACGCGAGTGAGGGACCATTTTTCTCGGAAGACTTTGGGGAATGCGGGATGGGTGGAATTTTGTGGATCCAAGCAGATTCCAGAACTTTCCACCACAGAAATGTGAGGAAAATGTTTTTTTTTTTTACAAAGTTTGAGGTTTGCATGGGATTCTGGGTAACAGAACCTGGTGCGAGCCAGACAAGTCACCCCATCCTGGATTCCCCTGGGTGTCTAGTTTTCAAAAATGTATAGGTTTGCTAGGTTTTCCTAGGTGCCGGCAGAGCTAGGGTTCAAAATCTACAGCTAGGCACTTTGCAAAAAAGGGTCAGTTTTCAATGTGAAAATGTGGTGTGTCCACGTTGTGTTTTGGGCCGTTTCCTGTTGCGGGACTAGGCCTACCCACACAAGTGAGGTACCATTTTTCTCGGAAGACTTTGGGAAATGCGTGGTGGGTGAAATTTTGTGGATTCGAGCAGATTCCAGAACTTTCCACCACAGAAATGTGAGGAAAATGTGTTTTATTTTACAAAGTTTGAGGTTTGCAAGGGATTCTGGGTAACAGAACCTGGTGGGAGCCAGACAAGTCACAACAATCCTGGATTCCCCATGGTGTCTATTTTTCAAAAATATATAGGTTTGCTAGGTTTCCCTAGGTGCCGGCAGAGCTAGGGTTCAAAATCTACAGCTAGGTACTTTGAAAAAAAAGGGTCCGTTTGCACTGTACAAATGTGGTGTCCACGTTGCGTTTTGGGCCGTTTCCTGTTGCGGGCACTAGGCCTACCCACACAAGTGAGGTACCATTTTTATCGGAAGACTTTGGGGAATGCGGGGTGGGTGGAATTTTGTGGATCCTCGCAGATTACAGAACTTTCCATCACAGAAATGTGAGGAAAATGTGTTTTTTTTTTACAAAGTTTGAGGTTTGCAAGAATTGTAGAGCAACTGTTATTACCTAATGACTTTCGATGCATTTCTGCCTTCCAATTGAAAGACAATGTGTAAAAAAGAAGTCACTTTGAAAAATGTCCTATAATTCTCATGCTAGTATGGGTACTCACAATTTCGGAAATGTGCAAATAGCTACTGTTTCTAAACTCTATATTTTGTTCCAATTTCAGAAATACATAAGTGTCTTTCATCCCGATTTTTCACTATATATATTTTCCCAAATTAATTGCTATATACCCGGTACATAATAAAAAACCATTGCAAGACGCTGCTCAGTTATTGGCTCTGGGTTCGTCGGGTACTTGGTGAACCTACAAGTCCTATATATCCCCACAACCAGAAAGGTCCAGCTGATGTAACGGTATATTGCTTTTAAACATCTGTCATAATTAGAAGAAGTGTAAAATTTTTTGAGAGGGACCCCTTGCTCAAACCAGGGGAATAGGGTACTATTGACAAGTAGAAGAGAGAAATCCCTTGGTGGAAATATATATTCTATTAATACTGGGTCGCTAAATTCCCAGGACAAAAATTGTGGCCCAAATATTAGAGAATTCTAGGTTGAAGATATTCCTACACAACTAAGAAAGGTATATTTAAAAACCTGCAGTAGAAGGACGTTTTTCTGCAGCTGCCCCACACGAATTTGAAGTTAATCTCACCTTGAACTTTTAAATGGAAATTAAACTCCTTTGAAGATTTTATCGGCGAGTGTGTATAAGTGAGGGGTGCAAAATTCTTTTTCAAGATTGATAATCCACAATTTTAATGTAGAAGACAGAGCGACATATTTTGAAAGATCGCTTTGTTTTGAAGCTATAATAAGGATTGCCATCTATGATTTTATGAGACTCTCTGGATAGAGGTTATGAACATGCTCAAAAGGTCAAAATTTATGGAGGTGGCAGTAAAATGATATAAGGACTGTGATCAAAGGCAACCATATAGTGCCATTCAAGAGAGACGTATATTTTGTCTTGATAAAGATGGGTAAACAATAGAACCATCGAAACGCGTCGACGCTTTATTCAACACAATCCGTGGAAACAGCTCACCCTTTAGACAAGGATTATAGATTGTATCTAGGATTTGCTCCTGAATTATTCCAATCGGATGTGTTTTTAATGACAAATTGCACTGTCTATATTTGTCTCTCTGTTTAATGTTTGTTGTCATATATTAGAGATCAAAGCTTCTGTAAAAAGATTTTTCGTGTTGAACTACTGTATTGTATTATTAGTGTACTTCCATTTGCTCGGAATGTTATGTAAACAAAGGATTTTAATAGGTATGTGAATTTGATGTCATTTTAAGTGTAATGTGTTTTATATGAAGTGATTAATTTTAAATAAAGTCAAGAATTTTTAAATATACCTTTCTTAGTTGTGTAGGAATATCTTCAACCTAGAATTCTCTAATATTTGGGCCACAATTTTTGTCCTGGGAATTTAGCGACCCAGTATTAATAAAATATATATTTCCACCAAGGGATTTCTCATAATTAGAAGAAGTTACAGGTGAAAACGTTGGCACAAATGGCTGTTTTTTTCAACTCATTTTCAATGTTTCCTATATTCAACTGTTAGTTTCTATAAAGAAACCTTGAAAGATCTACACAAATGACCCCTTGCTGAATTCAGAATTTTGTCTACTTTTCTAAAATGTATAGCTTTCCAGGATCCATTATTGCTTTCATACCCATTTCTACCATTAACTGGAAGAAGGTTGAAAGCGCAAAAAATAGCAAAAATAGGCTATGTCCCAGTAAAATGCAAAAACTGTGTACAAAATGTTGGTTTTCTGACAAAAGTCTGTGAGTCCCTGAAAGCTGGGAAGATTGTGATTTCAGCCCCACAAACCCTTTGTTGATAACATTTGCAGGGGAAAAAACAGACACTTTCATTTGCAGCACTTTTTTCCGATTTTTCCCCAAAAAAAAGAATTAGCTGTATTTTGGCTAATTTCTGGGTCCCTTCCAGGGGAATCCACAAACCCTGGGAACCTTTAGAATTCCCATGATGTTGGAAGAAAAGGACGCAAATTTGGCGTGGATACCTTATGTGGTCAAAAAGTTACAGGGGCCTAAGCGCGAACTACCCCTATTGGCCAAAAGAAGGCTTAGCACGGGGGGGGGTGGGAAGGGGGCGGCCTAGCAGCGAAGGGGTTAAAAAAAAAATTAACAATACCAATAACCAAAAGCAACTGGAATCACTTGGAATGTTCTACCTAGTAGCCCATTAGATGTCCGAAAACGAATATGCCTACAACAGATGGTAGAAGAAACCATTTGCATCAGCTCACCTGGAATTTCTAGCAGGGAATAAGGATTTTCTGGAATAACATAAAATAGTGCCACATACACCTGTAGGTCAATGGCCTATCAAATTTGGGTGGATTTTATGTTTTTTTCAAATTCATTTCGTCAGAGTCATGAAATACACATTTGCAAGGCTGAATATGAATAAGAGTCGATCAAACTCTCATCTGGGCATCAATGCAAAAAACACCGTTAAGAATTATTGTGTTTGGGAGGGTGTCAGCAGAAGTAGAGGTACATGTGCCACAGAAAGCTTTGCTTACCCTGTATGAGTTGACAGTCTTTACAGGTCAAAAGCATAAAACAGATTTGAGGGACTTGGAATGAATGAAGACATTGTTTTCTTGCACACGGCACTTTCTTGCTGTCGGAGGTTTGATGGAAGCGCGGAAACATGCATCGAGTTGCCTGCCATGCTTGTGGCCAATAATAGCGCTGCAAATGAAAGGGAGGCTCCGAAACCATAGTTACAAACATGTGCGCTTCCTAGGCGTCTGGTCTTTAACAGGCCAGACCACATCAGTGTACACAGTGCGGAAAGACGACCAGAGCACTCCTATGGCACCACCTACAACTGCCATGGAAAGAGAAACACCCATCTATTCTCCTTTATGAGACAGACAACGTCAACGTCAACAAATAATGTGACAGCTGCACTGAAGGCTGCGTTGTCTGAAATATCTCTCCACACCGCAGCCCTTGGGGTACCTAAAGGGATTTCAGCCCAGAAATGAAATAGAACATTTTCATATAGAAATCTTACTGAAATGTCTTTATTTTTTCCATTGTAGTTGAGTGACACGGCATTATAATTTTGAAAGACATGAATATATTTCTATTTAAAAAGACGAGAGGACGTAACAAACGTGACAAATGGCGCTGCAGGAGCAGGGCGCGTGCGACCGTGAGGCTCGCGCCCCGTCCCCTCCAGCCAGCAGCTCCTCTCTGTATATTCGCAGACAGTGCCTGAAACCTGGGTGGTCTCATACTTTCCAGTCCCTGGCAGAATTTATTAGTGCGGTTCCTCCCCCTGCTGCTCTCCTCCAAACACCTCATTTACAGCCAGTTTATTTGTTCTAATAACCCCCTCCCTGTCGAGGTTAATAGAGGGATTGTTCGGTGAGTAATGGCAAATCAATGGCGTTGAAAGCAGCGTGACAAGCACCTTCTTCCCTGCACCAGGCCGCACAAAGGAGGGCACAAAACTAAGCCCGAGTGCAGAGATACAGTCAGCTCGGCAAACCCAGGCAGCTTCGGGGCAGTTGAACCGAACACAGTTTGAAAAGTGTGATACTATCTCCAGAGGTAGTTATATTTTTAATGGATGTACAGAAATGTATACACAAGGTGGCAGCCCTTCGACGTTAACTTGTAAGTTAAAAGATTGTCGAAAAGAAGATGTCAACATTTTAACAAAATCAATATACCCCAGGGGCTGTGCAGCAAACAGGCCATTGCACAACAGATGCGCTGTACGTAATCAGGTCAGCATAATAATTTACTTTGGTGGTGGAGGGAGGGAGCTTGGCCATTTTGTATCTTTCATATCGGATGTCATCAAAGTGGAAACACAATATGACAAGGACGAAGGGAAAGCAAGAGGAATTTTGAGGTACACCGGAACAGATGTGTTACCTGCGGGAAAATTAGGTTCAGTTACTATTTATTGTTCAGTGCAGAATTTAATGAAAGTACGTCATTAAAGATATTTGTAGTGTACATCCAGAATTCTGTTTCGCTTGTGGAGTCCATTGTTCGAGGCTGCATTTGGAGGTGGTGTGTGTGTGCGTGTGTGTGTATGGCGAAAGGGACTCGAACTGTAGTGTAGGATTCGTAGGAATGCAATTCACAGTCCTTTAGTGGGGTCTGGAGCAGGGCTCGAGTCGGGGTACCACGCGGGTGGACGGCGTCCCCCCACTTATTTTACCGGGAGCTCGATAACTGGAGCAAATGGAGCCACACATTCACTCTTTGGCCTCTCTGGGGCGAGATCGGAGCTCATTCAGAACGCTGCTCACGCGCTGGCTTCTCTGATGCAATCGCATCTAAGGGGTGAGCGAGGGGAGGCAATGAGTCTGATGGTGCAAGCCAACTTTCGTGACGTCACTTCCTGTCGTGACGTCAGCGTCCCCCCACTTCTTTTTTTAGGACTTGTGCCCTGGTCTGGAGTGACAGATCCTGCTGGAGAGGAACTGTTTCCTGGTTTGAGAAGTTGATTTCTTTGATTAGGTGACCGGACACCTCTTCCCTGTATTGGAGGAGGGTCATGCCTGGTTACTTACCACTAATATTCATTACTCCGAGTCCAAGTCTTCCTCATCACAGTCCTTACATATGAGTTTACCTCCAATCATGCAAAACCTAATCACCAAACTTAACTTTTCCTTCCCAATCCAAGATGGCCCTCATACCAAAGGGTATAAGTGCATCACTTCCTGGAAAGAACTTCCTGAAATAACCAAGCACAGAAAATAAATTAGTTGAACAATAGGGAGAGGTGGGGGGGACTCAGGACTGTGATGAGGAAGACATGGACTCGGAGTAATGAATATTACCGGTAAGTAACTGGACATTAGCTCCTCATCCATCTTCCTCTCATAGTCCACACGTATGAGTAGGTCAGTGGTCGAAGTGGGGAAAAAAAGTAGGGGAACTGTGGGCAGAGAATCAAAATGCGGGAATAACCCGAGAATTGGGTCAGTGGGCGGAGTCAGAGGTGTGGCCAGAAAGAGCACAACATCCCAATTTTTAGTATTTGTTTGGCATTTCACTGACCAGTTACAGCTTATTACCTTATTTAATTCTACCAATGGATAAACATGTTTATTTAAGGTTTAATATGAGTTATTGACATTAAAATACATTCACAAAGTGGGATACGTTTCCCCTCACAGAATGTCCCAAATACGCTTAAAAGTGGAATCACAAGCCATTTGTCTCCGAGCCATGGCGTTTCTGTCATCAGAACTTCGCCTTCCTTTTTCCCAAGAGCAGTTCAAACATGAATGGCAAAATATCCTAGTTTGCAAATGTTTTCCACATAATTATGTCTCTGCTATACTTGCCACATAATACATCATCTGCTGCATAATCTGACGATTTTAACTAATAAATTGTAGCTCAAACGGATCAAAAGTCACTAAAAAATGTGACTTGTGTTGCTACGAAGTGGATGGCCCTTTGCAAACACTGATTGGTCACCTTTCTCACTGCTGCATTTGTATGTTACGCTGGTACTAATAAGGCAAAATATTTGCAGAGACTGTTAGTATGTGTAAAAATGTCAAAATAATAAAGTATCAGAAAGTATACTGAATTACGCTGCAGCCTTTTTTTTGCTGCATAATTTAGTCAAGAATGCAACATAATTTTGTCCTCAGTTGCTGCATAATTCCAGTGGCCCCAAAGCAGACAGCACATGTTAAAAGTGCTTGTGCATGAAGCAAAGACTGTAAAGTTTGAGAACTTAGTTTGGTGTGCGTGCAAATCCTGCATTGCTGATCCCTGGTGAGTTGCAGCTACTACTGCTGAAACAAGGCCAATGGAGGTACCAATAGGTGAGGCGGACTAGCCTCAAGGGTCCTGTGACCTCAGTGACAGAGTCACTGTTGCTCTAGGGGGTGCTGCTTCGTAGGCCTGCCCGCACGATTGAGGTGAACTTCAGTATGGATTGTGGTGGTCAGGCCTTCAAGGTTAACCCACACTTGCCACCGCTTGGGATCACCTTCTGGTGCTAAGACAACAGGGCTTTTTCGGTCTAGTGGGCCCTTCTAAGGTCTAGCATGGGAATGTGCTCCCTCAGGAGAGTGGTCTGGTGGACTGGTCATGAAGGCTGAACCTGGTTCCCCAGTTCCAAATTTGGCAGCTCTGGCGATACTGCCACATCCTCTCCCCCACTGAACACGTTACTGCCCCAGTGAGAGAAACTTGCACTGCCTTCAGCTCAGCTACAACCCAATTGTGCCCCGCTATAAACACCTGGATGCGACTCAATTCAGATTATGCACTAGACAAGAGTAATATGCTGCCTGGAAAAAAAAAAGTAATAACATCCTGGAAAAAGCAAACACTCATAGGGAATGTAAGATTAAGTAAAGCATGTGAAATGTAAGCTGGAACAACATGGTTACCTTAACGCTTTTACACTCATTACTCAGATATCAGTGAGTGCTTTTGCCTGAAAAGTTAATGACATGACTAAAGGACCCGGGAGGGAACCGTTTCTATGTCCATTGCTTATATCCTTACAAAACGTAAGCAGTATGGTTTAAAAAGACCACATCCATGAACACAGAGGCGCGGTACACATTTTGTGTTCCAATCCACCCATCAACCAGGTATTGCAGCACCTCCAGGAATGGTGCACTGCCCCACCCGGGGAAAACAATGTTGTTCAAAGAAAGACGAGAAACAAAAGTAGCGCTTCGCTGGCAAACTCTGTAAAGTGGCGCTAATGTGTTTGGGTGTGAATAAAAGCAATCTGGCCACTTTGCGACCACTCTGTCTTGCTTTATTTAGTTATTTATTTATTTGTCATATTTTGAACCTTTTATTTCTCTCCGTCCCGAGGCTGGACTTTGGAATAAAAAAATGTCAGAAAGAGACATTTGCAGCAAAAGTGTTTTTCTGATTTTTGGATCCATTTCACAGGGGAACAAATAAAAGAAAGCAGAGGAAAGAGAGGGTAAGAACCATTTCTTGGAAGTTATGGTTTTCAGCAAGTGAGTAGGAGCGAAAGAGAAAGAGAGGGAATAAGAGGAAGAAAGAGGGGGCTGCTGTCAGCGGCAGAGCAGGAGAAGTGGACACTGTCCTTGTCTTCTCTGGGCAAGAAGGAAAAGAAAGAGTCCTTTTCCCTCTCTGCCCACCCGCCAGCGCCCGAACGGCCAGGAACGCCTAGCCTTATCTATAGGCCTTGGCTATTTCTGCCGTCCTGGGATGCATTTTAAAATTTTTAAAAAGTAGGGGAACGGATTCTAATAAATTAAAGAAGTAGGGGCACACCGTGCCCTGCCGAACCCGCCCACTTCTACCACTGGAGTACGTATCCAAGCCAAGAAAATGATTTCGACCGATACCATGAAAAGCAAAACAAGGAACAACAACGAATGGACCCAAGAAGACAACACTGCAGAAGAACGCGCAGGATACAAAACAGCAGGAACCAAAATCCGAGGGCACACCCCGATCCAGAGGGAAACACGAGGGTGCAGCAAGAACCCAAGCAGCTGCCATGCCAATGCCTTGAAAGAAAGCTCCGGCAAACACCACCCCGGAGGCCGCAACACCCCCGGAGAACAGTCAGGGAAAAAAAAAACAGGACGCGAAGGCTAACCAAGGCAGAGGAATGGGAGAAGACCAACGCAACTAAAGGGACAAGGAAGGCAGAAAGGAGTGGAAACCCCAGTGTCAGACTTAGGGAGACTGACAAGGTCCCAGACTCGCGAAACACAGCAGCGTGTCGCAAAGACAGAGAAAGAGCACTAAGCACAGCACGGGATGAAACCAAGCAGCAGACAACAGGAAGACAAAACCACCCCAGAGTCCAAAGGCAAAGAGGACACCACCAGCAGCTGCGGCTGAAAGAGCCCCGAAGGCGATCAACCCCAAAAGAGCCAAAAGGAGCACCCCAGAAGACCAACCAGAGGCAAGCCCCAAAACAGCAATGGGGTAAGAACAACAGGACACCAAAGAAAACAACCCTGCAGCAAGTGAGACGCCAGAGGGGCACAGAAAAAACACCAGCCCCATGAAAACACAGATCGCTGCCCATGCACCAAGGAGGGCAGAGTCGGCCGAAACCAGCTGCAAAATGTCCCAAAGGAAGATCAACACCACTGAGGAACCAAGAAGAAGAGGAAAATTCCCTAACCCGACACCAGACGGAAAGAGACTGCCAAGGATGGCAACAAGCGGCAAGGGCCAAGGAGAGCCGCGAATGCCAGAGCAGTGCAGCAACAGCCAAAGAACATCCATGAACCAAGACGGATCACCTCACAAGAGACAAACCGCAAGCCTCAGCCAGCAAAGCAAGGCCAGTGAATGAAGAGACAGCCACAGAGGCAATGGATGGAATGGCAAACCCCAACGGGGCCCAACAGACAGACGGAGAGGGCAAGGCCCCCAGCCCCAATTTGGCCAAGTAACAGAACCACACCGTGGTCCACAACACCCCACAGAACCATCGAGGGAAAAAAAGGAAGGGGGAAAAACCCAGAAAGGAGGCCCCGGGGCCAGGGAACAGACGGAGGAACCCCAGCTGCAACAGTCAAGGAGGGACCAGACAACAACAAAAAAAAAGAAAAAAAGAAGGTTGGGCCACGGCGGCGAACCAAGCCAGGCAAGGGGAACCGAAACAAAAAGGACAGACCACCAAAATAGACACACCTCCACAGAGGAAGAAAAACACTACCACAGGGCAACAGAAGGCCCAGACAGACACCTCGGCAGACAGACGGTCGAGAGGCAGGAGAGAGGAAACAACCTAGAGGCAAATCCACCGGGAAAGATAAGCAGGGAGGGCCACAACCGCCCGCAGTAGGAGCCGACAAGCAGGCCGTTAGGCAGACACACCCGCCAAATGCAAGGAACAGCTGCCAGCCATAACCAAGAGGAAAAGAAAGGTCCACCAACGGGCACCACCGCCCGAGCAGCGGACACCTGCAGGGCGGCACCCTAAGAATCAACATGTGGAAGCGTACAGAGTATGGGCACCCTTCAGGCATCTCAGGGCCAAAACACAGCAAATCGACCACAGGAGGATGAAAGGATGAGGGAACACACCAGGATCTGAACCCATGCCCAGGAGGGCAAACACAGGCCCCCCCCCAGAGGATGCAAGAGACCACCAAGCTCCAGTGCAAAAAAAACCCTGACAAAAAAAGCAGAGCTCACCACCACCGGAGAGCCCAGCGGGAACAAAGAGACACCGGACCAGAGGCAGGCACCCCCGAGACAACATGGACAAAGCTAGAAAAGACAGCGAAGAAGGGGAGACAAGCGCAATCCCCCCCTCCCAGGGGAGAAGACAAAGAGGACAACGCCCCAGAGAGGGGAGTCACGCCCCTGCAGAAGCCGAGAGGCGAAGAAGGAGAGAGGGCCAAAGGGAGTGGAGATGAAACAAGGTGCCACTGGCCCAAACCCACTGACCCAAAGCCCACCCTCAAGACCAAACAAAAGCGGGCCCTGAAGAAGAGGAAATCCAGGTATGGCAAGACCAGGGACCTACACCCAGCAGAGCAAGAACCCCTACCTAAGCAACAGAGTGGCCAAGAACCAACAACAGGGCCCGGAAAAAAGACAGAGAGGCCCTCAGCCAGCCTTCTAGAGAAGGGAAGAGCAGGACCCCACAGAATGTAAAACACTCCTCAACGGAGCCCAGGCATGGAGAACACCATGGAGGAGGATGCCAGTCTAAAGTGCAGGACCCAGAAATGGACGAGGACGCCCAGACAGTGAAATAGAGGCACAGCAGGCAAGAAGGAAGAACCCAGAACAGGAAGCAGACATCCCTGTAACAGATGAAGAGCAAAAAACGCCATCCCGAAAGGGAGGCAGAACAGCTGGAGACACCAACTGGAATAACACAAAAGGGATGACAACGACCCCTGAGGCCCAGAATAGGGTGGAACACACCTGCCACTAACCGGCCACGGAAAACTGAATGGAACCGCCCAGAAGGAAAGTCTGACGAAAAAGCCCAGCAGAGACAATGAAGCAGCCCAAACAAGAGACCAATAAGGCCACTTGTACGGGCAGAGGCCAGGCACTCACTTCCAGTGCACAGGAACCAAAAATGGAAAGGACCAAGTGACCGAAATGTGGGCCAGAAGAATATGCACATTCAAGCCCTGAAAGCATCCACCCCAAAATACCACATCCACAGATGGGAAACTAAGAACAGGGGAAGAGGAAGCCCCAGGAACCACAGCGGCTGGAGCACCAACTCCAGGAGCAAAGCAGAAGCCACAGCTATGACAAATAGAAACAGCAGAAGCACCAGCCCATGAGGCTGTACCCAGCATGACACAGTGGGGCAAAAGAACCTCCACATCCAAGGAGACCACATCATGGTGATCCGGAGAAGTGAGATCCCCCACCCTGAGTCAAAGGAGAAAGGGAAATACACATACAAAGAACCTGGTGTGCCCGGCCCACCAAGGCATCCAGCAAAGAGGAGGAAACGCCCACCAGGGACATACAGCAAAGCAGGAAGGACAAGAAGGAAGCACCTGTTGCTCCCTGGAGAACCAACGGGCCCACAACAGAAGCAATGTGTCCCAAACACCCTGCTCCCCAGCCCAGCAGAGGAGCGGGAACAGCAGAACCGAGAGTGCACCAAAAGCAAACCACCTTCCAACAGAGACAACCCGAACTGCTCAGTGGATGGGCCAGCAGAGGAAGGAGACTGACAAACAGGGTAAAGAAAGCAAGAGCAGGCAGCACCAACAAAGCAAATTAAAATACGGACAAACTGGGACCTGCGCAATCAGACCCTAAGGCCCATAACATCCCCCCATGGAAGGAAGCAAACGAGAAACCATTGCAGGAGGAGCCCCTTCCAGGGCACAAAAAGCAGCCCAACAGCCGCCGCAACAAAGGCCAGGAGAGCCGGAGCTACAGCCACCCCAGCGAATGGCCCAGCCACCGCAGGAGAATCCACAGCCTGACACATACTGACCCAGTAAAGAGGGAGAAGCACCACAAAGAAACACAAAATGACATACCCGCAACTGGTATCTAATACCAAAGAAACAGCAGGAAGGAAGCCATAACCCCAGAGGAAGAGTCCCAGACCAATAACACAGGGTCAAAGGGACTGACCGGCCACCTCTCTGAGAGCGCGAAACCTCTCAACCCAATCAGCACTAGCAAACAATCCCAAAAAGAAGCCGGCAGGGTGCCAAGGCAACACCAAGCGCGAGCAATGCACCCCTGCCAAACATAAATGCCAGCTCACGGCACGCCCGCAAACATGGAACAGGGCAGTCGAAAATTCGGGGCACCATACAGAAACAGGCACAGAAGCCAGGAGAACAGAGAAATGAGGCAACAGCCCTACGGGAAAAAAACGGCCTGAAACAGAACCGGCCGGATCCCCGAACATGCCATTAAGTTCCGTATCACCGGCTGCAGGGCGCCATGACAAAAATTGGCGTGGGACGCGTGCCACCCGAAACAGCCACAAAATACTCGGGACACTGCCTGAGAGCCCCACACTCAGGGACAGCATGACATAAAGCAAGGAAACAATAACAGACCCAAAAAAGAAAAGAAAGAAGGCGCTCAGCATCATGTCATCGAGGAAGCCATCGGCAGCCCAGCATACCCTAGACTCCTCACGTGACCATGCAGGCCGAGCCCATGCGTGTGATCACAACAAAAATACAGGAACGCCCAGCAGACCTGAAAACTGAAGAAAACAAGCATTGGCATAGCCAATAGGTCTCGCCTTTGGGACCTTATAAGTGTTCAGCCATGCAACACTTGATGTTGTTGCACCAAGGATATTGTGCTGCATAACTAAATACTTATAAGGTCCCAAAAGCGAGACCTATTGGCTATGCCAATGCTTGTTTATCATGTTTTGCAAAAGAACCTTAGCCCTGGTAGGTTGCAGCAAGCACAGCACACTCCTCTGTGCAGGTTAGATTTCTACGTTGGACGTATGCTTGGTCACATCTCCTATCCATTATGGATTTTATTGTGATACTGGTTAGTAATAGTCTGAGCACATAGCACCTCACTGAATATGATATTAAAAACTCTGTGCATGCACTTTTTACCTCAGCACCTATGTTGTCTCTTGTCTCTATTGTTTGCTTTCCCCCTCTCCCTTTTCCCCGCCCTTTCTTTTCCCCTTCCCCCCTTCTCCTTACTTCTTGTAAAAAGTTAGATTCACTTATAGCCTAATAGTGCACTTAACACCTAATCACAATGGCAACTTTTTATGGCGTATAAGCACCCGATTGAGAACAATTGTCTCCTATTATTGACATGTGGCCACTCACATGTCAATCGGGTATTTGACATCTAATTTGAACAGGTCCCAAATTTGGGAAAGGTCCCACATAACATTTGTACCTATCGTCCCAATTAACTAAATGTTAACGTCACCTTATTGCCACGTGCAATGTGGCAAAACCTATTACTGCTCCCTCATTCATGAAGAGGGTTATGCATATTTGCCCGGGCAGTCTGCCTTTATCATCAAGGGTAATGTGCAATGCAGGTTATGCTGACGGCACTTTAAAACAAGCACTTGTCACTTTATAGCATAATTCAAAGTACTGTGAGCACAATGAGCCCTAGATTTCGACCTGGGCGGTTCATTAGAACTTAGCCTTAAAGACACTTGCCTATATCGAGGGAATTGTGCAATGTATGTCTCATGATTGTCACTTCATGAAGAGAACTTTGTACACCTGCACAGGCAGTCCATTTCTGCTGCTAAGGGAAATGTATAATATATATTGAACAGATGTGCAGTTCGTCCCTTTGTGTTGTTAAAGTACCCTAAACAAAATACAAGTCACTTTATAAAACAACACAGAGTATCATGATGACCATACGCCATTGAATCCGATGGAATAGAGGATGTGTGTATAATAGCCAATTGGACAGCTGTTCCTAAGATTTAGCCTGTGATACATTTGTTTACATCGAGATAAATGTACAATAGATATCAGATGTATGTCGCCTTACATGAAGCAAATGTCACTTTATTAAGGTTCAGCCTTAAATGTATTGGCTTACAGCGTGTGAAATATGCAATATATATTACATGTATGTCACCCTGCAGGAAGCACATGCCAGTTTATTGACCTAAAATGTGACGCTGCACTTTAGTGCTATGGATGAGGCATGCATTCCAAATGTACCGGATACATGGTGTATACAAAGGCAACGGAGGAAACCCCCAATGTTCTTAACAATTGTTGTGTATGATAAACCATCAGAACAGGGTTTTGGAAAAGCACAATAGGTGTCACCGTACCTGGAAACTATTCAGCTGTATAAACATCTCCTGTTTCTAAGTAAAAGAAGGAACTGCAAAGCTATGAAAGCCGCAATGGCTCATGGGGTTCTTGAAATGGACGAGGGATATTCGCATATGTAAACAAGCCCGCGAGTGGTGGGCGCGCGCGCGCCAAAGCGAGACATGTGGTTTCAATTACCGCGCCCGCGTCTGGGCACGATAATTGGAAACAGATGTCTGCCGTGCGGGTAACCGCAGGGAAAAGGCCATGACGCACGAGCGTCTGGTCAGCTTTCAAAAGCCCCTTACTTAAAGTCTCGCAGAGCAGCGCTTGCGCGCTACTCGAGGCTCGACCTAAAAAGGAAAAAGAAAAGTGAAACTACAGAAGCCAAGATGGCAACCAGTGCAGAATGAAAAAACAGGGAGTCCTTCCCAGGAAGTGATGTACTTATAGCCTTTAGTATGGGGGCCATCTTGGATTGGGAAGGAAAAGTCAAGTTTGGTGATTAAGTTCTGCATGAATGGAGGTAAACTCATACGTAAGGACTGTGAGAGGAAGATGGATGAGGAGGTAATGATGTTTGATGGCTAAAAGGGCATTGCTCCAGAACCTAGGTGCAACAATGAAGAAGTAATTTCTTGTTTCATTCTTTCATTTTTAGGTCTCGCCTGCAACAGCGCATGTGCTACATGTGCTCTCGCTTGCGAGAGATATTGCATAAGAACAAAAGGCTTGAAGCTCGCCCATTGATTACCATTCATTGGCTTCATTGTCACTCTTATTTTCTGCCTCCTAATTGGGCAGCAGCTGCTGGTTTCACTTCCTCATTTTTCGTCACGAGCATAGACCAAGTACAGATAGCATCATCTTGATTAGGGTCCTTCCACTGCTGTAGCTGTGACTAAGGTACTATTTTTCATGTTCTTTTTTTTTTTCTTCTTCCTTTTGTGTAAAAAAACAGACAGTCTTTGATTTTAAAAGCTTGCAAATAGTGGCTGTTTTGGAGGTTTGAGTGAATAGTTGTGCAATTTACGTGTTTCTGAAAGTCAAAACTTCAAACTTTAAAGAACACTGAAGCTCTTTCTTGTTGTATTTCCTACTTGTTTGCAGCAGTTTTTATCAAAAAGCTATCAGTTTGCTCAGCATCAGACTCCAAAAACTCAGTGCTGAATTTGTAAAAAAAAAAAAAGTAAGTGCCAGAGCCCCTTTCAAGAAGGTGCTGCAGCTTACACCACCCATTGTCTCTGCCAGCGCTACCAATAACAGTACCAACACAAGTACTATCCAAGGCTTGGACTGCAGGTATTAGGCACTTTTATTGTATATTGAATTATAAGACGGTTGTTGTGCTCATTACAAAATTAGACAGACACCGCCACCATGTGGCGGATTGTCATAAATGCTGGTATTGAAAATTAAGTGCTGTGCTCAGCACTGGAAAACACCTGCTCAAATTAAGCATGGTACAAATCAAATTTATTCCCGCCTCTAATTGTTTTTGGATACCTGTACACTTTGAGAGGTCTTATGCTTTTCATAGCCTGGCTTGTACCAGCTCTGGCTTGCAAGGGCTGTGTACTTGTAGTGATCTGTGCATCACAGTTAATCTTTACCAGGCTCTGAATTAGTTAACACATAACCATGCCAGCTCCTTCAAAGGACAGCCTTGTGCGGCCGCTTTTTAAAAAGTCTGACATTTACTGGTATACATGTGTGCACTCACATAAAACATAGTAGTAAATGTAACGTGCCCACAAATCAAAACAAGCTATGGTGTTGAGAAGAGGTTAAACCCTACAATGGATAAAACTACTATACAACACTCCAACGGCACGGGTAAGAACAGACTGAACAAAATCAGACTCGGTCATTTTTTAACGGGGCACCAGACAGGGCTGCCCCCTATCGCCCATCATTTTTGCACTGGCTATGGAGCCCCTAGCCTGCATGCTAAGACAAAAAGCCAGAGTCCGGGGTTACTAGCACACAACCAATGGCACGTGTTCTAGCTTTATGCAGACGACGCGCTGACATATCTCCGAGGCGATATGACGGTTCTGACAGGATTGATAGAAATGCTGGACCAATTTGGGCGTATTTCCGGGCTGAGGATGAATTGGGAGAAATCTTGTTTATTCCACATGCAACGGCTGACACCGGAACAGAGGAGCGTGCTACCACCCACACTACTCCCTTGGTCTCACGGCACCTTTAAGTATTTAGGAGTTCAGGTATATCATTCAGAAACAGACACTATACAAGGGAATTTGGGCAGGGTGATGTCAAGCGCTAGATCCTCCTTGCCGTTCTTGACGGAATTGCCACTTTCCCCTATGGGGCGCGTTGCAATCTCTAAGATGTTGCATCTGCCCAGACTGCTTTACTTCTTTGCTACCCTTCCCTTTCTACTGCCCCGCAAAATATTTGGTGAGCTCAAATCCCTGCTGACGTCTCTTATTTGGGGCAAACACAGAGCGAGAGTTTAGCTCCCCAAACTCTATGCTCCTCTCTCTGATTGGGGGCCTAGATGCCCCTAACTACGAATTGTATTACGCAGCTGCGCAGCTACAATGGCCGATGCGCTGGCTGGCTGGTCATACCATTGCTGAAATAGGAAGCGGGATTACAGGAACGCAACAATGTTCATTTCTGGAATGGTTGAAGGGTGCTGATACAGTGTTTCCGAAGAGACTTGATAAAGTCTTGATGAACACAGCTCGCGCCTGTTGGCATCGTTACCTACGGAAGAAACAGCCCTTCCAACCATATGCCCCTGCATTACCGCTCGGCGATTACTGGTGGATCATCACTGAATCCCCATCCAGAGTTGACGGAATGGCCTGCTGCGGGTGCTACCACATGGGGGATTTTTTCTCAGACTCCACACTTTCTACATTTGACGCCCTGATGGACGACTATGGGATAACACAGGGCTTTTTTCTGTTATATGCCTCCCTTACTCATCACATATATCAGACATGGGGCACAAGGCACGAGAAACCCACTGTATTCAGAACACTTCAAGCTTTACTCACACACGGCAAGGCCAAATGGGCCATTACTATGCTATATGACTCTATGCGGCTGGACACAGCACTGCCCACATCAGCACTCAGACAATACTAGGACGAAGCTCTCTCAATGTCGTTAACTGACAAGCAATGGGAACAATGTCTGGGGGTCCCGAAGATTATCTCAACAAACGCTAGGTACAAATACACGTAATTGAACTACCTTCACCATACATGTCTCACCCCCCACAGACTGGCACAAATGCACACGAACTCTCTAGATATCTGCCCACGCTGCCGCAGTCCAGAAGCCACATTGATACATATGGTATGGGACTTCCCCCAACTAACAACGTATTGGGGAGCAGTGGCCAACACGCTTACTGAAAGTACAGGCACTATTGTGCCAGTACACGGACCTCACTTCCTGCTAGGGATCACACAGAGCAATTCACGGCGAAAAACTCTTAACAAGTTCATGGACCTAGCACTATGCTTTGCTAAACGGAGGCTGTCCATGGCTTGGAAGTCTGCCTCCGCCCCCCACATACGAGAGTGGCTCACCGATCTCCAAAAAGCACTTGTGGCTGAATATGACTTAGCCCACAATAATATATTAGACCGCTCAACCCCCACTAATCCCCCTGACTGGAAGTCCTATCTCATGGTCATTGACTCAAAAATACCCTACACTAACTCTGACCCCCCCAACTTTTTAGACCCAACGGTCAACTCGGAAATTACATGTGGAAAAATGGATAAGACGCGCTTATGGAGCAGATGCTAGCTTAGTACCCTACCTGCTCTATGGAGCCATACGCAGGCACACCACCATTGAGCTCTCCCACACCCCCAACCTGCGTACAATCAAAACACCTAACGTTAGCATGCACTATTTTGCCACTATACAACAGGAAAATTGTCATGTACGCAGGGCTGACCTACTCACTTGAAACGATATACTGTGATACTCAGCTTGTCATTGTAAACAAAGTTTGAATGTTTAAATGTTTTCTGTTCTTTGTTCTACCAATGTACTCCAAAGTATGATAGAAGTAAGATTGGCATTGTTTCCCTACTGTCACATTAGATATGCTTGCCAGTGACTTGATTATATGTTGATATCCTGATGAAACCATGTCACTTACACTGTCATCTGAAGTTGCATTCTCATTGCTGAAAAATAATAAAGACTATTTAAAAAAAAAAAAGAAAAAAAAAAGAGAAGAGGTTAGAAAGCAGTTGGGAGCTGCTACTCAGACCAGTCTATTTGAAACAAATCAAGGCTGTTCATATCTAAATGTTTATTATATTTTATGTAGAGATGGTCCTTTAAGCAAACTTTATGTATCACTTCAACCAAAATGTCACTCAATTAACTAAAATGCCCAGGGTTCCTAATGAAGTTCACAAAACAGCATTGCCATTGAGTACAATGTGTTACACGTGACGCTAGGTAGAAGAGGTTTAGGAGGTAACATAGCTCAATGGTTAATGCACATGTTGCAGAGATCTATGGACCCTGCCAAGTATGGGTCAATAGACCGTCTTTAAGCCTGGTAATGGTAACATGTGCTATTTACAATGCTATTAATGCATAAGACTGCCAGTAAGGGCTTTGTGAAGAACATATTTTTATTGTAATTATGCACCACCAAAATATGCTACACTATGAAGGGGCAGCCACTTACCACAATACACCTTTAAGTAAAATAAAAAATATATTCTCACAGTTGTTGGGGTCTAAGAGATAAGATAGGCATGTTTGGTCAAAGAATGCAGTATTGAAACATCGTCATACAGACGAATAGTAAGCCGGAATCATAGCTTACCAGTTAAATCATAGATTCAAACATTACGTGCATGCCTATTGGTTTTGAGATTCTCAAAATATTTGTGAGACTATGGAAAACAAAATTAGTTTTTAGGTCTTGCATGCTGCATGCACTCTCGCTCACTAGATATATAGTATACCAGTGGCTTGGAGCCTGGCAATTTCTTACCATTCATTGACTTCATTGTCACTCTTATTTTCTGCCTCCTCATTGGGCAGCACATGCCGGCTTCACTTCCCCTTGGATCAAGTGCAGGTAGCTTCATCTTGATTGGAGTCTTTCCACTGCTGGTGCTGTAATCGAGGTACTATTTTTTGTGTTATTTCTTCTTTTTTTTCTTTTTCGCATTATGTTGCTTCTTCCCTCCCACTCCAATCCCCCCTTGTCTGTGTTGCTTCTTCTCTCCCATCCCCACCCTGCTGTTGTCTGTGTTGCTTCTTCCCTTCCACTGCACTTCCTTCCCACCCTCCAAGTGCCCATTCTCCATGTTGCCTTGTCGTAGGGATTCTGCGCATACACAGAGCTATGCACAGGATAATAGGACCTCGGAGTATAGTGGTGAACCAACCATGCCCCTTAGTACCCACAATCCCAATCCGACTAGCCTTAGCGTCTCATTAGCAACAATGCTACCAATGATTAGACAACCCAGAACACGGTCTCTCTCTCTCTCAGGACTCGCGGGAGCAAGGACACCCTTTCATAACTCACTCATACCTGTCCACAACGTGCGTAATGAGAGACACTGTATAGTTTAAAATGTTTATTTCAACTACCGTGCTCTAAGATACAGTACACGTGCCAGTACTATCAGCATAATGCATAAGGGTAAAATAATAAGCATAGTTACAATTCCATAGAATACAAACGGGGAAAGCATTTCATAAAGCAGTGGATATAGGGCTAAATGACCATACCACCCTCCCCGTGCTAGTAGCTAGTTTATTATAAAAACAGAAGACCTCTGGGCATTGTCAGGCGAAACCCCATACCTCAATATCTAGATGCAAGGTTTACATCATCAGACACGCACAGCTCTTCTCTCTGGAAAGGTTTTTCTCCAAGTGCCTCTAACAGTGAAATCACAATATTAAAAGCACACAAATTTCTCCAGTGCAGCTGTACTTAGTGTTATGTCTAAGTGCGAGGGACTGGCCAGAACAGCAGGAACAAGGGACGTTGTTTTTCGACCTTGTACATGTTGTGCAGACGTAACCCAAAGGGAACAGGAGAAAAGGTGAAAGGCAGAAATGCAGACAGTTCTAAAATAGCCGGGCAGAAGCAGAGGCTGGAAAAACAAAGGCACAAAGTAACGTGCGCAAAAAAGGCACCATGGCAGTCAGGCCTAAGCCAACTTAGCAAGGCAGACCATGAGGCCACAAACCACACGACACCCTCCCCTGGTCAGTCCATTGGCGAAGACATAGGACGAAGACAGAGTTCAAATCGATGGAGCAGAACAGAAACATCTGTTTGGAATAGTCCCCATGAAGGACAATGAATGGGAGAGAAAAAAGGAAAAAAAAAAATGCAGAATAAAAAGTCCAGTGAGGCAGGTAGCTGAAAGCGAAGGCCCCCTTATTCCAACAGAGTGTAAGTGCAGAAAAACGCCACACCTTCCAAGAGGACATCATTGGAATCGTCAGAAAAAAGCGATGCCATCCAGTCTAATAAATCAAAACTGCAGTCATGTTCCTCACAAGATGGAGCAGCGAACAGCATTGCGGGACAACTTGCGTGATACTCAATATAACTGTGTCGTAGGAGATTCTGAGCAGCCGCCCAGATATCCCATTGTGCCAAAATCCCCAGTGCAGCCGCACGCGCCATGTAGCCCGCACCGGAACAGTCCCATTCATGGGCCTCTAAGGGACCCACCAGCTGGACAAAATCCGGTCGAGACAGAGACGCATTGGAGAGGCAATAATCCAAGGACCACGAGAAAGGACATCGGATGCAGGACATCACAGGTTGCACGCAAGTGAAATACGCAAAGCGAAATGACAGTCTATAGGACACACCGAGTGTCGCCAACGGCAGGATGCCAAAGCCGGTGAAGATGCGCTCACGGAGCATCTGGAGCCGACCTGGGTCGAGAAGGGCCCAAGGAAGCGCAGCCATTGCGCAGTAAACAGACCAAAAGCAATATACCAGCCGCTAAGGCGAGGATCAACGGAAAGCCGCCAAAGACGCTGGAAAAAATGGAATGAATAAAAGCCGGAATTACACCAAAGATAGTTTGAAAGGAGGTAACAAGGCCAGAGCCCACAACTTTAAAAAAGTGCACCAGACCTTCAGTGCGTGATGCATTTAAAACACGGTGAATCAGTTCACCGAAATGTTGTGGGAGGTTAGTGTTCAAAAGGGCCTGTATTTCACTGTGGGTACTAGCCACCTGGAGGATGAATGTCTCCCGGGCGGATGTGAGCATAACCTCCTGGTTCAATAATAGCGCCTTTATTCTGCTCAATTTATTGAAGTCTGCCTTCAAAGTAGCCAAATGGAACTATCTATGATGTCGTGCGGGGGAGGAAAAAGCACATTTTTGCAGCAGACAACCCGGTGGGAAACTGTTACATTATAGGGTATGCCGGCCAGCATGCCACAGCAGTCCTGATTATTCAGAAGCAGATAGCTACCATTTGCAAGCACAGTGAAAGTAGGAGAAATAGCAGGTGCAGGAATGCCCTTTAAGACACAAGCCAGATTATTTTTGCAAATAAGGGAATGACCCACAGTAGAATCGCATGACTCCCCTGTGAGAAAAACTTCCTTTCCGTCCCTTAGGCATTTATACATGAAAGGCAGGGACCAAAGTTCATGCAGGAAGGCACTGCCCAAGGGCTGGAAACGGCCCACCGGATAATGTTTCATGCACGAACTAAATTCAAATAAAGAAAAAGGCAAGGCGATAACCCCGTGAACTAGCCACACAGCAGAATCCAATTCCGCCACAGAGAATGGTAATGGCTCTATCTTTTCGATATGTAACAGAGTGTATGTTGCATCCTTCATGGACATGAATTGCTGTTTTTCAGTTAAATTAAAAGGCAGAAATAAGGCAGAGGTGTTCAAAAAATGCCAAGGAACTTTACCCATTTTAAGCGTTTGCAAAGTCCATGCAAACTGCATCACTGAACGCAATTGATTTTGACCATGATACAACACAGAATCATCATCTTGCACAATATCAACAACAGAGGAAACAATATTCTCTAATGTGTAGATGCGGGAAGACAGGGTATTAATACTATTTTCAACAACAGCAAGCACCTTTTCTAAATTCGCTTGATCTATTTCCCATAGACGGGAAGCAGCTTCAATTTGCGAAAGCTTCCAGAGTTCATTGTAAGTCTCATAAATGAATCTCTTAGGTCGAGAGCCACGAGGCCCCAGAACAAAATCGGACAGATCAATGTTGCCTGACAGGAGGGCTAAATGCTGTTTTACAGAATCTAAAGAAGAGTGCTGCAACCACTGTTTACATAATTTACCAACAGAATATGTTGTAACAGTACGAGAGTCAGAAAACCTCGGGTCTGGCCTATCCTGTTTGTAACCAGGAGCGGAGTCATGAAAACGCAGTTGGCAGGCATTTGCCGCCGTTGGCCAAGCCAACCAGGGTGTCTGAACAAACGTGGAGATATTAAATGAATTGTTCTGAAACAAAGCTTGCAAATCTGTTAAGGAAACATTGAAATGCAAGCTTGTGTTGGGAGCGGAAGACAATACAGGAATGGAAGGTGCATTCATTGTTTGGAAGTAGCCAAACCCCAACACGTAGTCTGATAGATGGTATCATTTAAAAATAAAATTTGGGCCGGGATAAGGCAAGCACGATGCAAGGCTTCTGTGCCTTGCACCTGCCATGATTTGGTCCCCCAGATAGATTTTAAGTCAACGTTGTCCTTCCAGTACTCATAACCACCCACAGCTAAGGCGTTCAAAAAGGAACCGGAATATAGCAATTTGGTGTGGGTCAACATGATTTTCTGTGTAGATGAAGTGTTTAATTTAAAATAATAGGACCCAGGGTTCGATCTATCAAAGTCTGTAAAGTAAGTAAACTTATTTCTAAGAGTCTGGGAGCTACCTGGCAAAGGGGATGGACAATGCTCCCATTGGGTGTAGTTAAAAGGACCCCGCAGTGCACTTGGTTTATGGACAAAGTGGTTGCCCCAATGCTGGTAACAATATAAATCGGCATAACTTGCAGAATTCATGTACAAATCTTCAGCATTAAAAGCAGCATAATATTTCAAATCAGTAAATAATGATTCAACTGCATGCACATCCCAATCGTCAGAATGAATATTACTTTTAACGACATCACCCATTGAAACACGGAGGACATTTGGTACATTAATAATCTCGGTCGGTCCATGAATTTGGAAATTTACCGCATCCCATACGATGCCATCAGCGACTGGGAAAGCTGAAATGTTCACAAATGTGTGGTCACGCTTCATGATGTGAGATGAAGAATGTGGAGCCAAAGTTCCAGCGACACAGTTCACTGCAGAGCGTTCTGGTAAATAGTGACCATTGATGAGTAGAAAAAAAACTGTGACAAAGCCAATGGACATGAACAGAAAAATCAAGAAAAGTACCAACCAGATGTATGTCCATGGAGGAATCAAAAAATTGTCTCTAAACCAGGATACAAAAATACTGAATGTGGACGGGACAAGTGATGAGGTGGAATCCGAGTCAAAGGAATAACGTGTTGGGCTCAGTGGCGTTGTTGGTAGGTGAGCCACCGACTCGTTGGCGGGGTAGGTATACTCAGTCTCCTCGTTACAGGGGGAGTCCGGGTAGTCGAGTAAGTGATCAGGCAAATCTACCATCTCGATAGCAACATCAGTGACCGTTCGGGCAGGAGGGCCACAAACATTTGTCCGGGAAATGACTGGACAAGAGACCGCTGGTGTTACACTATTCAGGATCGGCCAGATGTTGTAGCTTGACATTTTCCACTGAGATGAATCTGTTGTCCTTGCGACCAGGAAGCGGTGGTAAGATGACTGTACGAGTGCCCTTCAAGCCAAGGACTGGAACCGGTGCACGATAAGAGGGGCCAAATTCTTTTTTGTTCTCCACCTTCTCTCGGACCAGGTCTCCAACCTTCGGAAGCCAGCCGGCAACCGGAATCTGCAGCGCAGCGTCTGTGGCCGAAGGTAAATGTTCAATTGCAAGTTTGTCTCGGGCTTCTTGTAAGTCCTGTAACATAGTAGAATGGTTATCTACATCAAAGATTGCGGATTGCGCCGCCATGTCTAGACCATCAAGGTCGGGCACAAACATTCGTATGCCAAAGAGCATTTCGTATGAGGTCCGCCCACCCAGAGGTCTTCTAGGGAGATTATTAAGTGCACGTTGTACGGTATACAAGTGGGCCAGCCAGTTCCTGCCAGTACCTAAGACTCTAGCTGTCAAGGATTGCTTTAAGTCACGGTTCATTCGTTCAACAATCGAATTGCCCTCAGGCCGATATGGAGACGAAAATTTCAACCGCACCCCCAGTGAACCCATTGCGTCCTTGTACGCCTTAGAGGCGAACGCCGGACCTTGGTCAGAATGGAAGGTGCCACAGGCGAAAATTCCCACAAAGACACGCAAATCCCTTATGACATTTCGAGCGTCAGCACTCCGTTGTGGCCAAACCCAGATGAAACGTGTGCACGAATCCACTGCAACCAAGATGTACTTATATGCAGTGTCAGAAGAAAATGGACCGCAGTGATCCAGGTAAACACACCCAAAAGGTCTGTTAGAAATGCAGAGCGGGGTTTTTGGTGGTCGTGTAACCGTGGAAGGCTTAATCTGCTGACAAACGTCACAAGAAAGCACATAAGTACGGGTTTGTTTGTATAAACCACGCCACCAGTAACGCTGCTGCAAGATGGACACCGTCGCAGACACGCCAGCATGAGCCGAAGCCATGCCTTCGTGTGCGGCCGTTATCAAGGAAAGTCTGCGGTCCGCGTTGGGAATCAGCCGATCACCAACGTCAGGAATTCTTACGTAAGGAGCCTGTTCGGGACCTAGGTGATAAGAGTATTTGGAAGGGAAACCCCGTGGGTAATTAGCACCTTCCTTTGTCGCAGCAATAGCTGCCAAAATATCATTATCTATTTTAGTCATGGATCTTGTAACTGCTGCGACTGAGCACGTGGCTACTGCTGATTTGGCAGCTTCATCTGCCAAACCGTTACCAACAGCGTGTGCGCCCACACGCTGGTGGCCAAGAGTGTGAATCACCTGTGTGAGAGGCAGACGTTGTTTCAGATCTGCTACTCGAACCCAAAGCATTTTATGCTTAATCGTGCTGCCCTTCGCATCTCTATAGTCGTTTTGCGACCAAAAGAAGAGATTGTCATTGAAAGACTGAACACAGTACTAAGAATCGCACACAATAAGAGTTGTCACATCTGGATTAGCGAACTCAAGTGCGAGCACCAAAGCGTGCAGCTCGGCCAATTGTGCAGTACTGTCTCCTAGTGCCTGAGTGTGCACTACAGTCGATTTGAATTTGCCATTCACCATGGTACCTGCAACAATAGCACATGCTGCTGAATAAGCATGCTTGGAACCCGTGGTCGGTTGTGCTGAACCATCGGTATAGATAATACATTCGTATTCCTCAAGCGGTAGCAAAGACAGAGGAGGAGGATGAACGAATTCATACTGTAAAAACTCCTGTGTCTGAAGAGAAGAATAGAAGATAAAAGTGACATCCGGAGACGTCAGAGATGTAGCCCATTGTATCCAACGGGGGTGCAAAGCCTTAGAGTTCGGTACACTTGCTTTCGTCACTGCCTCCAGGGCAGGATATGGTGTTACCACCAAAATGCGTTTTCCCTGTGCCAGTGCACGTTACTTTAGAATCGCCATTTGCACTGCAGTCAAAACTTTCTCAACAGAGGAAAAGCGCATTTCTGCGGAAGTGTAAAGATGTGACTTGTATGCAATTGGTACTGTGTCACCTTCGTTAAAGGTCAAGTACGTGAAACCCACTGCCCCCGGAATGATTCTAATCACCAGGTTTGTGTGGTTGTCACGAGTCAACAAGAATTTAGATTCAAGTAAATCTGACTGCAAAGACTGCAGTATCGAGGAATGCTCGGGAAGCCAGGACGACTTCGAAAAGTTAGGTTGTATCAAAGCATAAAGAGGCTTGATACGCTGGGCATATTCGGGAATGTAAGTACGCCAGAAGTTCAGAAAACCCAGTAAAGACTGAAGCTTCTTCAGAGTGGTTGGAGGGCACAAGAGTGCGCATTTCTCCAAAAAATGGGGGGCTAAGCCCTTACCTTCATTGTTGAGCTCATAGCCCAAAAACAAAACGGTAAATTCAGCAATGTGAGATTTGGCAAAGTTAAATTTGTAACCTAAGACCGCAAATTCAAGAATAATGCGGTCCACTCGGGTAAGATGCGGGTATAATTCGTCGTCTGTCAGATAGATATCATCGACGTACGAACACGCATCTGGGTCTATGCTGTCCAACAAAGAGACAACACGGGCGGCGAATACACCCAGACTGTTCTTGTAGCCCATGGGTAAACGCCGGAATTTGAATTGTTTACCACCGGAAGTGAAAGCGCTCCATTGGCTACACTCCGGGGACAAGTTGTGCGTGTAAAATCCATTGGATAAAACAAGTGTCGTTTTATATTTCTTACGAACAAGACTGACTACAAGCGCAGAACTGTGTGTATTTTGTACCGCAAAGGTCCGACAATGAGAGTTCAAATGTCGGTATCCAAAACTAAGCGGTATGATCCGTCGGGTTTAGAAACCGTGAATAGGGGATTATTCTTGGGTGACACGCATGTTTCAATTACTCCTTGATATTCTAACTGTGTCAGAATTTCGGAAACGGGACCTTTTGCTTCCCGCTTGATGGGATATTGGGGTTGTGGCTGTGGCAGCGACCGCAAAGGAATATCATGGGGGGAGAGTCTTCATCCCAGCCCGCGTGGTTGCGGTATAACGCCGGAGCCAGGGACGCAGCCCACTCGGCTGCGAGAGCCTCCGCTTTGTCCTTGGGGACATGACGAGAAAAGCTCGGAAGGATTACCTCCTCCCCTCTACGCGCAGCAAGTACGAATGGGGGCGGCCAATCCATCCGCCTCTGCCAACAGAATGTCGTAAGAAGAGGTTAGATTCTCCCAAAAAATCCCTTTAATAACACGCTGTATGTCACCTTCAATTTGAATGACAATATTATATAATCTGTCAGGGGGTGCCACTCTGGTGTCTGCTGTCTCGACAGTAATGAATGTATCAGTTGCTGTCGCCTCCACATGAGGACGTAGTGCCTCCCGCACTATGGTAACTTCCATGGCGCTGTCTAGGAGCGTCACTGCCCACATCCAATTCAGGAGTCTCGTTCTCACCGTCTGTGGCATATCTCGTTGTTACAGCTGCAACTTTTTTCTTCTGAAACTGTGGGCGAGAACGTTGAAATTATTCTGGTTTCCCTCGGCCTTGCTGTCGAGGTTGGTCTCGTCCCTGTGGAGCCTCTCGACCCCTTCCTCTATCCTGGCGATCTCCTCCACCAGCCTGGGAGGTTGTTGGTGCCTGTGAAGAACGAGGAGAACGCGAATCAGGGACTTGAAATCTCTCTGGAGATTTAATTCTCGCCCTATCGCGCAAATCATAAGTTCGTTCAGAAGAGACGGAAACCGGGGATGCGCCTCGCGACCCCGGCTTCTTCTGTTGCTTACCCTGTTTTTTCAACCTCCAGCTCTTCTTAGTAAAGAACGGTTTCTCATCTTTCTCAGATTGAGTTTTCGGTTGTGGTTGCGATTGTGTTTGCGTTTTAGCAAAAGGCTTCACTCCCAGGCTATTGCGGCCAATTGTTTTGTAAGCCTGTGCAATAATTTTCGGTAATTCGCGCGGCTTGTCCAGTTCTGGGATCAAAGCCAAAGCATTAGCTACTTGATAGTTAACTGCATCGCCCTTGACATTCGCAAGGATCAAATCAGCTACTACATCGAACACTCCCACCAGTCTCATCCCTAATTCCACAGCCGCTTCAGGGCCATGCTCATCTTGCACTCGTTTAATTACAGAGGGGAGAACCGTCATGGAAGGAGTGCCGAAACACTTCGCATATACTGCTGCGAATACCTTGCCCCAATTGTTACATTCTGTCAACTCGGGAATTAAGTCTTTTGGCAAACTAATCGTCAAAATCCTGTGTTTTTCCACAGGAGAAGTATTTGGAAAAACTGCCTCCAGCTGGTCAAATTTTTCTGCAAGCCAATAAGGCAAATCGTCCTTATTTTGTGGGCGCTTGCCCATCACCGAATTAACCATGACGGGACTTATGGTTACACCGCCCAGTCCAGCTGGATGCGCTGCAACTCCAGGCGGGGCTCCCTGGATGTTGCCTGTTACATACTGTACTAAAGCTCTGTGCACACGTATCAAAGACGTGTGCAATTCACGCAGTTCAGCAACTGCTAGCCTCATATAACGCGGATGTGGGGTATACCCGGCCAAAACTGGCCAAGTGGCCCCTTCAATCGATAAGGGGCCTAAACGAATCGGGGTAACCGGTTGGGGTAGGGCGCCATTAAACCAAACACGGTGTTGCCATGCCGTGAGCGGTACTTCAAGATTTCGATAAGGCCTATAAATTATAGGAACAGCGGTGGCGGTATATTCATGGAACACATTATCCGTTCCATCCACCGCTGGAAAGGTGACCCAAGAGTAAAACACCTCAAAGTGGTAAGCTGGATCCGCTTATACCACAAAGATCAGATCGACACCCGCGTCAGGCACTCCATACACTGTCAAGTGAGCCCGGAGCGCAGCGCGGCTATGTGCCGCAATTTGAACAGCCATGTTAGGCAATAAAGATTCGACAACCTAGTATGAGGCAGCACAATATAGGGTTTTATTAAAACACCTTTTAACAACTTCAAGCTTGAAAGAACCTATAAAAACGTCAATATAGGAGGTATCACCCTCACACACACTTCCGGAAGCGTCTGCGAAGGGGGATGTGGACAAGCACAAGTACTACTCAAGCGTCTCGCAGATAAGCAGCCCACTCGTTGGTTGCGCCATGTTGTAGGGATTCTGCACATACACAGAGCTATGCACAGGATAATAGGACCTCGGAGTATAGTGGTGAACCAACCATGCCCCTTAGTACCCACAATCCCAATCCGACTAGCCTTAGCGTCTCATTAGCAACGATGCTACCAATGATTAGACAACCCAGAACACGGTCTCTCTCTCTCTCAGGACTCGCGGGAGCAAGGACACCCTTTCATAACTCACTCATACCTGTCCACAACATGCGTAATGAGAGACACTGTATAGTTTAAAATGTTTATTTCAACTACCGTGCTCTAAGATACAGTACACATGCCAGTACTATCAGCACAATGCATAAGGATAAAATAATAAGCATAGTTAGAATTCCATAGAATACAAACGGGGAAAGCCTTTCATAAAGCAGTGGAAATAGGGCTAAATGACCATACCACCCTCCCCGTGCTAGTAGCTAGTTTATTATAAAAACAGAAGACCTCTGGGCATTGTCAGGCGAACCCCCATACCTCAATATCTAGATGCAAGGTTTACATCATCAGACACGCACAGCTCTTCTCTCTGGAAAGGTTTTTCTCCAAGTGCCTCTAACAGTGAAATCACAATATTAAAAGCACACAAATTTCTCCAGTGCAGCTGTACTTAGTGTTATGTCTAAGTGCGAGGGACTGGCCAGAACAGCAGGAACAAGGGACGTTGTTTTTCGACCTTGTACATGTTGTGTAGACGTAACCCAAAGGGAACAGGAGAAAAGGTGAAAGGCAGAAATGCAGACAGTTCTAAAATAGCCGGGCAGAAGCAGAGGCTGGAAAAACAAAGGCACAAAGTAACGTGCGCAAAAAAGGCACCATGGCAGTCAGGCCTAAGCCAACTTAGCAAGGCAGACCATGAGGCCACAAACCACACGACAGCCTCTTCTCTCCTACCCCTACCCCTCACCCTCCCAATGTCTTTGTTGACTAGGAAAAAAAGTGCTATGACACGGCCAGTACTGGCCATCTCATAGCGTTTTTTTAATCCCAATCCCCCCTTGTCCATGTTGCTTCTTTCCTCCCTCTCTACCACGAGGAACCAGGGGCTTTTTGTTTTATAGGTCTAGCACACTTGCTACCAATATGAGCAAGCTATATAAAGGGGGCGGGGTTGTGCTGTTCCTAAGGATGAAGGAAGAGGACGGAAAAAGGGGCGAAGGGATGCTAGTGTTCCAGTATGGGGGGAGAGCTCCAATAGGCGCAAGTGCCCTCACATACCCCGAGAGGTGTCATGCTTCATCATTGGGCTTGCTCCTCATCGGGGTGGCGCTGCAATGCCCGACGGCCACCCGGGAAGGGGCTCTTTGCCGGAGATCTTTTGTATAAGCCGTACGATGAAGTGGGGGTGAGTGGGTAATGGTTTGTAGTGTGTAAAGAGTAATGTTTTACAACATTGATTAAAATAGGTTTAGTGATGTTCATTGTCAACTAACTTTATTGATTGAGCGCATTAACCTAGTTAAAATCGAGGTGCTTATTCAGGATACAATGGTCCTAATAAGTCTAATCAGTGTCTAATCTAAAATGTGGTCAACATGTTTCTCACATGTGTAAGTCCGAATGGATCTAGTGGCGATTCTTCAGGACCCAGCAGCAGCTAACTACACTACATAGATTCCATATTCTCTGCGTTGTGTCTTAGTAATCAGTCAAGTATCAGGTCAAACAAATCATTAATTGTACCTTGACCTGGATCATAATACCAGCACGGGTAAATAATGGCTCCTTGGAGTTAGGCCGGAGCAGAACGCATATTAGCGTCTCGAATGCGATGTAGCGTCCTCCTTCAAACCTACCCCTACCCCTAAACGTACCCCTACCTCTGCTTGCCTTGGTGGAAGACTTATTAGGACCATTGTATCCTGAATGCGGCTTATACAAAAGATCTCCGGCTAAGAGCCCCTTCACGGGTGCCCGTCATTGCAGCGACAGCCCGACGAGGAGCAAGCCCAGTGATGAAGCACTTTCCTCTCGGGGTGTGTGAGGGCACTTGCTCCTATTGGAGCTCTCTCCCCATATTGGAACATAGCATCCCTTCACCTCCTTTTTCCGTCCTCTTCCTTTATCCTTATGAACAGCACAAATCCCTCCCTTTATATAGAGTCTTTCCTCCCACCCTGACCCTCTCATTATTTGTGTTTTCTCTTTCCTCCCATCCCTTGTTGTCCGGGTTGCCCCTTTCCTCCCACCCTCCACCCTCCATTTTTGGTGTTAAGCTACCAACCAACCACCATAAAAAGAAGCGCTATGACATGCCCATCACTGGCTACTTCATAGCACTTTTTTTATCTTTCCACATAATAGTGCTTTTTAAAAACTTTTATAGCACTTTAAAAAAAATAGCTTTTAAGCCTACTGTACAACAGCCACGGTGCTCTACAACATGGCTAAAAGACACTGGCAAAGCCAATAGCTCTCACACAGGCGAGACATATTGGTTCTGCCATTGCTTGTTAACATTTTGTTCTGGCTGTGGGTTTGTCGAGACTACTCAGAGATGGATAATGTTTCAGCCAGATAGCCGGGGGTGCTGTTTTTGGAAGCCTTGTCAATGATGTAATTGGTCTTGTTGATGATATAGCAGAGTGTAGAATGCCTTTCAGAGATGCACAGTAGTGTACGGCGACCCTGGAGAAATGGTGTTGCTTCCATCCAAGTGTAATAGTACGAGGGCTTGGCGAGCAGTTCTGAAAACACTTTCAGGGAGGGATGGCTTCACTCTCTTCAGGACAGAGTGCTGGTACCTTGCTGTCAACCTCTGCCTGGCAATCAGTTCTTTGAACGAGAGGTTGGTGTCGAAGGTGAGTCCTAGTGACTTGGTGTTGGGTGATAATCAGAAGGTGAATTCATACGGGTTTAGGTCTTTGAGCCACCTATGCACAAGTTGTTTATTGCTGTTAGCATGTAGGAAGAACTCAGTTTTGGGGGACTGGCTTTAAGTAGGAGCTGGATGCCCAAACGTGGATGAGGTGGAGAGATATTCCTGCTGATTTCAAATCAGTCAGGCATCCCACCAGTCCGCCAGGTGAACAGGGGCTATGGCCTCCACTCCCCTGCTGAATGACCACCTACTAAAGTTAGACATCCCTTCTGTCCATGTAGCCATTGTTGGCATAACCCTCTGAAAGCATTAACATATATGACTATGGTACAATCTTTTCAAGGATGTGGAGAGTGCCTGTTCTTATGGTTATCCACAGTGGCGTCACTAGGGTTGGTGTCACCCAGTGCGGTAACTCCCAAGTCCGGGGGTGCGGACTGCCACGGGCGGGTGACACCATCACATGGGGTGACACCGTGAGCCTCTGCTTTAAATCGCTACATGATTTATGTAGCGATTTAAAGCAGAGGCTCACGGTGTCACCCCATGTGATGGTGTCACCCGGTGCGGTCCGCACCCCCGCACCCCCTAGTGACGCCACTGGTTATCCATAACTATTTGCAAACAGTTAATTCATTGTACACATGGGATTTACATAAAGGAGGGGGTGTGTGCCAACCCGGCCGTGGTGGGGCCGGGTGGGGGGATTTCAACGGACGATGACGAGGGAAAATGAATTATTTATTAATTTTCCCTCTTTATCATCTGTCGAAATCGCCCCCCCCGCCCCCACCCACCCTTCCCCACCGCCCCACATCACTTACCTACACGGGCCGCGGCTGGTGCCAACAGAGAGTAACCCCTTTCACCCACTTCTTTCTTGTTGTGCTTTGAGGTCAGTTGTGAACCCTTTGTGCTCTTGGCCTTCTAGAAACTTTGTCAGTTTTGCACCCCGATACTGTCCTGCCTCCCTGCTGTCCTTCATTAAACAGATGAACTCAGTGGCACCGTCCTCTACTGTTGCCAATATTGAAGAGTGAGCGTTTTAAATTGCTATTGTGTTTTTTTTGTTTTGTACCGTTTTTGATGTTCGCGAACCTCTGAGGTACTGAACCTTGACCCTTACTACAGAGCCAAGGCAAGCAGTATTTTGCTGCTGGATTGTGGTTCTCCTTTTTGATGCAGTATTCATTTATTATTCATGAATATTAGTTGCTTGAAACATTACATCCCTGGACTACAAATGCCATACTGCTTGCATTTGTTCCATGCTCCTACATTATACATGTGTTGTGAGCTTCTCAAGGAATATGTTATGGAGTATTTATCCAGGGGCCTTTGTTTTACTGTTATACTGAGATTACAATATTTCATTGTAGAATTTCCATTTCCATTTGAGATTACTGGTTTCTACATGAGATTACAATTTGTTTGTGTGGTGACCTTGTTGCATGTGGTGTTGTGTTTTATTATGTATTTTGTACATTTCCAGGGATCTGATTATGTTTTACACTATAAGTGTATTTTATTTAGGGTATTGTTATATTGTAGTTTCATTAACGTGTGATTTATACCCCTGATAAGGTGAAGTACATTGCCAGATGGCCTGCGTGGTACACCATAGGGTGTCTTATGTGGAAAACATAGTGTAGCGCAAAATGACCTCATAGATGATTTTATCCTGACATCAGTTATCGTTAATTTATTATCGAGTGTGGTTGGAAAGTCGTAGTGATTTTGGCTCTTGTATGCAGTTTACGTCTTTTTGTGTCTTGCGTGATGACTAGTAGAATGAACTTCTTGTGTTGCTGCAATAGTGTAGCTGAATTAATGTCTGAAGTGAAAAGAAGAGTGAGTATTAGTTGCACATGGGATCATGCCAGCCATCATTGAGGGGTACTAGGTTTTGGTTCTTGGGTAACTATAGACCTGAGTCTTCTGATGATAATAGTTTCCGTCTGTGGGTGATAGAATTTGGGAGTGGTGAATGTGATCCTGTATCATAAATTTTGAGAGGAGCCATTCTTCCTTCCTCAATTCCAAGTAATCTTGGATGTTTCTGTTTCTTGTCACAGGAAATTCTATAATTTTGCAGCTTTCTTGGAGAATTTTGCTGATGCATTTCTTCTTATAGGGGGTGGGGGATGATCAATGTAAGTGCTGATTTGGAATCTCTGATTCTGCTCTCTTCAGAGCTTTCCTTAGATGACAGAATGGTCCTTGCCTGTGTGAAATTCAATGTGCCTTGATGGAAGACTGTCATTTATTAGATATTATTAGAGTATTCTGTTATCACACAAAACTCTAGTTAGTCATTCATACTTTACTACAATTCTGTCAGGAATTCTAGAGTTTATGATCTCCGGGGATTGTGGCCAGTGTAGCAGGGATGCAGCAGCATTTCTCAGATCCACAATACAAGCTTTCTATGGGCTGGCCTTGTAGACTGTGTCAGACGGCCCATTGGTGTATGGGGGGCAAACGAGAGGGAGTGGTCACAGAATAACACAGATAAGCACTTCCGGGTCAAAGTGGAAAGAGGCAGTACATTCCATAAGAGCTAGAACATTCTGGAAAGAGCTAGAACATTCTGGAAAGAGCCAGAGAGTTCTGGACAGTTTCAAGTCACAAAGGGCATTTACGAATACTATCTTTAAGTCCGCACTCAAGGCGAAGATCCGACTTGAGTGCGGACACAAAGATAGTACTCGTTAATGCTCTTTTTTAATTCCCAAAGTCGTAAATTTAGACGTTTGGTCTAAGTTTAGACCAAATGTTTACGTTTACCTTTGTGAATGGGGCCCTCTATGTCCACTGCCAGGCATCAATTTTCTTTTTCCAAAACAAGGAGGAGTTACGGGCTATGTGTTTATTACCGTGAGTTGAGCCAAATTACCATCATAAATCGGCATCCACTACCCCTCATTTCAGTATTGTTAGATCAACTAAATGATGCCAAGATCTATTCAAAGTTAGAACTATGGGGTGCATATAATCTAGTGCAAATCTGGGAAGGTGACGAATGGTAGACAGGTTTCAACAACCTTTATGGCCAGTATGAATATTTAGTAATGCTGTTTGTCTCTGCAGTGCCTCACTAGCATGTCATTAACAGCACCTTCAGGGATCTGATGCACCCTTTTCTTGTACTACATCTGAATGATATTCTAATTATCTCCTGCACCAAAGAAGAACATCAACAGCATGTTAAAGAAGTCTTTCAGAGACTGAGAGACCAATCCCTGTTGCAAAAGCAGAGAGGTGCTTATTTGAGGTTACTGCTGTCACCTTTTTGTGCTTCCATCTCATTGATCAAGGAGTATAAATGGATACGGATAAAGTTAAAGCTGTACGAGAATGCCCTGTTCCTTGAATTGTCTAGCAGATACAGAGATTCCTTAGTTTTGCTAACTTATGTCAACAGTTAATTCAAGATTTCTTATCCAAAGTCCTTGCGCTTACTCCTTTCACCAAGAAAGGAGTCACTTTTGCATAGTATCCATAACAAGGGAAATCATTCTCCGAATTAAAGAAAGCTTTCAAGACTGCTTCGATACTAAAGCTTCCAGATCATTCACAACCTTTTATTGTGGAAAGTGATGCCTCATCTTATACTATAGAGGGTATTTAATCACAACAACATTGGACTCCACAGCCTTGCATTCTGTGGCTTTCTATTCCAATACCTTAAATCCATATGAATTACACGATATATGATAAAGGGTTGTTAGCCATAAAGAAAGCATTCCAACACTGGCGTAATTAGCTGAAGGAATAGAATATCCAGTTACAGTCTGGACATACCATAAGAACCAGGGTTACCACAAAGCAATGAAGTGTTCCAATCCTTGACATGCACGGTAGTCCCTTTTCATCTCTAGATCCTGCATGAAATCACTTACAGACCTGGAAATCATCATGGCAAACCTGATGCCTTCTAAAAGTGATCGATAGTAATGCACTCTGTGGTATTCTAAACGCTTCTCTTGTAAACCTTTTTTAACGATACTTAAAACATCTTGAAACAAACTTAGTGTGCAAACGGTGGAAGGGGCTCCAACCTAGCCTGTTACTGAATAAAGTGAAAAAGCCTAGAACAAATGTCCTAGACACTGTGTGCACTACTGTGCCCTAAGGCTACAGCGTAAACCAAATGAAATACTGCTATACAAACTTTTTTCTCAAAATCATGTACAGTAAGAAACTGATGCCTTGTCATGACCAATGGAAGAGGAAACAACACTAGCGGAACCAAATACCATCTTACTTCTTAGAAGAAAAGGATCCTCACTCATATCTGACAGTATTAAGAGATCAATATGCTGCTCTCAACCAATGGGAATGGATAGTGGAGGGACCTTTGAATAGGAAAAGGTCGAATGATTTGTTATGGCATGCAAATTGTCTGTATATACTTGAAAATGACTTAGAATGTCTTTTAGTCTATTGTCATGACACTCCGATAGCAGGACATGCAGGATGTAGAAAGACAGAAGAACTTCTTAAACAGCATTCCTGGTGGGAAAACATGGATCAAGATGTGAAGGACTATATAAACCATGTCACCTGCGCCAGAACAGAAACACCTCACAGTATGTCCTGTGGTCAATTACAACCTTTGCCCACACCCGATCAACTCAGGACTAGTATCACAAGATTTCATTGCTGTGTTGCTAATTCTGAACACTATAATTCTGGTTGCAGTTTACAATCTGACCAAGACTGTTCCTTCTGTCTGATTTAATATGGTGTCTACACCTTTTAATTAGCCCACGTCATTCTAAGCAAGAATGTTTGTCTTCATGGACTTCCAGAGCTCATTGCTTTCGATAGAGGATTGCAGTTTCTTTTTAAATCTTGGAAAGAATTAACCACACAGCTTGCCATAATGCATTTCCATTTCATCAATTACCATCCTCAGATGGTCGTTCAGATGGAGAGAGTTAATCAAGCTTTAGAATAATATCAATATTGTTTTTTAATGGACCAGCCAGAACACTGGTCACAATAGCTTCCCCTAGCTGAGTTCATTAAGCTTTTCTCCTTTTTTTACTCATAAAGGTATCGTCCTCATATCTGGCCAGATGTTTCCTCATTCCCAGTGCCTCCTGTTCAGAGTATTATCAATAACATACGAGGCACTCAACTAAAGTCCATAAAATTCTTAAGAAAGCCAAAGCAGACTATAAGTGATTTGGAGATCGGCACAGACAGGCTGGTCCTTAGTGCAATGCAAATTATCTTGTTTGGCTATCATCACAGAATCTATTCACAGGTACCAAATGAAGCTCCTTCCCAGATTTGCTAGTCTTTTTAATTTCACTGACATAATCAGGAATTCTACATTACACCTGAAATTACCAGCACAGTGGCACATACACTCAGTAGTTCACAACTGTAGGGGTAAGAAAACAACCAATAAAGACACAGTGAAACCTTCTTCGGTTGTAATACATGGATCCCCTGAGTAAGAGGTGGATAAAGTTCTTGATTCTTGCTCCTGTCTAATCCAATTATTCCCCCATCATTTTCCCCAAAAAACACAGGACCTGGTTTAGACTTTAGAGGGGTGCAAGGGGAGCCTTTTGGAGGGAGACAGCATAAGGAATTCTGAAGGGTATGATCTCCAGTGGTCATGGCCAATGTCGCATGGATGCAGCAATATTTTTCAGACTTCACAATACAAGCTTGCTATGGGCTGGCCTTGGAGTCTGTGGGAAACAGCGTGGGTGGCTGGAGAGTGAAAGGGAGTGGAGTCACAGGGTCCTACAGATCAGCACTTCTGGGGCAAAGTGGACATACCCAGATCAGTCAAGAAGAGCCAGAACATTCTGGAAAGACTCAGAGGCTTCCAGACAGTTCTGGACCAGGAAGAGCTAGAAAGATCTAAGCGAGTATCACAGAGTATCACACTTTGCCTGGCAACAGCAATTGGTGAGTTCTCTATTCAGGCCACATAGCCAACATCATTTCCGTTCCCTGCACATTCTTTTGTTTTGCTCCCCTTCGGTTCCTTTTGGTGGTTAGGGCAGCTAAGGCTAATCCTTCCTTTCACAGATTGTGAGATCTGCTTGCTGCCATTCAAGAATTTTTCTTCACCATCAAACACTCCAAGTCATCCTGGCATCTCTCCTTTTGGAGGTGGATCTTTGTATTAGGTTCCTGCATTCTACCCTGGTCATCTGGGGGCTAGTCATGGCCACTCCATTTCCGCACCTTGGTAGGCTATTCTACTGATACTCACAAGACATTGTATGCTGTTGTACACAAGTATGGTTTGTTGTGTGGCTTTATATTCAGGCTCCATTTTAGTTTCTTGTTTTTAACGTGGCATGATTTTCTACTGGTGATGTGCACGTATTTTTCTGTTGCAAGAATGGCCTCTGCACGTCTTTAGTTCTGATAGGCATTGTCACCCTGCAGTCTGCACATTTAGTTCCAGGGTCGCACAATTGAGAACATAATGCCTTGTTTTGTTTTGTTCGTTGGAGACGACTATTTCTCCCTGTTAGACTTGGCATCTTTTGGCGTGTTTCCCCTGAGTTTTTGCTTTCTGACCTCCCGGTTTTGACTCTGTTTTTGCTGGCTTAGTGTCTCTGCGCACTTTCTCACTGCTGTTCAGTGTTAAAGTGCAAGTGATCCTGTTGTAAACTGTGTTATGGATTGGTGTTTCCATGATTGGCATATTTGAATTACTTGTCAGTCCCTAGTAAAGTGCAATGAGTGTGCCAGGGCATGTAAATTAAATGCTGCAGCACTGGATTGTGCCACTCACACAAATAGCTTGTAAATGTAACTCTGACCTGCCATTGCAGAGCCTGTGGGCAGTCTGGGACTGTCATGTCGACTTGGCAAGTGTACCCACTTGCCAGACCCTTACCTTCCCTTTTCTTGCATGTCAGTCACCCCTAAGGTATGCCCAAGGTACACCTGTGGGCAGGGTGCAGTGTATGTGAAAGGTAGGACATGTCCTGGTGTGTGTGGCATGTCCTGATAGTGAATTACTACCAATTTCGTTTTTCACTATTGCAAGGCTACCTGTTCCCATAGGGCAGAATGGGACGTTTGTTTATAACATCTTATAAACATAACTGGCCCTAGGAACAAGGTAGAAAAATAAAGTTTAGTATGCCTGAACTCAGAATCTAAAGATGCATCTTTTTGTGAAGGTGATTTTTACATTCTGTGTTTGAAAATACCACTTTTAGAAAGTAGGTATTTTCTTGCCTAACCATCCAGTGTGCCTCTGCTAGGTTTGAGTATTGCATGTCTGGCTTTTGGATGACAGGGGCTGGAGAGGGGCAGCGGCTCCAGAAGTCTGATGTGTCAGGGCTGGGCTGAATAGACCTGGGGTGAATTTAGAGTAGTGGGAGGAGATTTCCTTGCACCTAAATGGGCCTGGTCTGTCTTGCACAATGCCGTCTCCACCCCCTGCCAGGAAGCTGCACCAGTGAGGACAGACCTGGTTTTGGCTGGGTACAGACACTCTCTGCCTTCGGAGAACAAAGGATTTGGTAGTATAAATATTGGGGCCCAGACCCCAGAACTTTAGAACTCTTTTGGACCAAGAAGACTGCCAAGAAGAAGAGCTGGAGAAGCTGTGAGGAGGAACTACCACTTTTCTGAGTGCTTTGCTGTGTTGGACTGCAGTGGCTGCTTCTGTCTTGGGCAGTGAAAGGACTGGACTGAACTTTCTACAATTTCTTTCTTTGAGTATCTCCAAGGGCTTGAGGTAGAGCTTGCCCCCTGTTCAAGAAGTCTCAGGAACAGCAAATACTTCAAGTTCGTCTGCCCTCAGCACTGGGGACTGCGTGTTTTGTACTGCCACAGAAGAAAAAGCAACCCGACGCCGTCTACGACGACGCTGCCGACTCCATGTCCTGAAGGCACCGCAGAGGGCACCGCCGCAATGCCGCACCACGACCCTTGTCTGACCGACAACGCAATCTGACGCCGCCACTGAGCCGCTGCTCGCACCGCGACCTGTGGGCACAGCATTCCGCACCGCCTCTCTTCACGATGCTGCCTTGGTATCCCCGATGCCGCCGCTTCATGCCGACATCGATGCTGCTGCTTGCACCGTGGTTCGAGGGCACCGCTCGTAAGTTGCACGATGCACCATCCTCATCCCGCACCGCAGCCTTGGCATACCGACGCCGGTGTCATCGACTCCAGTTCGTCAGCCGACAACAGCGCTTCAGCAACGACGCCGCCGCCGCTGCTTGCACCGTGACCTGCCGTGACCTGCCAGCACCGTGACGAGCACGTGACGAGCACCGTGACGAGCACTGCATCACTTCGCACCATGACCCTGGTCTCACTGACGACACCATCTGACGCCGCCACCGAGCCGCTGCTCGCACCGCGACCTGAGGGCATCGCACGCCGCACCGCTGCACTTTGCACCGCAACACCCGATGCCTGCCGATGCCAGTGCTCCTGACTTCAACCGCGAGGAGTTCGATCTGCAACGTGTGTGACTTCAAGGGCCCGACGACTCCTGCACCGACATCCGGAACCGACGCCTGTGGATGCCGTGCTTTCGGAAGCTCAACGAGTGGTCACCAACGCCCTGCATTTCTAAAGGTACTGTTTTGCGGGTCTTCCCGACACCGTAGCTGGCCCGCGACGCCGCGGTCAGCCAGAACTGTTTGGATTTGTTTGTTCACGACGCCGTGATAGCCCCAGAGGTTGCTATCGACTTCAAGGAACTGTTATTTTGATAACTGAAGATTTCTAAGTACTGTATTGTGGATTTTTATCATTTTTGGTCTTGTCTTAAGTATATAAAAATATTGGATATTTTTCTAAACTGGTGTGGTGTCCTTGTGTAGTGCTTACACTGTATTACTGTTGGTTATGTGCAAATGCTTTACACACTGCCTCTAAGATAAGCCTGACTGCTCGTGCCAAGCTACCAAGGGGGTGAGCAGGAGTTATTTTAGGAGTGTAACTCCCTTATCCTGACTAGAAGGAAGGTTCCCTACTTGGACAAAGGTGCAAACCCTTGCCAACTAGAGACCCCCATTTCTAACACTCCCCAGACAAAGTAAGACGCTGTTCTGCACCTTTGGCACAGTGTGATAAGGTTGCCATTTTTTTATGTAAACTGCATCCATGCTGAAGTCGGTGAGAGGTTCACTTCCTGCTGGAATCATCACTGAATGGTGCTGTGACTGAGATGCAGTCCTGCTGTCCTTGACCTTCATGCTGAGAAGGAAGATAACTGTGCAGCCCTGCACATACAGACGATGCTGCTTTTGTTAATGCACTAAGAGTGGCTTCCTGACATACCGTGCCAAGGGATGGGGTTAAGTCAGCCCAACAGGCCTGGAGAAGGGTACTCCCGACATGCTCTCTTTAACATAGAAATTAGCAATAGATAGAAGTAATCTTAGTAATGCTATGAACAATTACCATGATTGAATTGTTTATATTTTTCACCATTCTAATAATGCTTGTTACAATAATATGTCTCATTTTTCTGATAATCGTAGTTCATGTTTTATTTACAAAGATTAGAGCTTTTCAATAAACGTTTGAAAATGCAATATTGTATCTTTTCTTTGTGACACTTTACTTTTGCATGCAAGAGTGTCAAATGAAAGGGTAGATCTGTTTCCATGATTTCTTTGGGAATCAGAGTGGTCATGTTCAAGGTTACCAACAACATCTATAACTCTGTAAGGCTAGGAGTTTAGATGTGTGGTACTGTGAGCTAGCCATACACAGTCCTGCTAGATTAGTAGGAACCGTATAACAGTTTTAAATTTTTAAAGTTTTAAATATGTTTTACAAGATTATGGGGGTTACCACTCAGGCAATTACAGAGTGAGTGTTCTTGCCACATGCCTTACACCAGTCAGTGCTCCTGGGGTTAGTGGTACAAGATGTTTTTCAAACTTATCTTTTCTCTCTATCTCCCTATGCAGTCACTTCAGATTCAGGAGTTCATTATAGATCTTATTTGATTGAAAGGGGAAGGATTGGGGTTAGCATCAGGGTCCCTGGCCTCAATAACATTGAAATCAAACTGATATTTGTTTTTATGCCATTCCTAGACTGACCCCCCCATATCTACCAGGAGTTAATTCTTGGACGGCTTGCCCACATCTACCTTTAAGTGACATAGAGGCTTAAACGAGACACCTTCCTGATACGGTGTGTGATACATTGAATACCGGCTGCCAGAGATGCTTAGCCTTCTCCCTCGTGGAGACTTTAGTGGCTCTGTAATTATGCAATTTGTAAAAGAGTGATATATTATGTTTTTTAAGGTATATTGAATGTATTTTGGTATCTTTTTAATTGTATGTTTTTATTAAATTATTGTGGGATTCTTATGAAATATTTCCATAAGTGCCTTGACATCCTGAGTTGGTGTGTTACCTTGATGAGCAGTTGATGATTGTACATGATTGATGCGGATATCTGTTTATGTATGTATGCTTGGAAGTATCTCAAAAGGGAAAATTGATTTACAACCTTCTTAGAACAAAAAGGATAGTACTGCAACTGGTGACAGGCTGAATTGCAGATTAAAAAAGTAAGTGTTTTAAAAGCATGATACTTAAAAGCAAAGAACACGTTCTTGGATTACAAGGCCTAAAATTCACCTACACACAACGGTGACCTTTGTCTGTCACAGGATTTGGGTATGTCAATTCAGCGGTTAGCCTGATATCCGCCTGCACAATGGTAATATACACTTTTGACTGTTACAGAATTTGGGTATGTTAATTCAATGGTGACAGCAACACCTTATATGGTTGCATTGGAGAGGTGCCTACTTGACGGCGACTGGCACACCTATCTATTGTTGTGAGAATTTGTTGTATACTTCTTGAGGGTTCAATTCCTTGGTCTTCAGATCTATAGTTAATTTATAAATGTACACTGCATTTTTGGAAATTCTCCAGTACATTTTGATATTAAGAATACTATTGTCTTATCTTTGTGTTAGGAAGATGCAGGATGTTACACCACCATAATTTGTTTTAACTAGTTCACGAAATATGCTAATATGGTGGAATAAGTGGGAAATCATATATATTAATTAGATGAGAGTGTGTGAAATGAACTTGAGTGCAGAAAGGAAATATTCTTTACTATTGCACTGTTTAGGGGGAGAAGGACAAGAAATACTTTAGACATTACCAGATTTGAGCACCAAGGAAGAACGGAATTTGAGTAAATATGAGATATGTATGGAAAAACAAGATCGTCATTACTTGCCAAGAGTTAGCACAATAATGGAAAGATACCATTTTGGCCTTTGGGAACAAGGCTAGGAAGAATCAGTGGAAGATTACATTACCAGTTTAAGGAAACTTGCTTTTACATGTAAATTTGGTAGGGCAACGGATGAAAGGATCAGGGATCAATTTGTGGTGAAGTGTGGCAAAGACAAGATTAGGGAAGAGCTATGATTTAAGGATGAGCCACTGCTTGATGAGGTGACAAATGTAGCAAAAAGGGTAAAATACATGATGAACTGTGTGAAACAATTAAGCAACTCAAGGCAAGATATGACACATAAGAAAGCTAAAGAGTTGGTGTGTTTAGTTAAAGAAAAAAAGAGATGAAAATATAAGGTTTAAAGGAGAATGTTTCTGATGTGGCAGACACGGACACAAAGCCAACGCCAGTGGCTGTCCTGCATTGCATGTTGTCTGTAACCAGTGGGGCAGGAAGGGTAATTTTGTTAAGTGTTGTAGGAGTAAAATTTAAAAGGAAAAAGTGAAAGAGGTACAAGAAGTCATACATGACATTATATTTCAAATTGAAGAGCCGTCGGTCCTTGGTGATACATGTCATAATTCCCAACATGAGCATCCGTCTGTGACAGTGAAGGTCAACTCTGCAGAGCTGTTAATGAGGTTTGATTCTTGCTCTCATTTAACCATTATTTCTAATGAGGCTGTCAGTGAACATTTTGGACATAAAGTACAGGTACATGAATTAGATGTGCAGCCAGGGGGTATGGAGGAGTTCCTATTGAAATGTTGGGTTAGTTTGTGGCCAGCTTAGGACTGGGTGATCATTCCTGTTGAAGGGAAGGTTTATGTTTCCTTCAAGGGTAATAATTTGATTGGGTGACCTCACCAGAAGACATTAGTTGTTAAACTAGATCCCAGTTCAGATCCTCAAGTGGTGGTTCAAGACGTTCAACATACAGCAACAAATTTTGTTGAGGAATTTCATGAGAAGTTGGTAAGTTTTAAAGGGTACAAACATCATATAAAACTGAAGAGAAAGGATGTGCCTGCTGTAGCTAGGTTGAGACGCATTCTGTTGAGTATGCAAGATCGTGTAAGAGTTGAATTACAGAAACTTATTGATTTGAATGTGGCTGAGTTTGTTGAGGCTACAGAGAGGTTAGCACCCATTGTGGTGGCTAAAAAAATGAATGGTCAGATTCGACTTTGTGTCAATTTAAGAGCACTTAATTGTAAAGCAATAGTGGACAAATTTCCTCTTCGCAGCATTGAAGAGTTGGTAATGACTTTAGCCCGGGCAAACTACTTCACAACACTTGATATGACTTCAGCATATCATCGGGTAGAACTTGAAAACTTCTCACAGGAATCAACAGCATTCATTACGCCAATTCAATGTTCTGGCTGGGAATTCTAAAAGGGACAGTTGAGATGTGGAGAGCCGCTGGCTGGGGTGTTATTAATAAAGCTCTTACGTATCACCTTGCAAACAGTGTCTGGTTACTTCTTGGAACCTTATCCTCACACGGATCCTATGCTGATCCTTCAGGTGTCTTGCAGAAGGGACCAATTGATCATATTTACTACAGGTATCAGAGGCTTTCTGATACAACTCAATGGACTACATTACCTATACATTTAATTCCATGGGTGCTCCTTTTGGCTGAAGGTATGTCAGATGTGTAGGTTTTTAATATTTTGCAATATTTACAGGTGCTAGGGCCCATACCACACAACCAAGCATTATTTGAGCTGTATTTTGCTGAATGGTCAGTTTGATGCTCATCTCAGGGACCACCCCCGGGAATCTGGGGAAAGAGGTGACAATCCCAGACATCTTGGGAAATGTATAAAAAAACATAAATTTTCAGATATTGCACTTTGAAATTAGTGTGAGTGAGTGCTGCAATTGATATGCATTCAATAGCAACAATGGATAACAAATGAGCATGGGAACAGCTTTGGTTTCTTGCTCTTTCAAGTTTGATTTTGTCAGACAGAAGCCCATTTGTGTGAAGACAGGCAATAGACCCTTCATAAAAATCTTTAAAACTATTGCAAAAATTTGAGCTGGAGTTAATTGGTTTCATTGCCTCGAGAAAGTATTTCCAGTTGGTGTTCAGCAGTATCTAGTCCTTAAATTTAAATTTTGCTACTAATTACCTTTAACTTCTTTATATTGAGAAATGTTGCTTTAGTCACTTTGTTGTATACTTCCTTGGAGAATTCAAATTTCCTCGTTGAAGCTTTTATATAACTCAAATGTCTGGCCATGTGAACTTGGTGAATTTCTATTTTGCATGGTCCGGATGTCTACTCTTATTTCTGTGCTTACGAATGAGCTAATTAGCATTTCTTTGCCATTGGTGATAAGAAATTGAACATTTAAGGCATCCAAGAGTTCATTTATCAGTGTTTATTATTTTCTCAAGTTAAAAGTCTGCATAAAAATTCTGAAATATTATCTTTACCTCTTTACTCTCATGTATATTGTCAGTTGAATCTTTTCTAGCGTGGATACAGGAGCTATTTTTTACCTGTTTCACCTAATGCGCAAGCAGTGTATTATATTTGTCCTCTCTGTCCCAATATTTAACTTTAGGTTTTAGAAGAGACATTCCTGCTCGTTTTGAGAAAAAAATGTTAGTTGTTACACTCATCTTTACACTTTTCAAACTCTTTTCGTACTATCAAGTAATTTGTGTTTGTTTTACAATAAACCTAGGTGTCATATTTAGTTCGTAATGTTTTAATCTTTTAGATAATTGTCCTCTGGGACATGTCTCAGGACTCTGTCTCAATGAATAGAAGACTATTGTTACACTTCTATCTTTTATCTTTGAAAAATCCAGGATTACAGGGGCACATGCATCAAGGTAGGCTTTTGCGATTCGTTAATTGCGATTATTAAGGAATCGCAATAATGGAATCGCAAAAGCCTATGCATGTAGGAATCGCAAAAAAAAAGTGATTCCCAAACATTTCTTAATTGCGACTCACAAATTGCGAGTCGCAATTAAGGAATTGATTCCCATTCATTCCTATGGGCCCAGAGGCCCATAGGAATGAATGGGAATTGCATGCGCAATTTGCGAGTAGCCAATAGGTACTCGCAAATTGCGCATGCAATTTCAAGGGTGCAAGGGTTTCAAAAGGATACCCTGTTGCACCCCTGAAATTACAATTTAACCGCATGTTGCGCACACACAGGCCCCCAGGACATGTGTGTGTGTAACATGTGACTTTGAAAAATGCACTTTAGTGCATTTTTCAAAGAAATCGAAAATTACCATCAACTTTAGATTGATGGTAATTTGAGATTCTTATTAGCGAAATTGCCCAAAAATTTTTTAGTGCATTGCATTTACGGAATCGCAATTTACGATTCCTTAAATGCAATCGCAATTTAAGTCATCGCAAATTTTGCGATGACTTAAATTGCGATTTTTGCATTTGGGATGATGCATCCCAAATGCAAAAATACCGGTCGCAAAGGGGCAGATTCTGAGAATCTGCCGTTTTGCGACCGGTTTTTCCTTTGATGCATATGCCCTCAGTTCCAACATTTTCTTTACATGTGGATTCACTTAGTAAAAAGAGTTTAATTCAATTCAATATTTATTAAAGATTTGGATCTCCAATGAGGTCCACATAAAATATACACACAATTATTACAAAATAAATATAGTAGAATATAGGCTCAGTTCATTTCTTAGTCCATCGTAAAGGTATCGAAACCCTTCATAGCCAGTTCTAAGTTCTCCCTCACATGGTAAGATAAAAATGTCCACAAGCAGATGAATGTAATCAATTGCCTCTGATGAGTGAGATGTAAATAAAGGTGATCATCATTAAAACAGACAAGCAAATTACAATACCATTGATAAATCCCTTACCAGAACAAATAGCTCAAGTTTGAATCCATACTATACAATAACAGCTTCATAGTCGATCCAATTTTAAATAAAGTGCATCACGTAGCGGCTACAAGGTATTTGTAACAAACAATACATTTTCCGTTAACAACAAGACAAGAAAGCAAAATATATCCTATTTTTTGTGCAAACATGCATTTAAATAGCAGCAGATACATGTGCAAATTTTAGAATATTATTCTATATTGTGCAATAGCAGCTTTTTGAGAGGATACATTTGGGATAAAGTGCATCATATAGCAGCAGAAATTATAACTGAAGAAAAAACTAAGGAAGAACGAGCACATTTATAACTAACAATTATTTTGTACTTAAGAGCAAAGGGTTAGAAGCACAATATATCCCAGTTTTGTGCAAAGAGCAGTTGAATAGCAGCCATAACATGTACAAAGATACAATCCAAAAATAATGCTAAAACTCCATTAACCTTAAAAAATACAAAGGTCCAAAACTTAAAAGCATGATTGTAAAAAAAAGACCATGGGGTCGATTCCGATCTCGGTCGGAGGCGCACCCAATACCATTCGGTCGGGAAAAAAGCCATGCGAAAGCCAGTTTCCCGACCGATCCGTACAGCACACCGAACGAGCAAGTACGATGCGCACAACAGCAAAAATTCCGGCTGAGCCGTACTCACCCAAACCAGGTCCTGTTCTCCGACCGAGGCGGACTCGGAAACGCCGAATCGAGTCGCACGGAAGGGAAAATGCAGCCCCGTCCGGCCGGACAAGTACGATGCGCTTTCCGTACGCGCCGAACCCGTCGCTACGCACGGCACGTCAAAGCATCCGGGAGAGGCGCACATAAGCTCCGAATCGCGCCACAACACGATCCACGGCTACGAGACGAACACAGCACAGACGAGGACGACGCGAAGCGACGAGGACGAAGCGAAGCGACGAGGACGAAGCCAAGCGACGAGGACGACGCGAAGCAACGAGAAGGACGAACGACACGAACCAACCATGAATCCCTTCGTCCCGATCATACCAATATTCTACATCTACTACCGGAACAGGCACGGACGCGTACGGCGCAGAAGGTAAGTCAGACACCAACCACAAAACACATACAACACGTACACGACACATCACACACATACACTGGGAATCTGAATATACTTGCAACAGCAGCACCATAGGGGCGGGATGCCCATCACCAATGCCACATATGCACACAGGGGCCTGAATGCGCGCCACCACCCCAACCCAGGGGGGCTGGATGCCTACCACTACTACCACCCTTAGCCATGGGGGCAGGATGCCTACCACTACTACCACCCTTAGCCAGGGGGGCAGGATGCCTACCACTACTACCACCCTTAGCCAGGGGGGCTGGATGCCTACCACTACTACCACCCTCACCCAGGGGGGCAGGATGCCCACCACTACTACCACCCTTAGCCAGGGGGCAGGATGCCCACCACTACTACCACCCTCACCCAGGGGGGCAGGATGCCCACCACTACTACCACCCTCACCCAGGGGGGCAGGATGCCCACCACTACTACCACCCTCACCCAGGGGGGCAGGATGCCCACCACTACTACCACCCTTAGCCAGGGGGCAGGATGCCTACCACTACTACCACCCTCACCCAGGGGGGCAGGATGCCCACCACTACTACCAGCCTTAGCCAGGGGGCAGGATGCCCACCACTACTACCACCCTCACCCAGGGGGGCAGGATGCCCACCACTACTACCACCCTTAGCCAGGGGGCAGGATGCCTACCACTACTACCACCCTTAGCCAGGGGGCAGGATGCCTACCACTACTACCACCCTCAACCAGGGGGGCTGGATGCCTACCACTACTACCACCCTTAGCCAGGGGGCAGGATGCCTACCACTACTACCACCCTTAGCCAGGGGGGCAGGATGCCCACCACTACTACCACCCTCACCCACGGGGGGCAGGATGCCCACCACTACTACCACCCTCACCCAGGGGGGCAGGATGCCCACCACTACTACCACCCTTAGCCAGGGGGCAGGATGCCTACCACTACTACCACCCTTAGCCAGGGGGCAGGATGCCTACCACTACTACCACCCTCACCCAGGGGGGCAGGATGCCTACCACTACTACCACCCTTAGCCAGGGGGCAGGATGCCTACCACTACTACCACCCTTAGCCAGGGGGGCAGGATGCCTACCACTACTACCACCCTTAGCCAGGGGGCAGGATGCCCACCACTACTACCACCCTCACCCAGGGGGCAGGATGCCCACCACTACTACCACCCTCACCCAGGGGGGCAGGATGCCCACCACTACTACCACCCTTAGCCAGGGGGCAGGATGCCCACCACTACTACCACCCTCACCCAGGGGGGCAGGATGCCCACCACTACTACCACCCTCACCCAGGGGGGCAGGATGCCCACCACTACTACCACCCTCACCCAGGGGGGCAGGATGCCTACCACTACTACCACCCTTAGCCAGGGGGGCTGGATGCCTACCACTACTACCACCCTCAACCAGGGGGCTGGATGCCTACCACTACTACCACCCTTAGCCAGGGGGCAGGATGCCCACCACTACTACCACCCTCACCCAGGGGGGCAGGATGCCCACCACTACTACCACCCTCACCCAGGGGGGGCAGGATGCCTACCACTACTACCACCCTTAGCCATGGGGGCAGGATGCCTACCACTACTACCACCCTTAGCCAGGGGGGGCAGGATGCCTACCACTACTACCACCCTTAGCCAGGGGGGGCTGGATGCCTACCACTACTACCACCCTCACCCAGGGGGGCAGGATGCCCACCACTACTACCACCCTTAGCCAGGGGGCAGGATGCCCACCACTACTACCACCCTCACCCAGGGGGGCAGGATGCCCACCACTACTACCACCCTCACCCAGGGGGGCAGGATGCCCACCACTACTACCACCCTCACCCAGGGGGGCAGGATGCCCACCACTACTACCACCCTTAGCCAGGGGGCAGGATGCCTACCACTACTACCACCCTCACCCAGGGGGGCAGGATGCCCACCACTACTACCACCCTTAGCCAGGGGGCAGGATGCCCACCACTACTACCACCCTCACCCAGGGGGGCAGGATGCCCACCACTACTACCACCCTTAGCCAGGGGGCAGGATGCCTACCACTACTACCACCCTTAGCCAGGGGGCAGGATGCCTACCACTACTACCACCCTCACCCAGGGGGGCAGGATGCCTACCACTACTACCACCCTTAGCCATGGGGGCAGGATGCCTACCACTACTACCACCCTCACCCACGGGGGGCAGGATGCCTACCACTACTACCACCCTTAGCCATGGGGGCAGGATGCCTACCACTACTACCACCCTCACCCACGGGGGGCAGGATGCCTACCACTACTACCACCCTTAGCCAGGGGGCAGGATGCCTACCACTACTACCACCCTCAACCAGGGGGCTGGATGCCTACCACTACTACCACCCTTAGCCAGGGGGCAGGATGCCTACCACTACTACCACCCTTAGCCAGGGGGGCAGGATGCCCACCACTACTACCACCCTCACCCACGGGGGCAGGATGCCCACCACTACTACCACCCTCACCCAGGGGGGCAGGATGCCCACCACTACTACCACCCTTAGCCAGGGGGCAGGATGCCTACCACTACTACCACCCTTAGCCAGGGGGGCAGGATGCCTACCACTACTACCACCCTCACCCAGGGGGGCAGGATGCCTACCACTACTACCACCCTTAGCCAGGGGGCAGGATGCCTACCACTACTACCACCCTTAGCCAGGGGGGCAGGATGCCTACCACTACTACCACCCTTAGCCAGGGGGCAGGATGCCTACCACTACTACCACCCTCAACCAGGGGGGCTGGATGCCTACCACTACTACCACCCTTAGCCAGGGGGCTGGATGCCTACCACTACTACCACCCTTAGCCAGGGGGCAGGATGCCTACCACTACTACCACCCTTAGCCAGGGGGCAGGATGCCCACCACTACTACCACCCTCACCCAGGGGGCAGGATGCCCACCACTACTACCACCCTCACCCAGGGGGGCAGGATGCCCACCACTACTACCACCCTCACCCAGGGGGGCAGGATGCCCACCACTACTACCACCCTTAGCCAGGGGGCAGGATGCCTACCACTACTACCACCCTCACCCAGGGGGCAGGATGCCCACCACTACTACCACCCTCACCCAGGGGGGCAGGATGCCCACCACTACTACCACCCTCACCCAGGGGGGCAGGATGCCCACCACTACTACCACCCTTAGCCAGGGGGCTGGATGCCTACCACTACTACCACCCTTAGCCAGGGGGCAGGATGCCCACCACTACTACCACCCTCACCCAGGGGGGCAGGATGCCCACCACTACTACCACCCTTAGCCAGGGGGGCAGGAAGCCTACCACTACTACCACCCTTAGCCAGGGGGCTGGATGCCTACCACTACTACCACCCCCACTCATAGGATGGACAATGCATGACACAACAAGCACACCACAACCTAGGGAATGCAAGATTAAGACATCCCCCCACCACCATGACAAGCGTGTGAGCAGGCTGTGTCAAATGCCTACAACACCGAACATGACATTGAACATACAATGTGACCCCCTAGCACATGTGCCACACATATATGTGTGTGGCACCCACAATGCAAGCAGCCCATGACCATTGTGGCAATGGGGCCTAAACCCCCATCATCACAGTGACCAAAAGGCAAGTGTGGGGTCCATAGCTGAAGCACATTTTGACCATTGTGGCAATGGGGTCTACACCCTCATCATCACAGTGACCAAAAGGTAATTGTTGACAAAGAAAGAGCTGCAACTGCCAAACTGCATGGATCATTCCTGGTCACAGAACCAAAAACTCATCTGTGGCAAAGTAGTGTATGTGTCCCATTGCAACATAAATTGGGGGAGCCAAATACTGCAGTGCAAATGAAACATTCCCTTGGCCATGTGCAGACAAACAACACCCATGGGGGCTGAGACCGTCAACAGTCATCAATAACACAATGACAGAAGTGACCATCAGAATGCAGACCCACATATTTGCACCAATGGGCACACAAATGCAGATACCCTGTGGAGACAGCAGATGTGAGGTGAACAGATACCATACCATGGCAGCAATGGGACACACAAACCATGATCACTGTGCTGACCGATGACCTAGGAGTCCCAGGGACAGCAGGGGAAACACACCAAACAACATACAGCCAATGGCACACCCAAGATATGCCAATGCAGTGGTGCAGATGCACAAACACAAACAGGCAGACCAACACTGTCATCATACACAGCAGGTGAGGGGTGGGGGTGCCAGTGTGCCCAGGCAACAACACAACACATGAGGAGAGCTGAATACCAATCATACAGATGTGCATACACTGCCACACTAAGGTAACTCATGGATCCAAATCCCCTATGTGGGCAAGCAGGCATTGACAGGTGAGAGGGAGCACAAAACACACATGTCACACAGGCACGTAGGAACAACAACTGACACAGCAAGTCACAGACACACCACAGCACCACCCCCAGGGCCCCCACAATGTGGTGACCCTGGGCTGAAGAAAAATACCACTGTGATGACAAAGCTAAATGTCGTTCACACTGTGAACCACAGTCAGGTGTCCTGAGCAACTAACTACCATCACACCTACACAAGCACAAATCAATCAGCATGGCCAGTAAGCCAAGGCCAACATGGAGGCAGGGGACTAGCCGGGCAACAACTCTCATCTGCACACACTCAACACCACACCCCTCGACCTCCAACAATGTGCAGCAGTGAAGTACACATGCACTGGTGACATTGCACATGCACCCATTACTATTCCAGGGTGGTGGGTGGGAACCAAGGTGTAGAAACACATCACACATGGACACTCAACAAGACTCCTGAATGTCTGACACACTGCACACTACGCTGTACATGGACATGACGGCAATACCACACCGACCAATGGGATCCCAGCCACAGTCACACACCAATGAAGAAGCCAAGGTCACCCACAAAGAACACACATAGACAACAACCAACATTGCAGCCCGGACCCTAAGGAGTGCCAGCAGTCACACACACAACGTGTCACAATCACTGAAAGATAACACAAACTGGAAATCACATGACAGGGGCAAACAACAAGTGCCAAAGGGAAACCTGACTGTGACCCATCTGCGTCAGCACACAAACTCTGCCCTGACAGCAAACACACCTATGGGTGACACCCTGATGACCAGTAATGTGCCATGCACCCACATCACAGAGAACACAGGGAGAAGACTTTGGGGGAACATAGCTCAAGTCAGCAAGCATCACAAACAGGTACAACACTAGGGATCACAGCATGCGCAGATGAATGGAAGTGAACACACAGACATGCACATACAACACACACCTTGGGCGCAGGCAATGTCACACGTGTACACACTGCCATGAGGGGACTCCACTCCTGTGTGAGGAAAGCTGTGCCATATGTTGCCTCAGTAGGGCCCCATCATGTCAGCTGAGCACTTGGTCACACAATCAACAATTAGCACCAAATGAGGGCTCCCATCACATCAGCCTGGTCATGGATGTGCCAACGGAATCATCAGCACAGATCCAACACACTTGTATAGCAATGTTGCACTGACTACACGGATGAGTCCCTCCCCATTGATGCCCAAACCTGCATGTCCACTGGAGATGGCAACACGGTCAGGGAAGTAGACAAATGCAACGATGGCAGGCACAACAGATGTGCAGGGGTGGAAGCCACAGATATGAAATTGCCAATGTAAGTAGGAAACCCATTGCCAAATACTGAACACATGACACCCTCAGATGCTGCTATTGATGACATGGATACACCACATGATAGGACACATTCCCCCTGGACCACATGGGTTCCTGCACAGTAACACTTCATAATCATGAGACCAGATATCACCATCACTGCAGCAAGGGCATGGTTAGCTGCACCAACAACATGTACATCTGAAGCATGAGCACTAGAGAAAAGAAAGTTGCTTTATTCAGCATATGTGTTGAGGCCAAACGAAGTCCTGAAAAAAGAGCAAAGGCCAATGGCCAGTCCATTGTCAAAGTTCAAACAGGGTGACACTGGCAGATGTCACCTTACGCATGCCTGCACAATACCAGGGACAATCCACTAGGAGGGGCAACCGGGGGGCAGGCCAGGCACCGCAGGGACAGGATCAGGGCTCACCAGGGGGAGTCAGGGAAGGGGTGGTGGGTGCTGGAGAGCCACTGACAACTGCAGTGGAGGTGTCTGACATGGTGTGTGCCGGCACAACTGGGGGGCATGACACAGATGTCGTGGGTGCCGGCACAACTGCAGTGGACCCTGCAGATGGGGTGGACAGGTCCGCCACTGCAGTGCCCAAGTCAGACAGGGCGGTAGTGGACTCCACTGTAGTGCCTACCTCCAGGGGAGGAGAATGGGGAACAGGCAAGGTGGGTTGGACAGAGGGGGGACACCCTCACCACATCAGTGGCACAGACAAGCGCAGCGGGGGGTGTGGTGCTGGGAGAGCAAGTGGCAGGGGGAGAAGGCCGGAGCATCTTGGGGATGGTATATCTGTGGGTGGGGGAACCTGGGGCAGGGTGTGGTGGGGGCACCTGTGCAGTGGGGGCCTGAGGGATGGAGGACGGAGACCTTGTGCCTGAGCTGCAGGGCGGTGGCGGGGTCTTGCTCTTAGCACTCCGGGGGACTTACGGGTGGGGGCCTCAGTCCGTCTGCGCCTGGGGGAGGGTGTCCGGGGGCGAGGGGCACTCTGCTCCGTGTGGGTGGGCTTCCTCTTCCCCCGGGATGCTGGAGCAGCTTCATCGGTGGGGAAGAGGCCGAGGTCACAGAGGAAGAGCTGCTGTGACTTTGGGGTTGCAGGTGAGGCAAGGGAGGGTGCTTTGGAGGGAGAGGGAACTGAGGACTGCGCAGTGCATGTGGATGCGTGTGTGTGTTCCAGGGCCCCATCCCCTGTGAGTCTGGCTTCAGTCCCCTGAATGTGCGTGCGTGTGCGTTTTGTCATTGGCGTGTGTGTCAGTGTGCTGGATGTGTGTGTGCTGGTGTGTGCCAGTGTGTGTGTGCCTGGGATGGGTAAGGTGCTGGGGAGTGTGGATGGAGCAGAGGCAGGAGGGGTGAGGGACCGTTTGAGGAGGGACACTGCTGCCGTCAGGGAGGAGTCCATGGACCTATTGCCCCTCTGTAGGTCAGACATGCCCGATGAGATGCCCTCCATGAACGACACCAGCTGAGTCAACAGCGCGGTGTGCGCATGGAGGACACTCAGCATGGCTGTCTGCCCTACATGGAGCTGGCGAAGGAGGTACACAGACTCCTCACTCAGGGCAGCAGGGGACACAGGGGCAGGGGGTGCGGTGCCTGGCCCAAAGGAGACACGCTCCCGGACATGGGAGCCTCCACGGACCTGGGGAATGGGAGCCGATGGGAGGGCGGTGGTGGTGCTGGTGGTGGCGGGGACAGCAACACTAGCTGGGGTGTGGTGGCTGCTGACACCCGCCTCCACAAGGGAGTCATCCTCCGAGTTGCTCTGGTCCTCAGCTGAGGTGGATGCTGCTGAGGACTCCTCGGTGTGGCTCCCCTCGCCCTCCGTGCCACTGGGTCCCTCCGACCACTCCTCGGCTGCTGACCCAGTCTGGCTCTCCGGCTCCTCCTGGTCCGTGGAGCTGTCCCCTTCCGTGGCCGTGGATGTATCTGCAAACAATGGGGAAACAGACAGACATCAGTCACCTGCACATAACGCACACACCACTGTGAGCACAGCACATCACAGAGCAAGCCCTGGCATCATTAGTTGTACATTGCTAAAAGTGCACTAATTGAACAGGAGAAGTCAATTGTCAGTCTGATGCCAAGCATGGCACTCACATCCCACATGGCCTTGCACCCATCTGTCTGGTGTCTGTTGGATTGCAACACCCCAGTGTGGACACATGCACCAAGTACACAGTAGTTGGACAGTGCAGAGGACACGGTGTGGACACATCACAGCTCTTGCCACTGAGTCAGTACAGGTTTACGGATGTAAGGGATGCCCAGAGTCAAATAGGAAATGCATGTGATGCATACCAGCGACAGACACCATGATGCACCCATGTCCTGATAGCCAGCGCCACTATGGTGTGCATGTAGCACATGTCACTCCCCTGCAGGATCACCAATCAGTAGACACATGCCATGGCGGAGGCATGACTGCAAAGTCATACATCACTGTCTCAGTGATGTATGACTTTGCAGCCAGACAACAACACTCTGCACTGTGTCACAATAGTAGGTCATGGGGAATGCAAGTCCTGGAGCTGCACAAGTGCACATGTACATCCCCCCACAACACATCCTCTTAACCCTCATCTGTCCAGGTCATACCTATTGGACATATGGGAGACCTGTGACACTACCCTCTGAACCTGAGCCCCTCACACTCTGCTGTGCATGGGGAACAGCTACCTGAACTTCACATTTACATGCCCCAGTCTGCATGGGCAGCTGACTGTGACACCAGCAATACGTAACTGAACGAAG
>CAWUFW010017425.1:0-262545 GCA_963921515.1 Calotriton arnoldi
TCATACACAGCAGGTGGGGGGGGTGCCAGTGTCCCCAGGTAACCACACAACACATGAGGAGAGCTGAATACCAATCATACAGATGTGCATACACTGCCACACTAAGGTAACTCATGGATCCAAATCCCCTATGTGGGCAAGCAGGCATTGTCAGATGAGAGGGAGCACAAAACACACATGTCACACAGGCACGTAGGAACAACAACTGACACAGCAAGACACAGACACACCACAGCACCACCCCCAGGGCCCCCACAATGTGGTGACCCTTGGCTGCATAAAAATCCCACTCTGATGACAAAGCTGAATGTGGTTCACACTGTGAACCACAGTCATGTGTCCTGAGCAACAAACTACCATCACACCGACACAAGCCCAAATCAATCAGCATGGCCAGTAAGCCAAGGCCAACATGGAGGCAGGGGTCTAGCTGGGCAACAACTCCCATCTGCACACACTCAAGACCACACCCCTCGACCTCCAACAATGTGCAGCAGTGAAGTACACATGCACTGGTGACATTGCACATGCACCCATGACTATTCCAGGGTGGTGGGTGGGAACCAAGGTGCAGAAACACATCACACATGGCCACTCAACAAGACTCCTGAATGTCTGACACACTGCACACTACGCTGTACATGGACATGACAGCGATACCACACCAACCAATGGGATCCCAGCCACAGTCACACACCAATGAAGAAGCCAAGGTCACCCACAAAGAACACACATAGACAACAACCAACATCGCAGCCCGGACCCTGAGGAGGGCCAGCAGTCACACACACAACGTGTCACAATAACTTAAAGATAACACGAACTGAAAATCACATGACAGGGGCAAACAACAAGTGCCAAGGGGAAACCTGACTGTGACCCATCTGCATCTGCACACAAACTCAGCCCTGACAGCAAACACACCTAAGGGTGACACCCTGATGACCAGTAATGTGCCATGCACCCACATCACAGAGAACACAGGGAGAAGACTTTGGGGGAACATAGCTCAAGTCAGCAAGCATCACAAACAGGTACAACACTAGGGATCACAGCATGCGCAGATAAATGGAAGTGAACACACAGACATGCACATACAACACACACCTTGGGCGCAGGCAATGTCACACGTGTACACACTGCCATGAGGGGACTCCACTCCTGTGTGAGGAAAGCTGTGCCATATGTTGCCTCAGTAGGGCCCCATCATGTCAGCTGAGCACTTGGTCACACAATCAACAATTAGCACCAAATGAGGGCTCCCGTCACATCAGCCTGGTCATGGATGTGCCAACGGAATCATCAGCACAGATCCAACACACTTGTATAGCAATGTTGCACTGACTACACGGATGAGTCCTTCCCCATTGATGCCCAAACCTGCATGTCCAGTGGAGATGGCAACACGGTCAGGGAAGTAGACAAATCCAACAATGGCAGGCACAACAGATGTGCAGGGGTGGAAGCCACAGATATGAAATTGCTAATGTAAGTAGGAAATCCCATTGCCAAATACTGAACACATGACACCCTCAGATGCTGCTATGGATGACATGGATACACCACATGATAGGACACATTCCCCCTGGACCACATGGGTTCCTGCACAATAACACTTCATAATCATGAGACCAGATATCACCATCACTGCAGCAAGGGCATGGTTAGCAGCACCAACAACATGTACATCTGAAGCATGAGCACTAGAGAAAAGAAAGTTGCTTTATTCAGCATATGTGTTGAATGAAAACGACGTCCAGAAAAAAAGAGCAAAGGCCAATGGCCAGTCCATTGTCAAAGTTCAAACAGGGTGACACTGGCAGATGTCACCCTACGCATGCCTGCACAAAACCAGGGACAATCCACTAGGAGAGGCAACCGGGGGGACAGGCCAGGCACCGCAGGGACAGGATCAGGGCTCACCAGGGGAGTCAGGGAAGGGGTGGTGGGTGCTGGAGAGCCACTGACAACTGCAGTGGAGGTGTCTGACATGGTGTGTGCCGGCACAACTGGGGGCATGACTCAGATGTCGTGGGTGCCGGCACAACTGCAGTGGACCCTGCAGATGGAGTGGACAGGTCCGCCACTACAGTGCCCAAGTCAGACAGGGCGGTAGTGGACTCCACTGCAGTGCCTACCTCCAGGGGAGGAGAATGGGGAACAGGCAAGGTGGGTTGGACAGAGGGGGAGGACACCCTCACCACATCAGTGGCACAGACAAGCGCAGCGGGGGTGTGGTGCTGGGAGAGCAAGTGGCAGGGGAGAAGGCCTGATCCTCTTGGGGATGGTATATCTGTGGGTGGGGGAACCTGGGGCAGGGTGTGGTGGGGGCACCTGTGCAGTGGGGGCCTGAGGGATGGAGGACGGAGACCTTGTGCCTGAGCTGCAGGGCGGTGGCGGGGTCTTGCTCTTAGGACTCCGGGGGGACTTGCGGGTGGGGGCCTCAGTCCGTCTGTGCCTGGGGGAGGGTGTCCGGGGGCGAGGGGCACTCTGCTCCGTGTGGGTGGGCTTCCTCTTCCCCCAGGATGCTGGAGCAGCTTCATCAGTGGGGAAGAGGCCGAGGTCACAGAGGAAGAGCTGCTGTGACTTTGGGGTTGCAGGTGAGGCAAGGGAGGGTGCTTTGGAGGGAGAGGGAACTGAGGACTGCGCAGTGCATGTGGATGCGTGTGTGTGTTCCAGGGCCCCATCCCCTGTGAGTCTGGCTTCAGTCCCCTGAATGTGCGTGCGTGTGCGTTTTGTCATTGGCGTGTGTGTCAGTGTGCTGGATGTGTGTGTGCTGGTGTGTGCCTGTGCCGGTGTGTGTGTGCTTGGGATGGGTAAGGTGCTGGGGAGTGTGGATGGAGCAGAGGCAGGAGGGGTGAGGGACCGTTTGAGGAGGGACACTGCTGCCGTCAGGGAGGAGTCCATGGACCTATTGCCCCTCTGTAGGTCAGACATGCCCGATGAGATGCCCTCCATGAACGACACCAGCTGAGTCAACAGCGCGGTGTGCGCATGGAGGACACTCAGCATGGCTGTCTGGCCTACATGGAGCTGGAGAAGGAGGTACACAGACTCCTCACTCAGGGCAGCAGGGGACACAGGGGCAGGGGCTGCGGTGCCTGGCCCAAAGGAGACACGCTCCTGGACATGGGAGCCTCCACGGACCTGGGGAATGGGAGCCGATGGGAGGGCGGTGGTGGTGCTGGTGGTGGCGGGGACAGCAACACTAGCTGGGGTGTGGTGGCTGCTGACACCCGCCTCCACAAGGGAGTCATCCTCCGAGTTGCTCTGGTCCTCAGCTGAGGTGGATGCTGCTGAGGACTCCTCGGTGTGGCTCCCCTCGCCCTCCGTGCCACTGGGTCCTTCCGACCACTCCTCGGCTGCTGACCCAGTCTGGCTCTCTGGCTCCTCCTGGTCCGTGGAGCTGTCCCCTTCCGTGGCCGTGGATGTATCTGCAAACAATGGGGAAACAGACAGACATCAGTCACCTGCACAAAACGCACACACCACTGTGAGCACAGCACATCACAGAGCAAGCCCTGGCATCATTAGTTGTACATTGCTAAAAGTGCCCTAACTGAACAGGAGAAGCCAATTGTCAGTCTGATGCCAAGCATGGCACTCACATCCCACATGGCCTTGCACCCATCTGTCTGGTGTCTGTTGGATTGCAACACCCCAGTGTGGACACATGCACCAAGTACGCAGTAGTTGGACAGTGCAGAGGACACGGTGTGGCATGTGGACATGCACACATCACAGCTCTTGCCACTGAGTCAGTACAGGTTTCCGGATGAAAGGGATGCCCAGAGTCAAATAGGAAATGCATGTGATGCATACCAGCGACAGACACCATGATGCACCCATGTCCTGATAGCCAGCGCCACTATGGTGTGCATGTAGCACATGTCACTCCCCTGCAGGCTCACCAATCAGTAGACACATGCCATGGCGGAGGCATGACTGCAAAGTCATACATCACTGTCTCAGTGATGTATGACTTTGCAGCCAGACAACAACACTCTGCACTGTGTCACAATAGTAGGTCATGGGGAATGCAAGTCCTGGAGCTGCACAAGTGCACATGTACATCCCCCCGCAACACATCCTCTTAACCCTCATCTGTCCAGGTCATACCTATTGGACATATGGGAGACCTGTGACACTACCCTCTGAACCTGAGCCCCTCACACTCTGCTGTGAATGGGGAACAGCTGTCTGAACTTCACATTCACATGCCCCAGTCTGCATGGGCAGCTGATCAGACACCTATGTGACACACAAGTATCGTCTCCTATGGTCACATCTCCAGTGGCATGCTGAGCCCCTACCAAGAAACTCCACAGCAGTCCTGGCGACTAATCCACAGCACACTGACACAGAGGCAGACACCTGAGGGGTCAAATCACTGCGCACAATGTGTCAGCTGATACACGGGAGTGGGAGTACAGAGTGTATTGTATGGCCTGGAGTAGGCATGACTGTCCAGCCCCACATGAATGAGGGATGAGCCCTGGACTGTAGGCAGCTGGCTAAGTATGTGTGACACACGTCATATACATACTCCTGGGGCCCAAACATTGTTCCCACCCGCAGCATGGGTGTGTGCCAGATACCCCAGCCACATGTGGTGGATCAGCTCAGCAATTGGACCACAGATCAAAGTAACACACTGAATACATGTCAGAATACAGGCATTGTGTAAGCAATGGACCCACCCATGATGCCCACCACAGAGTCAGGGAAACAGATGCTGTCTCCCACCTTGAGTCAAGCAAACTGCAAGGACACAGTCCTAAGTGACAGAATTCCCTGCATGTAAGGGCCACACCTGGGTATCAGATGAGGAGTGGGCAGTGCACAATAGAGGGACATGGCTCCTGGACAACATGACTGCTGTACTGTGGCAGTTTAACCAGGCCCGAGGAGGGCACATAGCATGTTAGACAGAGTTCACAGTGCAGTCTTTGACTCACCCCTCCTTGCTGCTCTCTGGCCTTCAGCTGCCCATCCAGGTCTGGAAAGACCACCGCCAGGATCCTGAGCATGTAGGGGGTCAGGGTCCGTGTTCCGCCCCTCCTGCGAGGAGGCGACAGCTTCAGCTGGACCCGTGCAATCCTCCGGGTCCAGCCCCGAAGGTCCTGCCACCTCTTTTGGCAGTTGCGGATCCGGCGCTTGTAGACCCCCATGGACCGGACAGCCCGGACGATGTCCTTCCAGATCTCCTGCTTCCGATGGGCAGAAGCCTGTCAGGATGACAAAGTGATAAGGCCATTACTACACATGCAACATATCCGTGCATGACACAGTTGCATATACATGTCGCAATCACAGGGGCACATGGTGTATACAGGCAGTGCACGGCTGCCCATGGACAGTTTTCCAGAAGTCACTACATGGTATCATTGCATGGGGAGTAAAACCCTGTTCAGAAGCACTGTCACTGCACCATACCTGTCCAGTGCAAGTCACTACACACTATGGGGGGTGACAACTACTCAGTGAGCCTGCTAGCCAGTGGCGTGCAGACTCTCAGCCTTGCTAGTCAGACAAAATGCACATTCAGAAAGGCAGTGCACAGGACACTCACCTGCTCCCCTGGTGTCCCATACAGCTTGCTGTACTGTGGAAGTAGGCTGTCCAGCAGGGCCTGGTTCTCTTCAAGGCTGAAGGCTGGGGCTCTCTCCACAGTACGTGCCATTGCAGGGTCCAGAGGGGCAGAGACAGCAGCAGTGCAGTGGCAGATGTCGTCTTGGAGCATGTAGTGCAGGCAAGTGGGCTCTCAGGGGAACAGCCAGCAATATATATGTGCTGGAGAGGCAGATACTGTCCCTTGTGTCCAAAGTGATAGGTCCAAGTCGTTTGCATCTTCTGAATCTGGCCAATCCATGGAATAGCAGCACCAAAACACGCCCACAGCATCCTTCAAATCTTCAAATTCATGACATACATGATTTTGCAACATTGTTGTGGGTGACCAACTGATTTTCCAGCAACCGACTCGTTCGAAATTCGAAAACGCGTCCGTTGCCAGGCAAGCCCATTGTCAATGGGTGCACACCGATCGGTCCATTGCAGTTCAACGCGCACAGGGGTACAACGCGTACCCGCACACATTGAAAGCAATGGGCCGGCCGGAGGCACCGATCGGTCCATTGCAGTTCAACGCGCACAGGGGTACAACGCGTACCCGCACACATTGAAAGCAATGGGCCGGCCGGAGGCACCGATCGGTCCATTGCAGTTCAACGCGCACAGGGGTACAACGCGTACCCGCACACATTGAAAGCAATGGGCCGGCCGGAGGCACCGATCGGTCCATTGCAGTTCAACGCGCACAGGGGTACAACGCGTACCCGCACACATTGAAAGCAATGGGCCGGCCGGAGGCACCGATCGGTCCATTGCAGTTCAACGCGCACAGGGGTACAACGCGTACCCGCACACATTGAAAGCAATGGGCCGGCCGGAGGCACCGATCGGTCCATTGCAGTTCAACGCGCACAGGGGTACAACGCGTACCCGCACACATTGAAAGCAATGGGCCGGCCGGAGGCACCGATCGGTCCATTGCAGTTCAACGCGCACAGGGGTACAACGCGTACCCCCACACATTGAAAGCAATGGGCCGGCCGGAGGCACCGATCGGTCCATTGCAGTTCAACGCGCACAGGGGTACAACGCGTACCCCCACACATTGAAAGCAATGGGCCGGCCGGAGGCACAGATCGGTCCATTGCAGTTCAACGCGCACAGGGGTACAACGCATACCTGCACACATTGAAAGCAATGGGCCGGCCGGAGGCACCGATCGGTCCATTGCAGTTCAACGCGCACAGGGGTACAACGCGTACCCCCACACATTGAAAGCAATGGGCCGGCCGGAGGCACCGATCGGTCCATTGCAGTACAACGCATCACTGTACATGTGACTGGCATATGTCAGCATGCCTGTCTCAGATGGACATATGCCAGCCACAGATAGCTCCCAGGGAGTGAGGGGCACACCTACATCACGACAGCCTGTCCAAACCTTATCATAAGGCATGTAAGGCTGCATTTCCTATTGTGTGTATGTTGGTGTACATGTTGTCCTGTGGGTGTCACCTGTGGGCAGCCACCCCCAGGCTGTGCACGTGTTAATGGGGACAGGATCCTGGGTGTTACGTGTACGTGACCACTGTGATGTGCAACTGTTCATATCTGTGCATGTGCCATGGTCACATTTCACAGTGGTGTTTGTGTATGTCATGTCACATACCCCGTGAGTCCCATGTGGGACGGTATGTTTGAGCCAGGGTGTCCCAGTGGCACAATAGTGATGGACCTCCACAGTCTTTGTGCATGTAGTGTTTACAATGTCTCTGATTTCATGTGCACAATGGGAGACAGTCTCCACATCCACGTTGTGTGTGCATGGACTCTGATGTTGTGCGTGTGTGTCACAGACGTCCATGTCTGTCCTGCCGTGGCAAGTGGGGCCACTACCTGTGGGGGTCATGTTTGTTTTGCTGTGGTGTACACAAGATACTCCATGTGATGCCAGTGTCCATGTGGCATTACAGGGTCCCTGGGAATGTACCTGTCGTTGAGCTGTGGTGCCTGGGGCACATCTGTCCTCACATGTCACTGTGGGGGGTGATTGTGACACGGCAGCAGGAGATGGGAACTGTGACACGGCATCATGATATCCAATGGGCCAACCTGGGACAAATTGATGCCACCTGTAGGACCGTGTTGACAGATGTTGGCCATGTATGTACCATACATGTCCTTCCGGTACTGCACACTTCATGTAGTTGTGCCTCATAATGATGTATGTTGGGATCTTGAGTGTGTTCAATGCCGCATATGTGGGGTGACTGACAATCTTGCTTACTTCTCCTCTGCACTGCAGGGCTCCTGCTGTCCATCGGCCATTCCCAGACCTGGCAACGATGGTGGAACGGGACAGCATCCGACGGTACCGCTTCACCAGGCAGCTGATTGAGGATTTGGCAGTGCAGTTGTCCCCACATTTGCAGCCTGGCCGGCCGTATCCTACAGCGCTGACCCCCAGGGTGAAGGTGATGGCAGCCCTACACTTCTTTGCCACCGGTACCTTCCAACATACTGTGGCGACTGCTGGTGGGATGTCACAGACCATGTTCAGCCGTGTGCTCCGCGAAGTTTTGGCGGCAATGTTGCTCTTCCTGAACCGGTACATCTATTTCCCTAGACTGCGACGACTCACTGACGTGAAGAGTGACTTTTAAGCCCTGGGGAGGATGCCGCATGTAATTGGCTCCATTGATGGGACACATGTGGCTTTGGTACCACCACAGGCCCAGGAGCAGGCCTACAGGAACCGCAAGCACTACCACTCGGTCAATGCACTGGTGGTGTGTCTTGCAGACATGACCATCACACACGTGTGTGCCCGTTTCCCTGGTTCAGCACACGATGCCTTTGTGATGAGTAGTAGTTGCATCCCCAGGATGATGGCACAGATGCAGAACCAGCGTGCCTGGCTTGTCGGTGTGTACTGACTTTGTGCCATTGTGTGTGATCTGATCTGTAGTATTCCGCCCACTTTTCCAAGTCAGCTAATGTGCACTTGTCTGTCCGTAGGTGACTCGGGATACCCCAACATGCCGTGGTTGCTGACACCCCTCAGGAACCCTGTGACACCTGCCCAGATGCGCTACAATGAGGCACATGGTCGGACCAGGAGAGTGATTGAGCGGACCTTTGGTCTCCTGAAGAGCCGCTTCCGCTGCCTGGACAAGACCGGAGGGTCCCTCCCATATGCCCCTGCGAAAGTGTGCAAGATTATCATCGTCTGCTGCATGCTCCACAACCTGGCAGTGCGGAAGGAGTTGCCTCTCATCCAGGATGACAATGACCAACATCCGCCACCTGTGGAGGATCCTGGCCTGGACCACGATGCCAGTGGCGATGATGATGATGATGATGGTGATGGTGATGTCCGCACACAGCTCATCACCAACGTCTTTAGCTGAATGTGAGTATCCTGAGGTGTCATGTCAATGATGTGAGTTGGCATGATGTGTGGGTGGTGCTCTGGTGCTGTTGGAGTGTGTCCATGGGCTACTTGACTGGATGTGTGTTGCGATGTGTGGTGACAGGTGGGCTGTACTCCCCAACAGTGTTGACATGCTAACTTGGTTCTGGGTGGGTATCTTGTAACATGTATTGTGCATGAGTTTTGCTGTTCTGTCCTGTACTCCATTGCTTTTGACTGTGTGTCATTTCTGTCCTTCACAGGGTACTTTCAGATTCGTTTGGTCAACTGTGTCCACCGACGACGTGATTGCACATCCAGGCTGGTAGCTGTTGTGTCCCTACAGGTGATGTGCGCCACACCCATGGACTTCCTTCCGTCTACAGTTGTTGACTGTGTGCCCGCTACCAGGTGGGGTTACCTTGCATCTGTAGTGGTTACGGCATGTTGCAACTGTGTAATAAACCTGTGCTTCACTTTGTGATGTGCGTTGTCTGTGGTCACACATTTGACTGCCATTTGCTTACTGCACCTGTGGGCTACTTGACTACAACTGGGAATGGGTGTGGTGTCTGTGCATTGCACCGTCTTCCCTGGCAACATCAGTGTAGGCAATGAGTCAGATGGCCTAGGTGTGTATGTGTCGTGTAGCCCTGGTGGTGTGTCTCCCTCATGTGTGTCACGTTGCCTGTACTCACATGCCTGTGTTGTCCTTGCTGTTGCAGTTCGCATACACAGTGTAATTTTGCAGTTCATCATCCCCATAACAGCACCCACGTTGGAATCACGACAGAGGCAAGTATGGTGTATTAGTGTGTTTATTGTGATACATTTGTGTTAATTGTGCATAGGATGGGTTGTGCTGTACATGAATCTTGCAATCCCAAGTTCCTAGGTGAATTGAAAGTCCGGGTAGACAGGATCCCCAGTATCGGGGCCACAGTTGTCTGACACATTGGTCCAACTTGTACTCCCCATGCAATGTGTGGGAGTAGTGTTGCCTTCAACAGGGTGAACAGTCTGTGCACAAAGGCGAACATCCAGAACAGGTTCAGGCTTCCTGGGAGTTGCGCTTGGCCATCGGCCTCTCACTTTTCCCTCCTCGGACGACCCCTCTTCTTGGGGGGGCCCTCAAGTGCAGGCTGCTGCGGTGCAGGGGACTCTCCGCCAGAGTCCTCCTCCCTCCCTGTGGCAGTTGCAGTTTGTTCGGCACCAGATGTTGTTGGCACACAGGGAGGTGTGGACTGGTTGCTGTTCATCTGGCGGAGGCATTGTAAAATGTCCCTGTGCACCGCCGTCATCTCATGCAGTGCATCCCACTTGGACTGCACGCGGGACATGTGTGAGTCCACACGGGACATGTGTGACTCCACGTGGGACATGTGGGAGTCCAAGCGGGCATGATGGGCAGCCTGCTGCTGTTTAATGTCTCTGAGGAGCCCCACTACCTGGCTGAGCTCTCCGGTGCTGGACTGGTACGCATCAGCTATGCGTACCAGTTGTGGGTCATCATGCACACCAGCAACGTCTGCAAGCAGCGACCTCTGTCTCCCACCCCTCCCACCACCCCTGCTGACATGTGCAGTGTGTGCAGTGGCATGCACAGATAACCCTGGTCCACCTTGGGGGTTGGTGGTGGTGGTGGTGTCCATGGCCCCAGGTTGGTCCAGGGTCACTGTGCTGGTGTTGCTCCTTATTCTGTCCATGTTGGCAGGGATGGTATTCGTGGTGACAGTCGTTGTAGGGGTGGGTGCATGGGGTGCAGCTGGTGGTCCTGCTGGTGCTGCAGCTGGTGGTCCTGCTGGTGCTGCATGTTGACTTGCACCGGATGTGCCAGGTTGTTCTTCATCGTCCGAGGAGGACAGAGGCTGTACGACGCCAGTGAGCTCGGCATCCTCTTGAGCCTGGGACTGGGACTCCTCAGCGTCTGCTGCTGTGTCCCCATCATCACCTGTTTTTGGGAGACACAAACAATGTATGTCATGTTTCTGCAGGCATCAATGGTTGACACACATGACAGTTGTGACTGTGCCTCTGGGTGCGGGCCTGTACATTGCATTGTCCTAAGTCGTCACAGTCAGGGGTTGATATTGGTGTGGCACATTGTCCTGCATTATTTGGGCATTTCTATGTATTTTCTGGGGTGTGAACATGGTCTGCATTGTTTGTGTATGGTTGACAGCCGGACCTCCTTCCCACCCACCCAGCCAGTCAGTTATCCCACCATGGAACGTGCTTGCGTTGCAGGGAGTGTACGTTGTCTCTCAGGATGTCAGTCAGTGGTGTCCTGCTGTTTGTTGGTGCACAGTTGGCAGCAGGGCCTTGTGCTCCCCACAGCAGTAGCCAGTGTCAGCCATCTTGTGAGTCCTTCTCCACTCCCTGTGATGTGAGCATGGTTCAGGGTGGTGTTGATGGGACAGTTGTGGGGGTGAGCTATGTCTGTGACTACGACTCCCATCATGCCATTGCCTCCACCCCACTTGCCAGCATTCCCATACTTACTTGCTTTTGTGTGGAGTTCAGTGGGTGTGGGTGTGAGGGCAATGGCAAGATGGCTGACAGTGGTGTCCTGCTGTTGGTTTGGTGTGCAGTACCCAGCATGCCCTTGTGCTCCCCACGACACAGCAACAGTGTCAGACATCTTTGATGGGCCTTTCCACTCTCTGTGGGATGTGCATGCGTGAGTGTGAGCTTGCTGGGCCATGTGGTGGGGGATGTAGGGCTGTGACTACGACTCCCATCATGCTATTGCCTCCTCCCCCTTCCCAGCATGCCCATGCTTCCTTCCTTTTGACTCTGCTTCCCTGTGGGTTGGGCTGGCTGTGCTGACAGGATGGCTGGGAGTGTTGTCCTGGCAGTTGTTTGGCTAAGAGTCCCAAGAGTGTCCCTGTGCTTCACACAACATAACCCAGGGTGGTGGTGCTTTGTGGGATCTTGTGTTAGGATGGAGGGCATTGCATTCTACCAGGTGGGTACTGTGGAGTTTGTGTTGGGGGGGGTGTGAGGGGAGGTGCTGGTGACTATAGTCAGTGCTGCAAGTCCCCCTTCCCACCCAGCCAGCCAGATATCCCACCATGGAACGTGCTTGCATTGCAGGGAGTGGAAGTTGTCTCTCAGGATGTCAGTCAGTGGTGTCCTGCTGTTTGTTGGTGCACAGTTGGCAGCAGGGCCTTGTGCTCCCCACAGCAGTAGCCAGTGTCAGCCATCTTGTGAGTCCTTCTCCACTCCCTGTGATGTGAGCATGGTTCAGGGTGGTGTTGATGGGCCAGTTGTGAGGCTGAGCAATGTCTGTGACTACGACTCCCATCATGCTATTGCCTCCACCCCCCTTCCCAGCATGCCCATGCTTCCTTCCTTTTGACTCTGCTTCCCTGTGGGGTGGGCTGGCTGTGCTGACAGGAAGGCTGGGAGTGTTGTCCTGGCAGTTGTTTGGCTAAGAGTTCCAAGAGTGTCCCTGTGCTTCACACAACATAACCCAGGGTGGTGGTGCTTTGTGGGATCTTGTGTTAGGATGGAGGGCATTGCATTCTACCAGGTGGGTACTGTGGAGTTTGTGTTGGGGGGTGTGAGGGGAGGTGCTGGTGACTATAGTCAGTGCTGCAAGTCCCCCTTCCCACCCAGCCAGCCAGATATCCCACCATGGAACGTGCTTGCATTGCAGGGAGTGTAAGTTGTCTCTCAGGATGTCAGTCAGTGGTGTCCTGCTGTTTGTTGGTGCACAGTTGGCAGCAGGGCCTTGTGCTCCCCACAGCAGTAGCCAGTGTCAGCCATCTTGTGAGTCCTTCTCCACTCCCTGTGATGTGCGCATGGTTCATGGTGGTGTTGATGGGACAGTTTTGGGGCGGGCAATATGTGTGACTGCGACTCCCATGATGCTATTGGCTACATTGACTTGGCCAGCATACACAGAATTCCTTCCTTTGAGTGGTCTTCACTGTGTGTTGGTGTTGTTGTGGTGGCTACATGTGTGGATGTGTTTGTTAGTTCTATTTGTGCCACTGCCTAGCTGTAGTTGTGGTTGTGTTTGTACATGTGTTGGCACAGTTGGATGTGACATTTTTGATGGCATGTGTTGTGTTTCTCTGACTGACATACACATTTTGGGATGATTCTGTTCTGGTTGCTGTGTGATTGCTATGAGTGCATGGTTTGACTCTCCCCTTGACAGTGATGTGTGTGTGTTTTGTGGCAGTATATTGTGTACATTTGTTGTGTACTCACCAGGCTCTGGGATGTCCTCTAGTCCATATATGCTCACTGGCGGTAGGATGGCCCGCACCTTCTCCTCCCAGGGCCTGAGGTATATTGGCTTGGCAGGAGGGCCACTGCCGGTGTGTTGGCTGTTGATGTAGTCTTGCTTCAGCAGTTTCCGTACCCTCCTGCGCACGTCATACCACCTGTTCTGGATGTCGGTCTTTGTGCGCCGACATGGTGATTGGGCGTTCACCCTGTTGATGATCCTCTTTCACATCTTGGTTTTCTGCGACATGGGGGTCTGTTGGACCAATGTGCCAAACAGCTGTGGCTCTACCCTGAGGATCTCGTCTACCAGGACTTCCAATTCACAATCTAGGAACTTGTGATTCTTCTTGGGGGGCATGGTGATGGGTGGTGATGGTGAGTGATGTGTGTGTTGGTGTGCAGGTGAGGGTGTGTGAGTGTGTGTTTTGCTGGGTGTATGTGAGGTAGGTATTTGTTGGTGTGCTGATGGTGTGTGGCTTGTGTGAGGGATGAGCTGTGGGTGTGTGGTTGCTTTCTCTTGGGTGCTGGCAGTGGAATGGCATTTGCAAAGGCTCATGGTAGTGATTTGTGTCCTTTATTTAGGTGGAGTTGTGGGTGTGTCTTTGTTCTCTGTCCCCACCCCCCCAGTATTTATTGGCTTGGTAATTGCTTGTTTGGCCTTTTTTTGGGTGATTTTTCCTTTGTGCTGTTTGTGTATGTTGGAAACGTTCTTGTGACCGAGTCGGACCCTGCATTGGTCTCGTACGGTGTTCTCCGTTTCGTTCACGCTGTGTTTGTGCAGTTTTTTATGCTGCGTACGCGTCGTTCGCGGTGTATTGTGTTGCTTCGGCTCGGTTTTGTATGCGTGTCGGTCGTACGGCTTGTCCTCCGTCCGACTCGCTCGTGGTTTTCGCGCCTTGCATCGTACTTAGCGGTTTGGAGTTAGCGTGTACGTTTCGGTCGGATTTGCTCCGGGTGCGTGTCGGTCGGTTGGATTCGCGTGTTTTTCCGGCCGGATTGCTGTTTTCCGTGCGGCTCGGTCGGTCGACTTGGTTTCGTTACGTGTCGGTCGGATTTTTCGCGCCTTGCATCGTACTTGGCGTGTCGGGCGCCACGGGTACGTGTCGGTCGGTATTTTTTCCGGAACCGAGTCGGTCGGTGCTTTTTCCGGCCCGAATCGGAATCGACCCCATAGTGTTTCTGAACTGTGATGTCTGCAGCTCATCGCATTAACTTGCAGAATTAATGGGTTCAAGGATGGACTGGTGATGTCGGGCACCGGGCAATCTCCCAGTAGGCCGGAACGTTGGGGGCTGCTTTTGTCACAGGGGTTCGGCTTTGTTACTGGGGGACGACCTTTTAGCAAAATCAGCCCCCTGTAACAAAATCAGAAGGCCACCGTGACAGTCTCTGCACTCTGACCTCTGCGGGGAAAAAGCACCACAGGCGGATGCAAAGTCACTGTTGGATTTAGCAGTGCGTGTGCTCGTATGTATTACACTTTCAGCACCACCAACTGCTAAGGCGCCAACTGGGACTCGGGTACGCCGCACTTATGGCGGTTGTGCCGGTCCCCGATGCCACGGGGGGTGGGTGGCGTGTGTGCAGTGATGCGGCCGACACCAGCCCGACCATGTAGGCGTGCCCCGGAAGCACTCAAGTGCTTCCGGGGCACAGAGGGAAGAGATAAACTGGATATTGCCGGTTTTAAATCAAGGGGCATTAAAAGGGGCTGTAGAGTGGCAGGACGGCCTCTTCCTTCGCCGCTCCACAGCTGACCGACACAAAGCCGGCACGACGGAGCAACCCTGTTTTTCCAGAGCCGGGACCCAGCTTACATGCCTGCAGGAAGAGCACTCTGCAGCCGCGGCCCTCAGATTGCTCGTGATGGTGCCCCCGGGAGCTGCAAGTTGTTGGATGCTTGGTTTTGTCCCCCGACCCGAGGGAACTCGGTTGCGCTCCGGGGGTCGCATGAGGGCTGTGGAGGCAAGGTTTGGGGGGGTTCGGCAGGTTTTCCTTGGCAGTTGGGGCCAGTGCCTGGTATTTCATCTAGTAGTAGGGGTGTTATGGTCGGCGGGAAGGCTGTTTGTCCGCTCAGGAGCTAACGGAGGGGAATGTATCTGCAAAACCCAATGCATTGACGGGTGCGGGGGAATATTCATTGAGTCGCGTGTCAGCCACTATAAGGCACAGGATAGTCAATCGACGTCTGTTACTGGCAGAATACTGACTTGGGTAGCTAAGGTTCACAGCTCATAACAGGCTGCGAAAAGTTTCGGAGTTTGAGCTGCAAGGGTTTTTTCTAGACAAAGTCACGAGTCAATCAGCCTTGGAAAGGATGGGAGCAGATGACAAAGGCTGTACTTCGAGGAAGTTATGGTGTAAGGCCAGATCTGCCGCTTTTTCATGCACGAGAAAGCAGTTTTGAACCTGATATCCGCTTACCATCATGTGGTGTAATGTAACTGGCTCTCATGTAGAGCACTCCTAGTTTGCGCTATATAACGCTAAAATTAGTCATTTTGAAGTTATATCAGAAGCAGGGACGGGCGCTATTATACCAGAGCATTGGCGCGGTGCACCAGTAGGCGCATAAAGGGGGGGAATCGTTGGATTGAACGTGTGGCGGTAGCCTGGGTCGATGCTCCCTTTAGTACCATGTTTTCCTATGCAAGTCCTAAATCTAGGTTTGTGATGGCTGTGTTTTTTTTTTCCCTACCTTTTCTATGGGTCTGCTACGGCGGAACCTGAAAACGGAGTTATCTGAAGGCGGGAAGGGGAGGCTCAGGAGCATCTCTGTGGCCTAGTGGTCGAGGTCTTATTCTTCTAAATGAGTCATCGCGGCCTAAGTGGCTAAGGTCTCTGATCCTTACTTCAAAGGATATGGGTTCAAATCCTGGTGTTTCAATGGTTACTGAGGTAAAAGTATACTCAATGCTACGTGTTCAATTCCTGGTGTGGTTTCTTCAGTAACAGGTGTACGCAACGGTGAATTATTTGACAAGGTTTTTGAAAATAATATTTGATCACGAACCTTCCGCCTGTAACAAGATATTGCGTCATTTGCCCTAATGTTAAACCTATGTAAAGGGACTGTTTTCCTTCACTATCACAAATGTTTCAGAACCCGCCGCTGGAAGCCGTGCTATTTTGGCAAGGGGTGAGTCTTATTTCCAGAGCACACTCAGGGATATTTTGTCCTGCAATGATGCGGCGGGTAGAAGGTGAGGGTGTCCTCGGGAGGGAGCTGCAGTTATACCCATTCTGGGAGTAGTTTTCCACGGATCTATGTCTGCCCTTCGGCCTGCTCTGCATGTCTACTTGTCCCCCTGCAGTATCCTGCGCCCACCCCTTAGGTATGCTGGGTGCTCCAACTGGTCGCCGTTTGGGTGCCGGGCAAGCACATTGCGCCGCTTTTAAGTCTTGCTGTGCATTGTTGGATAATTGGTTCCCACGGGGTATCCGGCTCCCGCCGTTTTTGGGCATGCGGTGCGCACCTGCTTATCAGGGAGGGCGAGGTTTTGAATTTTCTTTTGGATCAACCACAAAGGCGGATGCAGTTAAAACCAAGGAGTGGGCTGCATTCCTTGGTTGGAGAGCCAGAGCGGAGTATATCGCGGGTAAAATTTCGGAGAGCAACAATTCCCCCAAAACGATTTTCTCCCTTCTTAAAGTTATGAAATGTGCAAACTTGAAAGCCGACTCACCTGTCACCTCTAATAATCAGTGCATTGGCTGGATATTTTGTACACAAAGTGGATAAAATTTATAAAAGCTTTCCCCCGGTCACTACCAATATTGACCAGAGGGAAGGGCATAAGGACAGGGGACCCATTACGAATAAAACACTGTGTTCCTTCCCCAACTATCCCTTATTGAGACTGAGTCTCTCTGCTTGAAAATCAAATCAGGCTCTCCAGCTGATTCCTTGAGACCAGCTCAATTCTGCCAATTTCGCAACCCCATTTTACCAGTGGCCAGGGAATTGATTAATCTATCTCTGACCTCAGCGCTTATACCATCAGCCTGGAAGCACGCTAAAGTGACACCTCTTTTGAAGAAAGTATCGTTAGACCCATCTGAACCGGGTAATTATCGCCCCATTTCTCAGCTCCCTTTTCTAGCCAAGGCTACTGAATCCCATGTCAATATTATTCTGACAGAGTTTATAGAGGAAATTGCCATCCTGGACTCGAGTCGGCTCTGTTGGCAGTGACTGAGGAAATTCGTAGTAGCTTAGACGACGGAAATTCCACGGCCTTAATTCTTTTGGATTTAAGTGCTGCTTTCGACACTGTCTCCCATGAAATATTACTGTGCAGGTTACAGGAGATAGGGATTGGGGGTTCAGCATTGGCCTGGTTTCGCTCTTTCCTAGAGGGCAGAACTTTCCAGGTCATAGTGCCACCCTACCACTCCCAGGAGTTGGCGATCAGACATGGGGTTCCGCAAGGATCGATACTGAGCCTCGTGCTCTTTAACATCTATGTACAACCCTTGGCAGTGGTGGCAAAAAGCAGAGGGCTGTCTTTGGTTTCCTACGCCGACGACACCCAATTAGTCATCGCCTTTTCTAAGAAATGTAAAAATAATCTCATCAAATTTAAGGAGGATATGCTGGTGATCGCTAATTGGATGACAACAAACTGCTTGCAGCTAAATGCCAGTAAGTCGGAAATTATGCTGTTCGGGAGAGACAGCGATATGTGGTCAGAGCAATGGTGGCCAGACCAATTAAAACCAGCACCTCTGCCTAAGGAGGCGGTCAAGAACCTGGGCTTTGGATCGATAGAGGTCTTTCTTTTGACGCTCAATCCAAATTAGTCGTAGGGACCTGCTTCGGGCTCCTGAGAGGGTTAAAACCTCTGCTTGGCTTCTTTGAGCCCAAAGTTCGGCAGACTATTTTACAGGCTACAATTTTATCTAGGCTGGATTATGGCAATTCCCTATGTTTGGGTGCCAACAAATCCTGTATTCAGCGCCTTCAGAGAATACAAAACGCAGCAGCCCGTACTCTATTGGCGCTTCCGAAATCATGTTCAGTGTCTAAGTTTTTACCTAAGTTACACTGGCTACCGGTAGAAAAAAGAATCCAGTTCAAGACACTATGCGTTGCTCACAAAATCTTGACTCAACAAGCTCCTCCGGTCCTAGCAGACCTGCTAACACCGTACGTTCCGAGCCATCTCCTGTGGTCAGCTGACCAAGGGTTGGCATGTACCCCCCAGAGCTCTAAGAGCCAGAGCTGGTGGTCGCTCTTTTAAAGTTTTAGCGGCCAAACTCTGGAACTCCCTTCCGATTGCTATTAGAGGGCTCCAAGATCACCTAGCTTTTCGGAAAGCCATAAAGACCTGGCTCTTTCCGGCGTAACTTTCTCTCCTTTTTCTGGGCTGTCACTACTTACTGGTGTTTTGGGTAGCGCTGGGACGCCCCGTCGCTGGGGCAGCTATGCGCTGTACAAATCCGCTAATAATAATAATAATAATAACTCAAACACAAGGTTACTGCATGTTATGCATGCACATGTCTCTGTTACACACTGATGTAAATTATGTTGTTCCAAGTATTCTGCGCATGTATCGGTCACACACAGACTGAAGTTATTTTGCGACAAATTGTTGTACGCATGTAGCTGTTTCACACTGCATGACAATGTTTTGTTCCCGGGTATAGGACCTATATAGGTCCGTCACTTTAAATAGCTAATTCGATTAATGGGCTGGTGAATAGATTATGACAAAGGGGTTTTAAGAATTGGAACACAATGGGTAACCTACAGGTGAAATGGTTGCCAGCATGGGCAATTAGGCAAAAAGATGGAAAATAAAAGTTTCCACCACATGCACACAGGAGTATAAGCTCTGGATATGGGCATAGATGGTGCAGTTGAATAAATATACTCATTTTTGAGTCACACTGCAGTTGTTAATGAAAAGAGCAGTTACGACAAGGAGCTGGAACAGGAAGGGTTCCAGTTAGCATATTCATTTTAGTCTGTCATCAATTAGTTAGCTGCATTCGCAGTTGCCCTCAATAGGCCGTTCCATTATACCCAGCTGAGTTATTGCACTCTAGGCGTAGCCTTGAGGGACCAACTTATAAGCAGGCCATTGGCTACTTGTTCTTATCTTAATTGTTGGGACTGTGCAACGACCGAACGCTGTTTGGTTCTCTCTGTAAACGGGGATTTGCATGCTGCGTAGGGTACGCCTGCCCGCATGTACAACCGCTGCAAGTCGCGACAGGACCAGTTACAGTTACAGTTTAGGAAATTGGGGCCAATTTTTCCGCAAGTACGGGCACTGTCAAAGAAAGGGCAAAGCGGATCCATGATGGTATGTTACAAGGTGTGAGCTCAGAACCTTATTCTACTAGTGCCTCATGACGAAACGGCAGAGCCAATTTTTCCACGGGGTGGGGGTGCAATTCTCACCTCTGTCTTCCAAAAATATCAGTCCGGGTGTCAAGAGCATGATCTTGACAATTACAAGTGGCGGTGCGAAGAAAATATACATGGTCAACGCACTGCACATGTGTATTCTTTAAAAAGCCATCCCTGGTAAGCGGTTCGGGGGGGATTAGGGAGGACAATGGTGAGGGAACAAAAATACTTTGCATTTCGCTATATAAGGAACGGCTGCAGGGCACTGAAGGGTCTTGGACGTAGGTCCCACATGGTTACCTTAAACATACCCCACCCTGTTCGGTTCTGTTAAGAGGGGGCCGGGGGGTTTTGAGGGCACAATTCAAGTGAGGACAGTTCTCGTATTAAAGGCTCCGTGGGCACCAAGGTTCGGGCCCGGATAGTTTGGGTCCGCTATCTCATATTAAATGGTGAATGTGGGTCTATGGGCATACTATTTCACTGGCCGCTGAGTTATTGGTTGCCTCTTTCGACGGCAGACGCCAGTGGCCTGCCTTGGAGTTTACTAACCGGGAATTGATGTAGCAAGAATGCAGCTAAATTGGAGTTCCTCTCTTTGGGTATGGGCAGCAAGGTTGTAAGCCCAGTCACTTGGTCCAGCCGGAAGGCAGCTACAGCGTGGGCTGATCCGGGTTGGTTGGGACTTTTGCCTTATTGTAAAGTTAGGAATTAAGCCCCTACCACGTATTGGCCTCTAGAAGTCCCAAGTGAAATTCTGGAGGAAGGGGCAGCTATCCAGGTGGTCGGAAAGCAGGGTTGGTCTCTGACGAAGACTCATATGCGGAGTAGGTATATGGCAGGGCTCCCACCATTGAGAGAAATCTTTTGCATAAATGCCACTAGGCTTGCAACACGATTGAGGCTGATGTTCGGTCATTATGGCCAATGGTCATCAACTTCGGTATAGCTTAGCAACGCTGGGGTCAATGCCTCCCATTGTTGCTCATGCAAAGGTTGGTACAGCACGATTGGAGTACCCCTGGCACTGAGTAGACCTGGGGTCGAGTGACATCTGGGGGCCATCGAATGGGACTAGCTGGAAGGCATCTCGGGGAGCCTGAAGTGAGCAGGCATTGTTTGTTTTTCATTACCACTAACAGATTGCCTGGGGTCCAGGAAGGTGAAGCAGTCAAATCCTAATTTTTTCTCTCAATTCCCATGTCAGGTCTGGGGCACAAAGCGCGCTGTTGCATCTATCCCTAGGTTGTAGACTGACCACAACGGCGGGGGGGGGGGCAAGTTATATTGCAAACGGCACAGGGATGCGTTTGCCGTCCTGTTCGCAACCTCAAATCTTTCCTCGCATACAGACCAAGGGGTACAGGGGTCCACTGCTAATTCAGGAGGAAGGGGGACCGCTTTCCAAATGTAAGCTTAACAGGATTCTGGGTTTGGCACTCAAGGCAGCTGTTTCATGATACAGCAATGCTTGGTACTCATTTCTGTTCGCCACCGAGGTATGGTTGGGGACCTGTCAGGGCGGGCAGCCCAGAGGATTGGTCGTTGGTTTTTCTAATGGTTACCAGCATTTATGTGCATCTACATATGCTTTGGATGCTTTCATCTTAATGTCTATGTTGTTTTTTGGTTTTGGTTTATCACAGTTTTCATGTCGTGTGCCACAGGAGGGAAGCTCGCCATCGTTGGCCAATCGCCGGAAGGCTGCCCAGTCCAGGTAACCGCCTGGGGGGCCGGGTGAAGCGGAAGTATGGATAGTGGTCATCCATGCGTGGACAGGTTGAAACAAAAATGTTTCGCAGGCAAGTATGCGGTGAGGGCCCGGCAGGCTGGTTGCAATGTTTCCTTGAAATGGGCAAGGAGGTTGCGCCTGGGGCAGTTGAGGAGTGTGTTGGAGTTTTTGCTGGGTAGGAGTCACACGCCGCTGCTGATGTAATGGTGCATCTGGGAGGCAAGGACCTGGTACACCTAAGTAGGAAGAGCATGTTTGAGGCTTGGCTCCCCGAGAGGGGAGGGCTGGCTAGGAGTTGCCCACAGGCAGGGTTGACATGGTACCACATCATCCCCAGGGCTAATGGCGGGGCAGTGGACAAGTTGCTTAGATCTACCAAATTCTGGACATTTCACAGGGGTGGATCAGGAGGAAGAGGTTTTTCCCCACAAGATGGTGTTCATTTCTCAAGATTGGCAGTGTAGTCTTTCTTATAAACTTGCTAGCCCAGTTGGAGGGGGCGAGAAGCACGGTATGACCTTTGGAAGGTGAGGGGGGGCCAGATAGTTGGTCAACTATGCTGGCCTGTGGTGGTAAGGTCATGATTGGTGGGCATTTTTACGGTCCTTAATAGGCATCGCCATGATCAAAGGGGATGCCTGGGGATGGACAGTGGTCTCTCATGGAACTCCAGGGGGCGGTTACAGCCGGTAGGCTGGAGGGTGCAGGGGCAGGGAAGTTCCGCTTCCATTAGGCTTTTGGGCCAACCCCCGCACAGGCGCATGGGCGAAAAAGTTGGCATAACAGCACAGCCCCTAGGAGATATGATTGAGGGCGTAGGGGGTGCCCGGGGGATATAACCTTCTGGGAAAACTGGGCCTCCTGTGCAAGGTCACTCAGGTAGGAGGGGTTGGACCTAGCACGTTGTTGGAACAGTCATGACCATGCCAGTAGGCTCAACTCGAGATACGCAGAAAAGAAAAATGTATACAATGTAGTTTTATGACAGGAATGGCTATGTACTAGATAACATGTTAAGGTTAGCCATCTGGAAAATAATGTAAATACATTTTTGTATACGAATTTTGGTGTAGTAATATGACAGATTGACGGATGGATTTTCAGCGTATTGTAAATATGAAATAAGAAAATGTAAATTGTTTGTATGTTTTTGTAATAAAATACGGCCGGGGTTTACAACCCCTAACCCAATACTTTTGTTGATGTCCATCTATACCGCAGGGAGGAGCGGAAGGGGTTGGGATACCCATGGGGGCATGGTTGGGAAGAGTTCAGTACTGGGGAGGGGACTCGGCAATACCTGGCCATACACCTTATGGAGGCAGTGAACACAGTGTCAGAAACCGTCCGGGAGCACCAATGACAGTGAGAGTTTAGGGCGCAAGTCAGACCAATGATCTGCGGTACCACCCCAAGTTCGCCTGCCAGCACTGCAGCATAGTGCGCAGTGTGCCCTCTAGTCAGTCAGAGACTGACACAGGAGAAACAAGTAGCATTATTAGTCTGCAAAGACCTCCATAGTATTAAGTGTAACTTACTGTTCTCAAAAGCATTTTAAAACCATGTGAAAAATGTTCGTACATTCATTGGGAAAATGTATTTAAATGTACAATCCAGCACCCTCGAGGCATGGAGCCTGTCACTGAGCGTGCTTTAAACCGACTAGGCACACACGCACACATGCATGCAGGTAACTAGAGTACATGTAGATTGCATGTCCTTGTGGTTTCAAGTACAAATACATGTCTGTTTAGTACGGACATCGCCTTGCATGGCAGAGCATTTAAGGCAGCACAGAACCAGATACATGTGATTGTAAATTAATCCCCTGTCCCGTGTTTGGTAACGAGTGAAGTTTGAACAAATGGGTGGAATACACCTTGCATGTGATTTTCCTCTGTTCCATGTTTGGGGGTGAGTGGTACATATTTTTCTTTGATTGCATCAAATAAGTCTCTTTACATGTCCTAGAACAGAACAATGTTCCTTAGTATCTTTTGTTGTGCCAGTCACAGGTCTGTAAGGAAACCCAGTCAGTTTGCGCCATGGCAGACCAAAGCTGAACAGGTGCTGAAATGAAACGCTCCTTGGGATGTATGTATAAACAGCGTTTTTCTAGTGCAAATTCAACTATAAAACAACCGAGGGTTAAAAATAGCAGGGAATAAAATTATCATTGTAATACAGGGAAGTTGTATCTGGTTCACGGTCATAGTTACGATGCTTGTCAGGTCTTCGAAAGGGTGCTGTTTTAAACTAAAACCCTGGTTATCTTTCTAGCAGTTTCTGGGCCTTAGTCTGACAATGCTAAGACTGCATGTGATGTGCCTGCTATATGAAGTCTTAGATTTGTCTGTGAGGTAGAGTGGCATGCTGGATGTAAATGTCCAGACCATCTATGGATGCAAAAGATATTGAAGGTAATGTGGGTGGTCAGCGGGTGCCAATGGAGGTCTTGGAGTATGGGAGCGATCCAGCTGAGCTTCCTAAGTCATTTGATAAATCTTGGGATCTCGCTTTTAGTGGTGTTGAATGGGTGTGTGGGAATGCTAAGATCTGCTAAATTAGGGTCTTCAGCTTCCATGACACCCACACAGATGGTGAATGTAGGCTTCTCAATTTGTCAAGGTATCTGATCTGTTCTGAAGGAAATGTCATGTGCTGGGATGAAATTTCGGCCTTTTCTACTCTGAACCACACCCTCACCTCCTCCGCCAGAATAGGGGAGGCTTATTTGCTACCCTTGTTCTTTGTGTGATTCTTGAAATTTCACAATCCCTTGACTTCAGTGATGCAACATTGACGGCAGCACCCACACTCTGAAAAGTGTTCCAGCGCCACTGTGACATTTTCATGCTTTCTCGCATGGGTGACATGGGTGACATTTCCATGCTCTCTGGCCTAGGTGCTTATGTGTGGCATTAACATGCTTTCTGGCCTAGGTGCTTATGTGTGACATTTCCATGCTTTCTGGCATGGGTGCTTATGTGTGACATTTCCATCGTGTCTGGCCTCAGTGGCCTGGGTGCTTATGTGTAACATTCCCATGCTTTCTGACCTGCGTGCTTGTGTGTGACATTTCCAAGCTTTCTGGCCTGGCTACTTATGTATGTATGATGGCTGCTTATGTATGTATGAATGAAAAAAGTGTTGAAAAATGCATTGTTTTGGCCTTTCTGTCTCCAAAACTTTCTTGGGGGGAGAACCCACCAACCCCCCTAGTAGTGGTCAGGCTCGCTCACTGCTTTTGCTCACTACACACTGTATGGTGGCTGGTCTGACTTATAAATTGTGTTCTCTGATTCACTACTCTTCTGTCTATTTTTGGTGTTCTCTGTAAGAATATCTATGGGTACATATGACTGGGTAACCTGGCACTCTTTAATGTCATCATTTACTATTTACTGTGCTTTGAAAGTTAATACAATTAAATATGTAATGAAAAATGTGTTGCAAAATGTACCATTTTAGTCTTTCTTTTTTCAAACTTTTCTTTGGGGGAGAACTCCAACAAACTCTTCTAGCAGTGGTCAGGCTTGTTCGCTGCACTCGCTTGCTACATGCCATTTTCCCACCAGAACCAATTGTTGTTGCATAACACACAGTAAGGGGGTGGTCTGACAAAATTTGCCAGGGCTGCTTTCAGTTCCCAGTCCAGCCCTGAATGGGTTAAGCCAATTATTAGTTGCACAGGACTGGCAGAGTGCAAACTCCACATGTGAAATGTACATAATTTTGTGGTAACATTGTGTCAATACCATTCAGTTATGATTTAATCCCCATGGAATGGGGAATAGCAATGTGGAACAAGCTATTTGGTAAATCCACATGGAATGTCCTACTCCATGGGGTTTAAATTATAAGTTTACCACCTGTTCTGAAGCAGATATGTGGTACATTCACACAGTATTTCTTACGCTAGGGGATTTAAAGCATGCATTTACAATGTGCTCTGAACTAGATATGCAGTAATTCCACATGAATTCACTAATGCATGGAATTTAAGGGAAACATATACCACTTGCAGCTGAGCAAGTGATGTATGTATGTGTCGTCTCTGTGTAGGTTTGGTTTGGGGGGACAGGGTGTTATAAGTAGTGGAGGGAAAAGGAAGCCACATTCTGACAGAGGGGAGAATTGTCTTCTCAGCCCTGCCAGAAAAATACATGGGGTAGAGGTTTGGCTTCTTCAGTCGAAGCCTCATGAGTGTTTACAGGGTGGGATTATCTCCTGATAAAATTTGGTCCAGTATTTCAACAGAGCTGATGTTCCCACACCAGGTTTTCTTGGGTGTTTCAACATTCAGGAAAACACACGGGAACACCAAGCCCTTTCAGAATCAAGCTCCATCTGACTCATAGTTAGGGTCTTACCGAATGTAATTAAACAGCATCATTTCATTCAAAAATGCTGCCTGGCTGCATTCTGTGTTTGGGCACAGGCATTAAACAGGATCATGATACAGCTCCTGATAGTCATTTGGAACTTGTTTGAAATTAAGAGATGACTGAAGAAGACATCAAACTAGTTTTGTGTGGTGATCCAATGACATTAAAGGCTTTCGTCATCAGATTTTGAAATTTGAGCCTAACTATATCGTCCCCGTAATCTTTGGATTTTTCAGTGAAATTCTAAGATTTTTTTAAATTGTATTTACTAACTATAACGTTCCCCGTTACCTTAATTTTTAAGTGAATATATAAATATTCACTTTAAAAAAAACAAAGTTTACAGTGGAAACCTTAGAATTTCACTGAAAAATCCAAAGGTTACAGGGATGTTATAGTTAGGCTCAGATTTCACTCGAACAAAACCATAGAAATTCAGCAGTTATAGTTACCTGAGCTAACTACAACTTATGCCCCCACAATGCACTGCTTATGACCCCACATATTACATCTCTCATGACATGGTCAGTGACATCACCGATGACATCACTGATGACATCTCAAATAACATCACTGATGACATCATCCACAGAACCACTCACACACCCACTCACAACCCCATAAACCTCCCGTACATCCACTCAGACACCCACACAGCCAGTCATATATCCATTCACCCATACAAGTACTCATACATCCACTTACTCATCCATAGAGTCACTCACATATCCACATCCAATTACTCAGCCATAGTCACTCACACACCCACTCACTCACTCACTCATACAGCCACCCACATAAACACTCACTCACCCATACAGCTACTCATACAATTAGTCACTCACCCATACAGCCACTCATACAGCCACACACTCATCCATACGGCTACTACACACCCACTTATTCACTTTTAAAGCTTCTCATACACCGACTCACTCACCCATACAGCCTCTCAACACAGCCACTCACTCAGACACAAATTGTATATATAACCACTATGTTGCTAACAACTGTGGCACTGATTGACATATTTTGAATTAACTTTGCAAAGAAAAGTTCATCAGTTTATCTATCTCAGTTCCAAGATCCATTAAGCTGAGGCCAACAAAAAGTGCAGGTTCAAAACATTGATTTCCCATGTTAATGTTTATGGGAAACTTCTGTCATTGATACCAAAATAATGGCTGAACGCAATTACACCAAATTTGGCAAAAAGAGCTTTACATCACAAGTGTAAATCTGTTCAGTGGTAATGTGGCTCCCGTGGGACAAGCATCCGGATAGCTGAACAGATTTACATCAAACCACAAAAAACAAAATGTTTGTCTTAAGTCCTACCGTTCTGCCAGATTTGGTTTATTTCCTTTCACCTGTATCATATGGGAATTAACACGGCAAGGTTATGGTTTTTTTCTTGCCTCCACTTGATGAATAATCCCAAAACCTTTCAGCAAGGAGTTGAAGTGAATGGCATTATGCTGGGTTTGTGGTCTAGTCTCCCAAGGACATTGTGTGTGTGTTGCATTTCTGCACTTCTTTATCAGTCCCTGAGATCTGGTTGTCTATCTGAGAGGTGCTGGGATCAGCATCCCTATTCTTTGTTGTTATTGACAAGCATGTATGGTATAAGTAGGGAATTAAAGTAGGAAATTAAAGTGAGCATTGTCATTAGTTCAAATGAGCTGAAATACAAAAATGTGGGATCATGAGGCCACAGTACAATCGTACCACTAATGCACTAAACGATAATATTCAATCACCGATATATGGAGGTCTATATCTCCACCTCTCCTGTCTTTTATATGTGGAGATTTATGTCCTGACTTTGGAGATCTCTGCGCAAGCACGTATGGGTTTTAGTAATATACGTGGGAGGGACAGGAGGAGTGGCTGGAAAATGGCAATATTTACTATTAAATGGGAGGAATTAAGGGAGGAGTAAGGATTGGTTTGGGGGAGAGATAAGAAAAGTTTTGTTATGGGACATGTCCCCTTCCACAAAAGATTAAGCCCAATGCTATTCACAAACTGCACTTCTATTGTTACTACAGTCAAATAGGACCCACAACAGTTGTAATGTAATCCACCTTAGAGAGTACCACACCACAAATGTCCTACCACAGGTTAATGTAACACCCACTAATAAAGAGAAATAGAGGCATGGATTTAAAATGAAAGCCAATTGGCACAAATGTTACTTTATAAAGTATTGTAACTTAATTTTTTTTAAATTTCATTTAATGATAAAAAAGTATATTCATATCTAAAATATAATCAATAAGCTAGGTTTTATCTCTATATAGTTTTTTAACATTAAGTTAAATGTATCCATATGTTTAACAGTTAAACGTTTAAAATGCTCTTTTGAATTCAAACAATGATGTAAATTAAATTTTAAGTAAAGAACTAAAGCAATATAAATTCTTCTATATATAGCTCTTGCTAAATGTCTTACATAATAAACATAAATGATATATATTATATATATATATACATATATACACAAACACACACACACACACATATATACGTATACATATATATATTTATATATACAACTTTGAATTTAATTTAATATGTTCAAAATAATCAAATATTTAGTTCAAAATTAAGTTAATAATGATGCAGCATTTTTTAATCTTGTTCTGTCTTAAAAATGAATGTATTAATATTTTTAACAATATTTGCACTACTTTTTAATCAGTTTGTTTAATTTACCTGTACCTTACTATAGCAAGCTCTCTGCCCCTGTGTGAAAAAATTACAAATAGTAACTTTACAATCGTAAATTTGGGTCCGCTCCCTGGTTTCAGTGATTGAAGACATGCGAGTATTCACTTTGTAATAAATTTATACTCGTAAATGGTGAATAGCCAAAAGTGGTACATTTACTACAAAGCATGAGAGTAAAATGACATATCCTTAGGTGTAATTTTGCCTTTGTGAATAGACCCTTTTGTTTCTAGATTATCCCCAATGATACCATATTTGGAGTTTCTTCATGAAGTTACAAAAGATTTGATTTTGTCTGTTTAAAGGTATGGGCTTGGCAGCCTGATGATCTTTTAACCAAGATGAAGATCTACCTCTTTAATATGTGGAGTGTCAGTGTACATGTTTAAGGTGAATGCTTAAGTTCAGAAGTTTCACTCAGCTCAAATTCCAAGGTTTTGAGTTGTAGAAACAATATTATTTAATTTTCTAACATTGTCAGATCAGGGGTTTTGTTTGGTTGTTTGGAGACTTGTCCTCCTGAATTGATCTTCTGTTTGGTTTGCACCTAAAAGGTTGCGCAGAAGTGGTGCCTTAAATCTTTACATCAGTTTTTGGATTTATTATTATTTATACTTTTCTTTATTTCATGACATGTTTTCCAGAGATAGATATTGTCATATGGGACAATATTCTTGATGTTATTATTATAAGCGTTTTGTGCATGGTCCCCACAAATGGTGCCCTCCTCACATATAGAACTTTCCATCTTCTCGTTATTTCTTGTTGTTCTAGTTTGCCCACTGGCATGTATGCTGTTTGAGGCTGCCCTGATTTTAGAACAGCTGATCTTTCAAGAGGGAATTTCATTGTTTCTAGGATATGCTAGTTTTATTTGGCAATGTTCTTGAAGCCATTTGAACTTGAAGTGAATGTAGAAAATAGATGTCACTTTCTTTTAATACTGTTGAGAGGTAATTACTTAAGATGTGTTTAACACCGGCAAAGGCTGTACAACACGTTTGACTCATCAAATGGGTGATGCGTAGTATTTTGTGATGCATACAACTATATGCATTACAAATGAAACTTTATTTAAATTGACAAATTGCTTATTATTAGTTTATTAAGTATGTCAATATTAGTAATACCATTTTATTATAAATAGTAGTAAGAGTAGCAGTATAACATATCAATACTAGTAATGTAGTAGTAATAGGAGCTGTAATAGCGGTGGTAGTAGCAGTAGTGGAAGCAGAGACAGCACTGGTAGCAAAATCAATATTAGTAGAGGCTTTGGTAATACCAGAGGTAGTAATAATAGTAGTAGCAGTGAGAATAGTAATAGAATTGGCGGCCAAAATTTTAGCAGAAGCAGTAATGGTAATATAAGAACTAGCAAAAATAGCTTTAGTAGCAATAGTAATAACAGTAGCTGAGGTAGTAATAGCATACATTAGAGTGGTATTCACCTTTATTCTTTCTCTTCAATAGTTGAGCATTAAACCATTCCCTCTCTCTTGCATTTTCAGTAACTTTATTGAGTATCCTCCAGCTTTCAATTTTTGAATAATGGAATCTGAGTGGCGGAAAAAATCTTCCTTTTTGGAACAGGTCCTCTTAACTCTGAGAAACTGCCTGGAAAAAAAACTGTCTCTCAGATTGCACAGATGGGAGCTACACTATTGCTATTTTGGGGATGTCTCTGATCCAAATATACCTCAATCAACTCAAATGTTTCATCCTGAGAGTTAATTTTATATAGGAATTCTAAATTAAATGCAGACATGATTTAATCAATCTCACTAAATGTAGCTCCCTCAAACCTGTAAACAATGTAAACAATGCCTTCATATGTCATTTGGTAGTCAAAACTAATGATTTTAAAAATACATCAAGGAATTTTAGCTGGATAAATGAAGTATTCTCACCCAGATGTCATAGGCGTACCAGAGGCTTTTGCCTTTGGTAACAGAGAGCAAAGTGAAATTGGAGTTCAGATGTTTTGAGAAATTCATATTCTTTTTGCCTTCTTCATCTTTCCATCAGCCCTTCGTCCAGTCTGGTTTTCAGCCAAATTTACCAATGCTTGGGAATGAGTGGTTAAATGTTTCTTTCAGTATTGCCTCCATCTTTAAATAATATTTCAGGATTTTTCTTGAGTGATGGAAGAGTTTTATACTGATCCTGTGTTATTTTCCGTACTTGCATGTTGCTTCAAGATGATCAATTACTAAATTCTTATTTTCCATAATGTAATCAATAGTGGTGAAGTAGGTTACAGGATGGAATTAAATATATTGACTTGTTCCCAAAGGCCACATTTTTATTTTAGATCCTGATTATCAGAATCTTGGAAGGATACCCTGCCACTCAATTTGTGAAGAAAGCCATGGGATTACTATGTAAGATTGAAAAAATAAGTGGACTAAGAAAAAAAAGAGACCCAGAAAATGACATCAGAAGATATGACAGATTGCAATAAGTGACCATGGGCCACTGACTCAAGTCATTAAAAAATGGCATAAAGTGTGAAAAAATAGCACTGAGAGCAGTATGAACCTAACAGATCTCTTCTCAATCAAACACACCAATTACAATCCTCAGGTCTTGCTAAGCCTTGACTAACTAATGAGTATGCCTGCAGGAGTGAAAGCATTACATTACGCATCAAAGAGATTAACTCAATATTTTGGTATAGTGCCTATACAACATCTTCTTGCACATAAAGGGGCATATTTATAATGGTTTTGTGTCACCCTTGTGCCACGCAAGGGGGCGTGAGCACAATGCAAAACCTAAGTTGGATTTTTCAAGCAACACATTGCGTGGCCCTGCATGGCATGATAAATCAGGAGTTAACGTAATGCAGCACAAATCACTGCATTGTGTTACTCTGCCACAGGGAGGCATTCCATGGGTGGAGTGTAGGTTTTCCCACACGTCCACCCAAGGATTTTGCCGCAGTCCCAGATTTACCATTACTGCTAAACCTTGGAGTGTGTCAAAATACTACGTCTCTCCAGGTGAGGTGTAATGAGGAGAAATATCTTCATTTCATCTTGTGTTTTTCTCTTTCTATGTGTACTGAATTCTGTGCCACACCCAGAAAGAGGAAAAAGCCTCAGACGATTGGTTTTGTGCAGGAAGGTGTCCTTTCGTGCACAAAAACAATCCTGTCTGCAACGCAGGCATCCTTGCACCATGTTACAAGGTTGCTTGCATTGGCACTAAGCAGCCAAAAGGGTGTCAACGCAAGAAAAGGACAGGAAGGCATCATATTGTGTTAAATATGGTGCTTTCCTTGCACTTCCCTTTCATGCAGCACAGCAAGGTGGTGTGCTGCATGAAAGTTTAATAAATCAGCCCCAAAATGTTTTTAGTTTTTTTTACTACATGCTCAACCATTTCATTGGCCAAAGCATGGAAGGCTTAGTACTGCATAAGGATCTGAATCTGTGGACTGCAGGCCTCAAGTATTAATCAGCAATTAAGGGGGATATGTTCAAGGAAGTGGCAGAGTGAGGCGCTAGTCGTCATGGCTTAACGCCTCACTCCGCAACTTCAAAAACGCAAGGCTGCACCATATTTACAAGGATATGATGCAGCCTTGCGTTCCCCCTGCGCTAATGCAGGCACCCTTGCAGCATAGTGCAAGGGTGTCTGCATGCAGGGGAAAGATTGTTTATGTACATGAAGGTCCCCCTTCCGGTACATAAACAATGTTTAAATGCCGTTTTGTCACTAGTATGTGTGCAGCTTAATACAGCACACATGGAAGTCACAAACTGGCATTTTTTTTAAAGATTGTTTTACATAAACAATTCAAGGCATTTTGCTTTTTCCATGTGTGCTGCACAAGGCAGCACACATGGAAAAAGCAAAAACGAGGAGAAATAATGTATTTCTCCTCATTTCACCAAGTTAAGATCAGGTTTTACCTGGTCTTAATTTTGGCGCTGCCTCCTATTTATGCTGCCCTTGTAAATAGGGAAAAGAAACAATTGATGGACGGAATGCTGGACAATGCAAACATTCACCCCCAGTCACAAGGATCTGGGTTTAATCCATCATTCTTTTGCTCACCACACCACCCCAGTTTGGACCCAGCCATATGCAAAGCAGTCTTGACCCTGTTCCTTGTGGGAACAGTCCAGCCCGAACTGCCAAGCCAGGTCCTCCCTGGACCGGAAACAAGCATCCTAGGACCGGTTTCAGGGCATCACCCTTCTTCAGCCAGGCTAGCTTGAATCCAGTGGTGTAGTGAGCACGGGACCCACGTCTGGGCATACCCTTCCCACTTAGGGCGACATATGCAAAAGAAACAATTGATGGACGGAATGCTGGACAATGCAAACATTCACCCCCAGTCACAAGGATCTGGGTTTAATCCATCATTCTTTTGCTCACCACACCACCCCAGTTTGGACCCAGCCAAATGCAAATCAGTCTTGACCCAGTTCCTTGTGGGAACAGTCCAGCCCGAACTGCCAAGCCAGGTCCTCCCTGGACCGGAAACAAGCATCCTAGGACCGGTTTCAGGGCATCACCCTTCTTCAGCCAGGCTAGCTTGAATCCAGTGGTGTAGTGAGCACGGGACCCACGTCTGGGCATACCCTTCCCACTTAGGGCGACATATGCAAAAGAAACAATTGATGGACGGAATGCTGGACAATGCAAACATTCACCCCCAGTCACAAGGATCTGGGTTTAATCCATCATTCTTTTGCTCACCACACCACCCCAGTTTGGACCCAGCCATATGCAAATCAGTCTTGACCCTGTTCCTTGTGGGAACAGTCCAGCCCGAACTGCCAAGCCAGGTCCTCCCTGGACCGGAAACAAGCATCCTAGGACCAGTTTCAGGGCATCACCCTTCTTCAGCCAGGCTAGCTTGAATCCAGTGGTGTAGTGAGCACGGGACCCACGTCTGGGCATACCCTTCCCACTTAGGGCGACATATGCAAAAGAAACAATTGATGGACGGAATGCTGGACAATGCAAACATTCACCCCCAGTCACAAGGATCTGGGTTTAATCCATCATTCTTTTGCTCACCACACCACCCCAGTTTGGACCCAGCCATATGCAAATCAGTCTTGACCCTGTTCCTTGTGGGAACAGTCCAGCCCGTACTGCCAAGCCAGGTCCTCCCTGGACCGGAAACAAGCATCCTAGGACCGGTTTCAGGGAATCACCCTTCTTCAGCCAGGCTAGCTTGAATCCAGTGGTGTAGTGAGCACGGGACCCACGTCTGGGCATACCCTTCCCACTTAGGGCTGACATATGCAAAGAAACAATTGATGGACGGAATGCTGGACAATGCAAACATTCACCCCCAGTCACAAGGATCTGGGTTTAATCCATCATTCTTTTGCTCACCACACCACCCCAGTTTGGACCCAGCCATATGCAAATCAATCTTGACCCTGTTCCTTGTGGGAACAGTCCAGCCCAGACTGCCAAGCCAGGTCCTCCCTGGACCGGAAACAAGCATCCTAGGACCGGTTTCAGGGCATCACCCTTCTTCAGCCAGGCTAGCTTGAATCCAGTGGTGTAGTGAGCACGGGACCCACGTCTGGGCATACCCTTCCCACTTAGGGGCGACATATGCAAAGAAACAATTGATGGACGGAATGCTGGACAATGCAAACATTCACCCCCAGTCACAAGGATCTGGGTTTAATCCATCATTCTTTTGCTCACCACACCACCCCAGTTTGGACCCAGCCATCTGCAAATCAGTCTTGACCCTGTTCCTTGTGGGAACAGTCCAGCCCGAACTGCCAAGCCAGGTCCTCCCTGGACCGGAAACAAGCATCCTAGGACCGGTTTCAGGGCATCACCCTTCTTCAGCCAGGCTAGCTTGAATCCAGTGGTGTAGTGAGCACGGGACCCACGTCTGGGCATACCCTTCCCACTTAGGGCGACATATGCAAAAGAAACAACTTGTGTGTTTTGCTGTTCGCCCTATGTGGGAAGGGTATGCCCAGACGTGGGTCCCGTGCTCACTACGCCACTGGAGTCAAGCTATCTTGGCTGATGACGGCTGATAGCCAGAAACCGGTCCTAGGATGCTTGATTCTGGTCCAGGGAAGACATGGCTTGGCAGTTCGGGCTGGACTGTTCCCATGAGGCACAGGGTCAAGACTGATTTGCATATGGCCATGTCTGAACTGGGGTGGCGTGGTGAGCAAAATAACGATGGATTAAACCCAGATCTGTGACTGGGGGTGAATGTTTTGCCAATGTGCAACATTCCGTCCATCAACTTGTGTGTTTTGCTGTTCAGCCCTATGTGGGAAGGGTATGCCCAGACGTGAGTCCCGTGCTCACTACGCCACTGGAGTCAAGCTATCTTGGCTGATGACGGCTGATAGCCAGAAACCGGTCCTAGGATGCTTGATTCTGGTCCAGGGAAGACATGGCTTGGCAGTTCGGGCTGGACTGTTCCCATGAGGCACAGGGTCAAGACTGATTTGCATATGGCCATGTCTGAACTGGGGTGGCGTGGTGAGCAAAATAACGATGGATTAAACCCAGATCTGTGACTGGGGGTGAATGTTTTGCCAATGTGCAACATTCCGTCCATCAACTTGTGTGTTTTGCTGTTACGCCTATGTGTGAAGGGTATGCCCAGACGTGGGTCCCGTGCTCACTACGCCACTGGAGTCAAGCTATCTTGGCTGATGACGGCTGATAGCCAGAAACCGGTCCTAGGATGCTTGATTCTGGTCCAGGGAAGACATGGCTTGGCAATTCGGGCTGGACTGTTCCCATGAGGCACAGGGTCAATACTGATTTGCATATGGCCATGTCTGAACTGGGGTGGCGTGGTGAGCAAAATAACGATGGATTAAACCCAGATCTGTGACTGGGGGTGAATGTTTTGCCAATGTGCAACATTCCGTCCATCAACTTGTGTGTTTTGCTTGTAAATAGGGGGCATCATCAAAATCAATGGGTATTGCGGTGGAACGCCCACCACAACACCCACTGCCCACCCCTAAGCATAGCATAAAATGGGGCCTTATTTACAAGACAGTCTTAAGCCACGTTAAGTGGCTTAACGCTGCCTTGTAAATAAGGCAAAGCCCCTATCCCCACCACAGCGTCGTAAAAAGTGACGCTGTGGTGGCGGTAGGGGCTTGTACATATGCCCCATAGTGTTTAAGGCACTGACCTTTACAGTACATATATGCAGTTTTGTTTTATGTTGGATAAATATAAACATATGTTGCATATGGACAATAACTGTTTAGTACTTCATTTGTACAAGAACTAATCATGTTCCGTGGCCAGATAAAACATTAGATCGTCATATAAACATACCCATTCCCAATAAAGTAGGTGACTTGTGGTTTAAGATACCACAATAGGATATGGTTGTCTGCTGTGCTAGGCCCCACTGACATTAATTTAGGGCTTGAGTCCGGGTTGGCAGGAAGTATTATTCTGTCTATACTTACGGCCTGACTGGGATCCCAAAGCAGCCTTGGCAGTTTTCTCGGACCATCCTCTGCCTGGCCCTGGGAGGCTGGAAACGCTTGCTTGCTGCTTTTGTTACTGGGGGCCGATATTGCAGCACAGCTGCAAAACCGGCCCTTAGTAACAAAACCGGCCCACCGCTGCAGATCCAGCCCCCACCCTTCCAGCCTCCCGGGGAAATGCCCGATGCACATACAATTCCCCATATAATCTTTAAACTTTAAACAGTCGCCTTGAACTTTGAAAATGTACTTCGCTGAGATAGCAGATAAAGCCAGCTCTTGGACATTTCTTACCTCTTTAAATAACAAAATAAGAACCCTTCTAAATTATTGAAGTCGCTCTGATGGCACAGCATTTAGAATACTTGCACATTCAATCCAATTACAATTAGACACAGCCATTCCTATTGATTTTCCTTTTTGAAGCCTACTAGAGCCTGGTGCAGGTACTTTGTGTTCTTCCAGCAATTAAACACCCACCATGTGTACCATGAAACAAAGGCGCAGCAAGCAGCCGCATTAGGGGCGTCCGGGGCAGCCTAAGCTAATTCATCTGATGAAACAATGTTCCCCTAGTTCCAAAAGACAGACAATGCTTCTCGAAGAACACGGACAACAACTTCAGTGTCCTCGCAAAGCACTAAAATGTATCGGATTGTACAGCAAAAAAGATCTATTTAATAATTCAAAAGACTAATTGGTGGATTCCTGGCTTGCAACAATAAACATGAGAACACAAATAAAGAGCAACAGACTACATGCACTACAACTCCCTTATTTGTGTTGCTGTTTTTAATTAAAGTTTCATGGCCAATTTTGTCAATTATTTTATTCAAATGCTAATGTATGCAGCTTAATTATAGCTGCTACTTCCCTGAAAAAAAGTCACATGCCATTGTATGGCCTAATTAAACACCCTTTTAAATAGAATTATTGCAAAATGTAGCTTTGCTTTTTCCAGCTAATGGGTTTTATTTTCGTGCAGTACAATTAAGGGCTAGTTAGTTAAGAGATGTTCAACACCAGCAAAGGTTGTACAACTCACTCGACCCATCAATTGGGTGTTTCTCAGCAATTTATGATGCATATGATTAAATGTATTTCAAATAAAAATTCACTTAAATTGCCAAATTGCTTACTCCTGGTTGCATCAATATTAGTAATAGTATAATTTGGGATTAGTAGTGGTATGCGTAGCAGTACTAGTGGCTGAAATAGCCATAGTAGTCAAGGTAGTAGAAGTTCTAGTACCAATAGTAGTGGCATCAGTTCTGGAAGTAAATTAGCACCGGAATCCCTAATATCAGAAGTAGTAGCAGTAGCTGTAGTATTTTCAGTAGTAGTAATCGCAGAAACTGTGGTGATAGCAGAAATGGGAAAATCGATACTAGTGAAATTATCATAGCAAGAATAAAAATATTGATGGAAACAGCAGTTTTTTTTTTTTATTGAGCAGAATCATAACAGAACCATACATCATCAAAAAATCAGTTTCACAATGAATATAGCTATTTATAGCTCGTAAAATCAAATGCTTTTTCTTGAACAAGTGACACAAGCATTTTAAACATTTCATCCTTTGATGACATGGTAAAACCAAAGATTCAGCCTAAACAAAGTGCAAATAGTAAAGTGCTGTGCATTCTGCTCCTTTAAAGTGCCTAATCAACTTATAATATAAGAATTCCCAAAATATTATACAGATTCTATTAAAGTGCTGCCTCTCATATTCCACTCTTTATCTATTCATGAAGTAAAATACCAAAACTAATTAATTGGGATATTGGATCATATTAATTACTCAACACGGAGAAGAATATATAATAATGATAAATTATTGGGCAAATAACTAGCCCTAAAGTGCATTTAAAAAACCCCAAGCCCCAAAAACTAAAACATCAGCACTGTCCATTCCTTCTTATACATGATCACGATATTAATTTCATCTTTATGCATACTGATCTTTATACATACTGTGCAGGACATCTAACCTGGGCTTCTATTGGAATTCCATAACGCATATTAGCAAGCCCATTATCGCCGTTTTAGCGGCAGTTTCCTGCCGCTAAAACGGCGATACTTTTATCGCCGGTCTTGCTAATATGCCCCCTAATTTCCTCGAGGATCCAGCATTATATTCCTTCTCGGAACCTACGCTCCTCTAATTCAAATCTGTTGATTACCCCCTCATTTAAACGCAAAAAACATGGGGGGCTCAGATTTACGGTCTTGGCTCCGCAATTTTGGAATTCCCTCCCTATGGAAGTGAGGTTGGCAACCCCCTATGTGCAGTTCAGGAAACTGCTAAAGACACTTTTATTTTCTCAGTCATATCAGTAAGCCTACTGTGCTGTTAAATGCTGCTGCCTCTTCTGCTCTCAGCGCCATGAAACCGCTTGGTGTACGTGCGCTTTATAAGCACTTTTAACATAACATAACATTATCAATAAAGTGGAATACATCCAACAAATTTCATTGATATCGTAGTTATAACATCTAGCTTAAGTCAACTACTTGACTTTCTACTTTATCCATATACTTCCAGACAGCTGAAAAACTTTTAATAGCACCTACCCTTTTTGCATAAGCTTCCTCAAATGTTTTAGATCGAATCATTTTATTATGCCCGTTTAGATAGACTGGCACTTTAGTTTCTCTCCAATTCTGTAGAATCAGGGACCGTGCCACTAGAGAGGAAATTGCTATGAATGCTTCCTCTCCTTTGGAGATTGGAACATTTTGGCTCTACCTTACTACACCAAAGAGTGCTGTTTCCACCTCTGGTTTTAGTTTTCTCTGTAGGCCATAGCTAAGGGCAGAAAACACTTTCTCCCAAAACTGGGCTAAGACCGAGTATGTAAACAAATATGGGTCCATCCCCCCTGACCCAATTGATGGCAACAAAAGCATCTATCCTCTATTTCTGAATGCATTTTATGTAATACTCTTGGAGTATAGTAAGACATCCAGCGTGATAAAAATTACATTCTTTTAAACTTTGCCGCTCTTAATGCCTTATTGCCATGGTGCGAAATCCCCTGCCACTCAAGAACTGAAAAAGTGCATAGTGTTTCTTGGGAAATTTTATCTAAAAAGCTTGTTACTATAAAGCATTCTCTTTGACTCTGTAAAAGTCTGTACTAATTTCCAACCCCCCTTAGCTTAGTTTGAAAGAGGGCAGCCAGTACGGATACTGAGACGAAACTAGATGGGGGGCAATCATTTTTCAGCAGTTGCATAATCTGAAAATACCCTAAAAAAAAGAGCTTGCACCACACTCCACACCTAGCCTTGATCACCTGCCAGTTTAAATACAATCAATCAATCAATCAGGGACTTGTAAGCGCGCTACTCACCCGTGAGGGTCTCAAGGCGCTGAGGGGGGGGGGTCCGCAGATCTGTTTAGCCGAAGAACCAGGTCTTGAGGGTCTTCCTGAAAGTGTTCAGGGAGGGGGCGCGTCTGATGTCTGCCGGTAGCTCGTTCCAGGTCTTGGCTGCAATGTGAGAGAAGGATCTTCCGCCTGCTCTGACTCTGTGGATGCGCGGGGTTTCGGCCAGTGCGAGGTTGGAAGATCGGAGGTTTCTTTTGGGTACGTGGAAGTTGATTCTGTCGTTGAGGTATGGGTCCATTGTTGTGTAGACATTTGTAGGCGTGAGTGAGGATTTTGAAAGTGACTCTTTTCTCCACGGGGAGCCAGTGGAGACTTCGTAGGATTTGACTGTTGTGTTCGTGTCGGGGATGCCGAGGACGAGCCTGGCGGCGGTGTTCTGTATTGTCTGGAGTTTGCGGAGTAGGGACTTGTTGATGCCAGCGTAGAGTACGTTTCCATAGTCTAGTCTGCTGGTGATGAGTGCGTGGGTAACTGTCTTCCTTGACTCAGGGGGGATCCACTTGAAGGTCTTGCGGAGGATGTGGAGGGTGTTGAAGCAGCTGGAGGTGACGGCATTGCCCTGTCGGTTCATGGTGAGTGATGAGTTGAGTACGATGCCGAGGTTCTTGGCGTGGTCTGAGGGGGTAGGTGGGCTTCCGAGGGTGGTCGGCCACCAGGTGCTGTCCCATGCAGCAGAGGTGGTACCAAAGACGAGGACTTCTGTCTTCTCAGCATTGAGCTTCAGGCAGCTGTTGGTCATGCAGACTGCGACGTCTTGCATTCCTTTCTGGAAGTTGAGTTTGGCAGTGGTGGGGTCTTTAGTGAGGGAGAGGATGAGCTGGGTGTCGTCGGCGTAGGATACGATGTTGAGGCCGTGTTGTCGGACGATGGCTGCGAGGGGGGCCATGTAGATGTTGAAGAGGGTGGGGCTCAGTGATGAACCCTGTGGGACTCCGCAGGTGATTTTCGTGGGGTCGGAGAGGAAGGGTGGGAGTCTGATCCTTTGGCTTCTTCCGGTGAGGAATGATCGGATCCAGTCCAGGGCTATTCCTTGTATGCCTGCGTCGTGTAGTCTGGCGACTAGTGTGTGGTGGGAGATGGTGTCGAAGGCCGCTGATAGGTCGAGTAGGATGAGGGCTGTGGAGTGGCCTTGGTCCAGGAGGGTGCGGATGTCGTCTGTGGCAGCGAGTAGGGCGGTCTCTGTGCTGTGGTTGCTTCGGAATCCGGATTGGGACGGGTCGAGGACGGCGTTCTCTTCAATAAATCGTGTCAGTTTCCTGTTGACTGTTTTATCTGCAACTTTGGCTGCGAAGGGGAGGAGCGAGATGGGCCGATAGTTCTTGAGGTCGGTGGGGTCAGCTGTGGGCTTCTTGAGCAGGGGTCTGACTTCTGTGCGCTTCCAGTCATCTGGGAAGGTGCCTGTTTTGAAGGTGGTGTTGATGGTGCGTTGTAGTTCGGGTGCGATGGCGGCCGCGGCTCTGTGGTAGATGTGAGGGGGGCAGGGGTCTGTGGGGGCCCCCGAGTGGATGCTTTTCATGCTCGAGGCAGTGTCTTTGGCCGTGATTGGTGTCCAGTTGGAGATGGTGGGCTGGCTGGTGTTTCTTGGGGGCGGGGGGCCATCTGTGGCGCCTGGTGGATGGTCAATGAAGTTGTCGTAGAGGTTTTTGATCTTGAGGTGGAAATAGGTTCCAAGCTTGTCGCAGAGGTCTTGGGATGGGGTGATGTCTGTGGCTTCGCTGCGTAAGTTGGTGAATTCTTGAATGACACCGAAAAGTTCCTTGGAGTTGGTGGAGTTGGCCAGGATTTTGTTGTGTATGAAGTTCCTCTTGGTGGCTCTGATCTGGTTGTGGTAGTCCGTCATGGCGTCCTTGTAGGTGGTGTGGTTTTCGGTTGTCTTGGTGTTTCTCCAGTTCTTCTCCAGGCGTCTGCAGGTGCGTCTGGCTTCTTGGAGAGCGGTGGTGAACCAGACGGCTTTCCTGGGGCGTTGTCTGTCGGGGTTGCGTAGCGGGGTGAGCTCGTCTGCTCAGTTGGAGATCCAGGTGTGGAGTTCTCTGGCTGCGTCGTTTGCTTCGGGTGCCCAGGTGGGGTTGTCTCGGATGAGGGTGGAGTTAAGTTGCTCGTCAGTAACCTTGCTCCAGTTCCTTCGTGGTGGGCATGGGGCTAGTTTGGGTGCCGTGGGTTTGTTGATGGCGAAGTGTACGCAGTGGTGGTCGGTTCATGGTGGCTGCGTTGTGTGGCTGAATTGGACGCTGTTTCCTGCCCGAAGATGGGGTCGAGGGTGTGTCCTGCTCTGTGGGTCGGTATGTTGACGAGTTGTTTAAGTCCGATGCTGGCGAGGTTGTCACGAAGGATAGTGAAGTTGGGGTCGCTGGGGTTGTCGAGGTGGAAGTTCAGGTCTCCAATGAGTATGTAGTTTGTTGAGGCGATGGCGTGGGGTGCGATGAAGTCAGTGATGGTGGTGGCGAAGGGTGTTCGGGGGCCGGGGGGTCTGTAGACAAGGGTTCCTTGGAGTGTGACTTTGGGGGTGGTCTGGATCTGGAAGTGCAGGTGTTCAGCGGAGGGGAAGGTTTCGCTGGAGGTGGTGAGGCGGAGGGTGCTCTTGTGGACGATGGCGAGGCCCCCTCCTGGGTGGTTGGGGCGGTCTTTCCTCTGGATATTGCATCCATCTGGGATGGCGGTGCTGATGTCGGGGGCGGAGGATGCGTTGGTTCAGGTCTCTGTGAAGAAGGCGATGTCGGGCGAGAGAGAGTCGAGTAGGTTCCAGATTTCCATGACGTGTTTGTGTACGGAGCATACGTTGAAGAGGATGCATTTTAGGGTGTCGCCGGTGCTGGCGTCGGCGGTGTTGAAAGCCGGGGTGGTGGTGAGGGTCTGGCGGCAGTGGAGGCAGGAGAACTGGCCATGGGCCGTGTTCGGCGAGGCCTGTTGGCATTCTCTAAGTCTTCCAGGGTTGAGTGCGAGGAGGGTGGTGGTGTCGTAGCGATGGGTAGTGGGAGGTCCAGGGTTCCTGGCGCTGGCCGTGGTCGGGTCGCGGAAGGGGACAGATGGGCTTGCCTTTGGCGCGCCGGAGGCGCGCCCGCTGCGCGCAACTGCGCAGCGGCCGCCATTAAGTAGGGGAGGTGGGAGGGAGAAGAGGCTGGGAGGCGGGAGCGGGGAAATTCCGGGGGGAATATAAACAGTGGTGGAATTAGAGCAAGACACAGATGGGCACAATAACAGTGGCACAACAGGGAAAAAATTAAGAAAAAACGGCTGAGAAAGGTTACGGTGGTTGCAGGCTGTCTGGTCCCAGTTGGAGCGGGCAGCAGGTGCAAGAGCGGGCAGCAGCCTCGAACCTCCCAAGGAGGAGGTCGGGGTCTGGAGGTAAGAGGCGGCACAGCGGAGCTGCGGGGAGAGATTGGACCTAGACCGAGGGTCGGAGGTCTTACCTCCCACCTACTATAAAATGACCGAGTTCCTTAAAGCCATTACTTTCCCAAAACCTTATCTGGCTATTATGAATATGAAGGTCCAAGCTTTTACATTCTGCAAGCTTCAAGTATTCATATCCAGCTGCATGAGTCTTCATAGAATAAAATAACCGTAATCTGACCCCATACTCCTGTAGTGTCTTATATCTAGTTTTCTTTGGGAGCTTGGCGGTCTTAATTAAAGCCGGAATCTGGGATTCTGCTTCCTGCACCATTTTATCCCCAAAAAACTATCCAGCGATGCCTTTCCATCTATCAAACGAGCCATTATAATCCAAAAAAGTAGCTTAATAATAAGTACAATCTTGGGGGAGTGCAATCCCCCCTTGACTGGTGTCAAGTTGAAGTACTGACAATTTTACCCTTGATGCCTTCTTACTCCAAATAAATTGGCAAAAAATGTCTTCTAATTCTTTAAAATACGACATATTAATTCTTATCGGGACATTTGTAAAAAGAAAAATTAATAATGGTAAAATATTTTTAGAAGAGCAACATGTCCAATTAATGTAAGCAGAAGAAGTGTCCATCTATCTAGTACATTTCTAATCTTAATAGCCATTGCCCCAAAATTCAATTTAAAGAGTTCCTCATAGCGATTTGTAACACGTAGCCCCAAGTATCAAATCGGCTCTGGGGAACAGGCTTGCCGTTAAAGATTGCTCGGGAGTATTTGGCAACCTGTATTGAGTAACAGGATTTCAGTTTTATTATGATTAATTATATATCCCCCAATTGATTCAAACTGCGTGAACTCTGTCAGCATTATTTTTATATAATGCTCTTCAGGTCTAAGATAGAGAATAATACCATCTGCAAACAGTTTTAATTTGGACATACCCTCTAATGATGCTTTTAACTCCTGCATACCCCTAATGCTGGCAGCTAGTGGTTCTATAAAAAAGGTAAACAACACGGGGGATAGGGGACAACCCTGCCGAGTTCCTCTATTTATATCAACCTTCCCTGCTAGACGAGAATTTATAAAGACCTGAGACTGAGCCCCTTGATATAAATTCCATAGCATATTAGTTATTTGTATTGGGAACCCCAACCTTCTAAGGGCATAGAAAAGAGCACCCAGTTAACAAGATCGAATGCTTTTTCAGCATCGACCATCATTATTAGTACGGGTATTTGGTTGGTGTTAAAAAAATGAAGTGCTTGAACTAAAAACCCGGTGTTTGATGACATGAATTTTCCAGTCACAAATCGCCTCTGATCCTTGTGGACCACCTTCTGTGCTACTGGAGAAAATTGATTCACCCAAATTTTCATCAATATTTTATAATCAACATTCAACAGGCTAATCGACCTGTATGAGTTAACATCTTTGGGGTTCTTGTCCTTTATAAAGAAGCTAACTATGGTAGATTCTTTGAAAATAGATGGAACCTCACCTCCTGCTTTCACAAAATTAAAAAGCTCAACCAAAAAGGTATTAGTTCTTCTGAGAATACTTTATAAAACTCAGTTGGAAGGCCATCATTGCCAGAGGCCTTCCCAACGGACACTGAAATTAGGACACGTTTGATTTCTGCAATTGTAATTTCCTCAGTTATTTCCTCTGCCTGATTATTTGTTAGCTGCGGAAGCTTGGTGCCATCAAAATATTGACTTATCACCTCATTTGAAGCAGTAGATTTTGTTTCGTATATCTTATGATAATGGTCTAAAAAGATTTTTACAATCTTTTAATTATTGGCGACCAAGACCCCTGTTCCTGGTTCCTCCAATTCAGTTATTGCTGCGGCCTCCTGCTTAACTCTGCTTGACCAAGCCAAAAGTTTCCCCACCATCTGACTTTCCTCATATACAGGCTGCTGGAACAGCCATGAACTATTTATCTCTTCAAGAATGAAAAATTCTCTTAGCTCTTGCTTGGCTTTGGTTAATTGTTCCTCAGCTACAGAGCACTATCCCAAACCGCTATTTCTCTGCATTAAAGTAGTATCAACTGCCTGTTGTAATTCAGCTATGCGCGCCCCTGAGCTTTAGACTGCGAGGCCTTGAAAGCCACCATCTGCCACCTCATTGTGGCCTTGAAGGCCCCCCAGACCGAAAAGAGTGCTGCGGACCCCTCTTCTCCTGAAATAAGGCTTTTATCCATTGTTTCATATTCTCCACCCATTGGGGATTCGAGAGGAGGAGACCTGCCACCTGGACTTCCCCCTCCTTCTTGCCTCTATTACGATTTCAATTCTAACCAATGAATGATTTGAGAATGAATTAGCCCCAATTTCTGAGTTTGATCAATTAATATAAAGAGAAATAATAAAGAAATCGATATGAGAAGCTGACTGAAATCGGCGAGGGTAGCAAGTAAATTGTGAAGTTTCTCAATGGGCCCTACGCCATCGATCTATTAATTGATAGTCCTGCTTTATAATATCCAATACTTTTTTAGTCTTAGGATTCAATAGTTTTTTTGTTTTATTAGAAGTATCCCTTTTCAAATCTTTAATAAAGTTGAAATCACCCCCTATATTATAGGACCCACTACCCCTCTAACCACCTCAGTAATCTTTATAATGGCTTTATGATCATCCTCTATCGGGGTGTAGTAGTTTACAAAGTTAAAAAACGTCCCATTCACCCCAGCAATAACCCAGATCCACCTTCCTTGGGGCCTCTCAAGACTTGAGAGATCTCCCAATCAATCCCTTGCGCAAAATAAATGGCTACCCCCCTTATTGGCAACCCAGCAGAGGCAAAATACATCTTAGAATATTTGGGGATAAAACGATTTGGTGTATTTGTTTCTAGATGAGTTTCCTGAAGATATAAAATTTGAGGAGAAAGTAAAGTTAACCATCTAATCAAACCATTATATTTTTACCTATTGGGCACTCCATTTAAGTTTACCGAGACTATCCATACTTTAAGCGCCATCTTGCCTCAAGGGTGAAAGCAGTAAAAAAAAAAAAAAAAAAAAAAATATATATATATATATATATATATTTATATATATATACATATATATATATATATATATATATATATATATATATATAGGCAGACTAATTTTGGCAATAAAACTATATTTGCACCTACTTGGGTCCGCGCTCGTTTTCCTTGGAGGTGGAGTGGCAGCGAGGTGTTGGATATATATATATATATATATATATATATATATATATATATATATATCCATCCAAAAGTTTGCCCTAAGGCGAGAAGACGCACACAGCAGGATGATTGAAATCATATCTTTAATTGAAATCAGAGTGCCCAGTCCAGAGTCAAACATCTTTCCCTTACGCGTTTCAGAGCAAAAGAGCTCCTTCATCAGAGGCAGATTGCAGTCAACAGTCTCGCTCTCACAGATACTTTATACCGCATGCGCTTACTTTAATTACCCGCATGTGGGCTAACTCTCGGCATGCTGGTACCTGTAGTCCTTCAATACTTGAGCCACATATTACCCCAGTGGGTTCTGTTGAATCCGCAACTGTTTTAAAACTCAATAACACCCCAGTGGGCCTCCGAGCCGGGAACGCTGGTAATTTAAATTCCTGCCCCGCTGTGCCCCAAATCCGACTCGAATACTTTCCTGGTCGGCGGCCCCACGTTGAAATACCGTAGTGGCGTTAATTCTCTGCGGCCATGCTGCCGCACATAAATCCATCCAAAAGTTTGCCCTGAGGCGAGAAGACGCACACAGCAGGATGATTGAAATCATATTTATTTTTAATGGAAATCAGAGTGCCCAGTCCAGAGTCAAATATCTTTCCCTTACGCGTTTCAGAGCAAAAGAGCTCCTTCATCTACAGTGTCCCATTGCTCCCATGCAAGGCCTGTACAGTGGAAATACAGTTTCGCAGAATTGGCCACCTAACAAAGCATGTTAACTGCAATCGATAGTTTCAGGCCTCTGAATCAATCTCATCGCCTTGATCACCATGGCCCCCTCTGAGGAATTGTCCATGCAGTGCATCTGCAACAAGTAAGAAGCACATACCAGCGCTCAAGTGGTTAATCGGTTGTTCATCTGCAAGCAGATCAAAGATGTGCTCGATAAGCAGTCTGCTGCGGAAATTAATGACATTCTGATGGCTCTTAATAACAAGCCGAGGTCACGTGAGGAGATAATGAAATGGAAATTACTGGCTGGAATTAATCCAATCAGTAGTGGAATGAAATAATGCATGCATCAAAAATAAAGTCGAGCCATAGGACGCTGTTGGTATTTTTAATAATGAGAATCACTATTTTTGTCTTTGTTGAGCAAGCTTTCTGGACGGGGTTTAAGGAACAAAGGTTGTGCTGAAAATGATTCAAGTCATAGGAACACACTGATAATGCAGTGGTCAGGGAGGAAAGGGAATTAAGAACAGAAAACAGTGGCACCCAATTGCAAAGGCGATTTTCAGGCCTAGCACTGCCTCACACCCGGAAGATGGCACAACGCAAGAGCTGATTTTTTTTGTATCTTTTTTTTGTTTTATCAGTTCTTATTAAATGTATTTTCAAGTTTTGATCTTAAACATAGCATTCATGTGTTTCCAACAGTCAGTGCACCAACTTTTGAGTGTGTCGTAGTTACTCGTGCGACACGAGTGTATCTTACTTCATAGGGGCCTCATTTATGAAAAGTGATGCATCGCTGCGTGAAAACAGCGATGCATCACTTTTCATTACGCCCTCCTTGCGACATGCTGGATGCGTCATATTTACAGTATGTCGCATCATGTCGCAAGGAGTTACAGATACGTCAGTATTTCTGACGTATCTGTAGGCGCAAAAATGACGCATTGCTGGAGTGTGTCACAAAAGTGACGCAACTCCAGCAATGGGTCATTTCACATGGGCAAGTCCCATGTGAAATAGGGAAGAGGTGTGGCGCAGCGGCCAGGGCGACTGACTCCGGATACTGCGGCTCACGGTTCGATCCACGGCGCCCGCGGCCGATTCGCCCAGCACCATGTGACTCTGGGCAATAGCTCGCTTAATCTTCCTGACGGCCCTCAGCGCCGGGACACCTCTCCGGAGGTAGCTACAAATACTGGACATTTCAAATGTGCCTGCTTCAGTCTTACGCCTCCTGTGAGGCAGGCGTAAGATTTTGACGCATTTGCGTCCTAGAAGTGGCGCAGTGAAATCTCATAGATTTCACTGCGTCACTTCTACGAGGCTTACTTGCATCAGAACGCCCACCCTGCATACATTATACCTGGCACAGGTATAATGTGCTGGTGCGCCACAAAAAGTGACGCAAGGGTTCATAAATAAGCCCCTAGAGACTTTTCCGTTTCACGTGTGCGCACTGCTAGGCTTAAGCAAGGTTCAACTCAGTGGGCATGTGTGAACATATGTAAATTCATTTTCCACGCGTCTGTACATGCCTTAGTTATAAATGAAAGGTTAGATGTGACTGCTGAAACGGTGTAGGAGGGAGCGCCAGTTAACTAAGGAGGGTGTCCGAACTAAGGAATTGTTAGGAAAAAAATCTTTTATGAGCAAAAAAGAAATTTCTTACTTTCAAAAGTTACTCTTGTTCCTACCCACATAAACACATTTCGGGTGGTGTGTCAAATCAAATGCTCAAGTTATTAGCTAGGACTTTATTTGTAAATCTCATTCACTTAAAGCTGTTCTATACAGCAGTTGTAAATAACACCTGTGTTGGTATACTCATGAAGGCGTAACTGAAGAACAGGCAATAAAGTATGCCTAACACACAAGATGATGGACGGAATGCTGCACATTGGCAAACATTCACCCCCAGTCACAGATCTGGGTTTAATCCATCGTTATTTTGCTTCACCACGCCACCCCAGTTCAGACATAGCCATATGCAAAATAGTCTTGACCCTGTGCCTCATGGGAACAGTCCAGACCGAACTGCCAAGCCATGTCTTCCTTGGACCGGAATCAAGCATCCTAGGACCGGTTTCAGGCTATCAGCCTTCATCAGCCAGGATAGCTTGACTCCAGTGGCGTAGTGAGCACGGCATTTCGCCCTAAGTGGGAAGGGTATGCCCAGACGTGTGTCCCGTGCTCACTACGCCACTGGAGTCAAGCTATCCTGGCTGATGAGGGCTGAAAGCCCGAAACCGGTCCTAGGATGCTTGATTCCGGTCCAGGGAAGACATGGCTTGGCAGTTCGGTCTGGACCGTTCCCATGAGGCACAGGGTCAAGACTGATTTGCATATGGCTATGTCTGAACTGGGGTGGTGTGGTGAAGCAAAATAACGATGGATTAAACCCAGATCTGTGACTGGGGGTGAACGTTTGCCAATGTGCAACATTCCGTCCATCATCTTGTGTGTTTTGCATTTCGCCCTAAGTGGGAAGGGTATGCCCAGACGTGGGTCCCGTGCTCACTACGCCACTGGAGTCAAGCTATCCTGGCTGATGAGGGCTGAAAGCCCGAAACCGGTCCTAGGATGCTTGATTCCGGTCCAGGGAAGACATGGCTTGGCAGTTCGGTCTGGACTGTTCCCATGAGGCACAGGGTCAAGACTGATTTGCATATGGCTATGTCTGAACTGGGGTGGTGTGGTGAAGCAAAATAACGATGGATTAAACCCAGATCTGTGACTGGGGGTGAATGTTTGCCAATGTGCAACATTCCGTCCATCATCTTGTGTGTTTTGCATTTCGCCCTAAGTGGGAAGGGTATGCCCAGACGTGGGTCCCGTTCTCACTACGCCACTGGAGTCAAGCTATCCTGGCTGATGAGGGCTGAAAGCCCGAAACCGGTCCTAGGATGCTTGATTCCGGTCCAGGGAAGACATGGCTTGGCAGTTCGGTCTGGACTGTTCCCATGAGGCACAGGGTCAAGACTGATTTGCATATGGCTATGTCTGAACTGGGGTGGTGTGGTGAAGCAAAATAACGATGGATTAAACCCAGATCTGTGACTGGGGGTGAATGTTTGACAATGTGCAACATTCCGTCCATCATCTTGTGTGTTTTGCATTTCGCCTAAGTGGGAAGGGTATGCCCAGACGTGGGTCCAGTGCTCACTACGCCACTGGAGTCAAGCTATCCTGGCTGATGAGGGCTGAAAGCCCGAAACCGATCCTAGGATGCTTGATTCCGGTCCAGGGAAGACATGGCTTGGCAGTTCGGTCTGGACTGTTCCCATGAGGCACAGGGTCAAGACTGATTTGCATATGGCTATGTCTGAACTGGGTGGTGTGGTGAAGCAAAATAACGATGGATTAAACCCAGATCTGTGACTGGGGGTGAATGTTTGCCAATGTGCAACATTCCGTCCATCATCTTGTGTGTTTTGAATAAAGTATGCCTGCCGCAAATAATTCTATTAAATCAGATTCTATATTTTCAGACACCCATTTGTCCTTTCAAACCTTTGACAAAGCGCACCTGTAGGCAGGTAGTAGTGATGCTCACCATGCTAACAGCAGACACACACTGAGCAGGAGCTCTGACTGTAGTAAGTACCTCACGCTTCATTGCACTTTCACCGAAAGGTTAAAAGGTTTATTGTAATCACCAGTAACAGTGAATCGTTTGCCAAATGACATGCTTCTGCACTGATCCTGGAGCGCGCACAGGTCAAACAACATTCCTCTACAGCTGACCGTAAATCACTCCGCTATCATCGATCCTTCCAGCGGCCACAGACGCTAACAAAGAAGACTGAGCTCTTCATTTTTGTCAACTTACATCACAACGTTAGAGACCTTATCTCTTCTAAAACGTGATTAATTTAATTTTGGAGCACACATTTTGCAAAGTTTGGTGGATATGATGCTCCATGACAAACATGGTTTATATCCCGTCTTGCAATGCGGCAGATGGGATGTCTGCCACGTTTTGAGGGATGATCCTGTCGGATCCAGAGTGCTCTCGAGCAACGGTGCTCAGTGTTTAATGAGGGATGCACAGACTGGTGAGTGGAAAAACGGTTGAACCATAACATTGGCTTCAAAATGAAATTTGTAGTATATAATGCAAAATCCGTGCCATCGCACATCAGCAGGGTCTGACATTAAAAAATGTATTGTAGCATCCTGCAGCGGAGCGTCTCTTGTGCATCCCAGTGGATGCTGCACCTGACAAAGAAGTGGTCTATTCCACTGATTGGTCAAAATATGTTAGGATGCCTACATGCCTTTCAGAGGGACGTAAAGGCTGGCATTAGCTTTAATGTGGTCATTCCCTGCATTCAACATAGTGGAAGTCCCTAAACCACGCTGAAAAGCCAGGGAGGGTCTGCGCCTGCCAGCCCATATGCTGACAGCAAGGCCTGGCTACATATACAGGGGTAGAGTGAGTAGGATGTGCCATTTCTATCGGCAATGGACATTTAACTACATTTAAAAAGATAAATCTCTGAATAGCTTAATCCACATTCAAACCAAAATATGTTTTCATAATATATTGTTAATGTCACAAGTTGATTGTGCTATTTACATCTGAAGATATGAAAGAAAGTACTTGATTAAGGGTCTGATTTAGATATTGGCAGGACTGGTCCCGCTGTCGCTTTTTCAGCGGTCTTCCCACCCACTGCCTTGGCAGTCTGCCCCTCGATTTAGATGTTGGCTGGCCACTAGAGGAAAGACAGCCACAGTCCACTGCCAACCAGAATCTTTCTCCCGCGTCGATGGCATCAGAGGCAGAAGCTGCTGTCGGAGGGAGTCCTGCCTAAATTCCAGCCATTCAGATTACAATGTGCCTTTCCGTCGAGGCAACTAAGGCAGAGAAGCCTTCAAGCTCAAGCTGGCAGAATGGAAGAAAAAGAGGTGAACACCTTGTTTGGGGTCCCACCACCAATTCCATCTTCAACGCCATTGTCCAGGTTCATCTACTTCCAAAATCCAGAGCTCTACTTCACCAGGTTTCCTCCTACATCCTACATGTAGATTTCTAATTTTCACAGCCTCAGGAGCACCATTCCATACTACAAGGTTACTCCTACTTGCCAAAATGTCATCTTGCAGATTTTCCATGGATGCAAAAAATCAGCAGAAGTAAATCATGTAGCTATCTGGGTTGCAAAGTAAATATTTTTTGTTTCCATAAAAATACTTTTTGCTGAGAGAAACATCTTCCATACACCAAGGATAAAAATGAGAATGTTTCCTTTCCTTTTCTGCTCTGGAAAGACAGTTACTTCTGAATTTACCAAGCGTATTTATGTGTGTTTCTAGAGTGGAAATCTCTTTGGAAACTGTTTGTTAAGACACACAAATAGGCCAGTCTGTATTGTATTTATGAAGGCCTAATGTTGCCTTGATCCCAATTACTGGGCTATTGAGAGCTTATGTCATTTCCTTTTTAGGCCAAGCCTTGACAGAGCTTGCGCTGTCTGCAAGACATGTTGTATCTCTTTTATGGACATTTGGCATACCCACCAATTACCATTGGTTGTTATCCGTGTCTTTTAAAAATGCCTGCTTGTCATTGGTGCATTTATTTAAATGCCCCTCCTTTGTGTGCTTAGCTTCCTCCCTGGCGATTTCACTAAGAGAATGTTTTGTTTGGCCATCACACTGTACAGGCTTGATGGTCCCTCCTCCCTCCTCCAGTCATGTTTCTCAACGCATATGAAGAGGCTACCACATAGACAGTGTTGTTTTTTGTGAAACTAATGTTAATTTAATAACAAGCTGCAAGCAAGCGTTACAATTTCTTGAACCTAATTTGTAAACTTGAGTTAAAGTATTTTTTTATGGTCGAGGTAGCTATATGAGAATACTAAACTGTAAATAGTTAGAATTGCATTGTTACTTTAATAAATAAACATAATTTCTAAAAGGCCGTTATCAAACTGAACGTCGTATGAAGTTTGGGATTTAAATTATGTCATTCAGCGGATTCTTCAGTGATTGGCTGAAACACTGTATCTTCAAGATGGCTGCCATTTCAGATACGCAAAACTCCTAATGGGTGTCTTTTTTCAATGTCTACCTTTTTGCCTTTCCCAAGAATCTAGAGAACTATGTGCTCTGGATGTACTACAATATGACCGTGTGTTGGCAACCTGTGTTCCAGACAGAAGAACATGGTGGCGGGAGGCTGCTGTGGAGTTGCTTTTCTTGGAAACATTCAAACACTAGAACAACGAGGTACACACAGGGAAATCAGGGAGCATGGAACGGAGAGGAGGCTGTGCAGGCAGTGGCAGAGATGGCAGTAAGCAGTAACGGCTGCCTTCTTCATAGATGGACTATGACAGTGCAGTGATGAATACAGCCTGGATATTTAAATTATAAGGGATCTTAAACCTTTTACATTTTGTTATTTTGCGGGGTGCCTATTAGATGCTCCCAAGACGGGTTTAGTTTGGTATCTCCAATTGCGTTGCTGTTGTTTTCATGTGCTTGTCCAGAACCATACATCCATCCTTCCCTCCTCAAGGCGCAATACTTCCCCCAAAGGCGCATGCACTGTGGGAACTGTAACAGGTTGGAATTAAACCTGCCCCTGGGCCCAAACACAGTGTTTCTGTGCTTAGTAATTGACGCAGAAGATACAGCCCAGTGGTGGTCCTCTGAAGCTGTTTCTATCCTTCTGCTATTAGTGCAGCAGAAGGTGACCTTTGGCAGTACCTGGGCCCTGGTTTAAAGTGAATACCCAGCGAGCCTGTCGCAGCGTGCACACGCGCTTCTCATCCTCTTGGTAAGGAGTAAGTGCCACTTACGCATGCCTACTTTATCCATTTAGAGATTTTTATTCTCTGAAACAGAAGTAAGTGCACTAAGCCTGGAGAGAGGAGTAAGCGCAGCTTGTGTATGCCCATCTCATTTTCCCAGGTAGGAGTAAGTGCCGCCTGCACATGCCTGTTTGTCGCCCTCACAGAAGAGTAAGTGCAATGTGCTGCTGTTTTCAACTCTCACTCCACATCTGACAGGCGGGTGGGAGTAAAAGGGCACAGGGGTGCTTATGCAGTCACACACAGTTGCCTTTTAAGTACATGTTTGTATTTGAGTGATCAGTGCCCGTAAACGGATGGGGACAACGCAGTGATGTATACTACCGGAAGGTTAAAATGAAAAGGGGTCTCAAACCTTTTAGAATTTGTTATTTTTTAGTAAGCTTCAACTAAAGCCCAGATCTATCCACCCCTCTCCCTGCACCAGTGTTCTCTCTCTCCCTCACAAATTTCCAAGGTCTCACTATCTCCACATGCCTACTGACTCCTTTGTTTTCCAGGAGTTATTGCTTCCAGGTGTTCTCTCACCCTCTCAAGTGCCCACACTTGGAAGATCTATCTCCACATTCCATCTGTTCTCTCTCTCTTTAGTTTAGCCACACATACTATCTGTTTCTCCCAGTGTTGTAAAGTCATCCTGTGCCCTGGGCACCCCCCAACTTTTTTGCTGACTGGAGCTGGTGGTAACTGACTCTGACTGACCCTGGGCTCTGTCTAACTAGGCCCAGGGCCAGTGCCAAGCTGAAAGGAACACATTAGAATACAGTTAAGACACGCAACATACACTAGGGTACACTATGGGATGGTGGGGTACCCCTGTAATTGGCATGACCTACCCCATAAGCCCCTAGTATATAATAGGGCAGGGGATTGAAACTACCTAGAAGTCCCCAGTATCCTGGGGCATGGCAGTTTAGAGGCCAGCAGCCTTTTTGCACTTGCATGTGTGCCCTGCTGAAGCCTGTGGTCAGTTTAAAAGCAGCCCTGGGCGCCAGGATTGCTCTTAAACATGTAAATTGTGGCCAAACTCGACTTTGGGGTTTGGGGCACTTAAAACTGGTCAACCTAAAATGTTTTGGCATAATAATGACCCCCAGGGTCTCCCCTAGGTATCCCAGGGGTGGGGGTCAGGTATCTATAAGGTAGACCCTTATAAAATGAGTTTATATATGCCCTGGGTTAAGTGAAATTCACATTTCACTCTCCCCATTGTGTAAAGTGCTACCCAAATTCGACTTTGATGCTGGGGGCACTGGGCATGGAGGATCTGCAATATTTTTACAGATTCAGCACCCCTAGGGTCTCCCCTAGGTGACCTATGGGTGGGGGTCCTATGAAAATAAGCCAAGTACTTATAAAATATGTTTTTGTAGGTTCTGGTGTTGGAAAAATGGCCCATGTCATTTTTCCCATTGCAAACCCCCTGCCCCATAGGTTAACATGGGGGAAAGTTATTAAACAATAACTTCTGATAGGAGAGGGATAAAGATTCCATTCAAAGACTCACTAGAATGGTATTGATAAATCCTACAATATGATGTTATTGAATTTTTCCCAAAGTGAACCGACAAGAAGTTATAACACTTTCTGGGTTTTAGTTCCAAATCCAGCCTTCCAGTGCTCTGCCCTGATTGGTCAGAGTTAAGGGGATTAGCCAGCCTGCCTGAAGAGGTGATAAAGATCCCCTGGGGCCAGCCAGATGGACTGGGAGGGCAGTGAGCTGTTCTGCAGGAATGCCAGGCCAGGGGAGGGGTCGTAAACAATGAGCTTCAAAGGGGCAGAGCCAAGAGCAGTGTCATTAACAGCTTTGAACCCCCACCTCAGCCAGATGGCAGGATTAAGGAAGATATGTGCAGATGTAGGGAGGAGAGGCTAGGTTAATTAGCCAACTCAGTGGGAGTGTTTAGCCAGCTCTTACCTCCTTGCTGGAAAATCAGCCATTATGGATTTGGAAGCTTTGTTGCACTCTGGGATAGAATAATGCCACACTCTGCAGGACGGAGTCACTCAAGTGGGAGGTTACCCTACTCCTATTGGTGAAGCTTGACCTCCTGGATGACCCAGAGACTGTGGAATAAGTATCTGAGAGAGGCCCAGCCCCTCAGATCTGCTACTTGAAACTGAAGAAAGCAAGACTGGCCCTGCTGAAAAGTTCTGCTGTGCAAAGACTTCTAAGGCCTGACCTCTGGAGACTGCACCACCTGAAACTACAGCTTTGTGGACTAACTGTGCTGAGTAAAAGAAGTCAAGAGTGGACTCCCTGCAAGCTACAGGTTAACAGAGCTCATCTGGACCCTCACCACCAAGAATCATCAACCTGGGGAGCTACCAGTGGATTTGTAAGGGTGACGTCCAGTGCATTGTGGGAATTGAAGTCCTCAACTTTCAAGGACCATCTTGGAGCTTCCAGACCCTTGGAGTAAGTTTGAGACACTTTGGGACCCTTTGAGGAACTTCAGGAAGAAGTTCAAGAAGTTTGGGGAACTTTAAAAAAAAGCTCCATAGGGGGACCGACTCATCCTGGTCAGCCAAGCCGCCTGCCTTCAACCGCGAGCCGGCCAAGCCCACCAGGTTCGTCCCGCTAAAAGCTCCATCGCATCGACTTCCAGAGATTGACCGGGACTAGCGAAAATCTGAAGCCGGCGAACCCTCACCGGATCCGGCTACATGAGGAGCATCGAGGGACCCCACGAGAAAAAGCTCCAGAAAAGCTTCTAATTTCGCTCGTAAGAAAGTCGACCGCGAACAACTGCGAGCGCCAATCCGCCTGCCTTCCATCGCGTGTCGGCCTGGATTGTTGGATTGCCCCGCTGAAGCGATCTTGAAAAAGTTTCTAAGTCCGCTCCAGGGAAGTTCACCGGGAGATCGTCGAAAGGCTATCCGGCGGAGCAGCACCGGATCCGGACTGACGGAGAGCGTCGAGGGGCCTCGAGGAGAAAAGCTCCGGAAAAGTTTCTAAGTGCGAAGGTAAAAACATTGACCGGGACCTTCCGCGTGGGGTATCCGCTCAGGGCTCCATCGCGGTCGGCCTTAAACATTGACTTTGGCCCGGTCTATCGCAAGCCTATGTCCCAATATGGTGCTATATGCTTCTAAGTGCTATATTTTATTTAAACTTTGAAAATTCATATCTCCGGTTCCCTACATTGGATTTTTGTCGTTTTGGTGTCATTTTAAAGATAAAAATATTTACTATTTTTATAAATTGGTGTTGGATTCTTATTATGTGTTGTGTCTTAATTATTTACTGAATTGGTGTTTTTAAATGCTTTACATACCTGTCTTTGGAGTTAAGCCTGTCTGCTCGCAGCCACGTTACCAGGGGTTGAGCATGGGAATAATTTTCTGAGACCTATGCTGAGTCCTATCATGTGTTAGTGGCCTTATTGCCAGTGGCAGACCTACATTTGCCCCTACCAATAATCCACTTTCCAACATTTGGTGCTCAGCGGTGTGGATGTGGACTTGTGTTTAAAAAATACACCTTTCAGTGAATGAATTAAGATTATAAAAATCCTCTAAATTGCCTTAGAACAAAACTTTTGAGTTTGATTTTTGGAATTTGGACTAAACTGTTTTTAATCCATGGTTTTGATTTTTCCAAATTGTTCTAAGTCTATTGTGCCTCGTGTTGTGACCCAAAACTAGGGAACCATGGAGTTGGACCTGGCTAAGCTGTCCCAGTGTAAGTTGACTGAGCTTAGGGAACAGTGTAGGCTTAGGGGGCTGCCTGCTTCCAAGAGGTATAGGAAGGCAGGGTTGTTTCAGTTTATACAAGCCCATGACCAGGCAGCTGAGGGGAATCAAGGGGGGATAGAGGGTGTCCCCCCCTACCTCCCCCAAGAGAGGGAGGAGGTTGAGGATGATGCCTCTTCCATTATAACTAGTGTAAGCCAACAGAATCCTCATGGTGGGAGTGGGGAAGGGTCCCTTACTCAGGAACCACTACGGTCCCTTGCAGAGAGACAGCTTCAGGCTCAATTAGCTTTGATAGCTTTAGAGCAAAGGAAACTGGATTTGGCTGAGAAGAGGTGGGAGAAGGAGGAGAAGAGAAATGGTGGCAGCGAAAGCGAAGAAGATGCTGAGATGTCCAGGGGTGGCAGATTTGAACCTAAACTTCCAAAGGGTATTGTGCCCAAGTACACTGAGGGGGATGACATTGACAAATGGCTTGCAGCTTTTGAGAGGGCCCTTAAGATGAGTAGGGTCCACTCTAGGTATTGGGGTGCACTCCTGTGGGAGTTGATTCCAGTAGCTGGGAGGGATAGGCTCCTGACCCTGAAGGGAGAGGATGCAGAATCATACCAGCAGATGAAAGCCTGCTTAGTCAAGAGGTTTGGTCTGACTCCAGAGCAGTACAGGGTGAAGTTTAGGAACACCCAGAAATTGAATTCCAAGTCTTGGATAGACTTTGTGGATGTTTCAGTGAAGGCACTGGAAGGCTGGATTTGTGGTAACAAAGTGAGCATTTATGAGGGATTGTATAATTTGTTTTTGAAAGAACACATTTTGACTCATTGTGCAGAAGAGAAGTTACGCCAGTATCTAGTGGACTCTAAGCTGACAGACCCCAGAGAGTTGGGCGAGTCAGCTGATGAGTGGGTGAGAACCCGGGTTTCCATTCAGCACCAGGGGGGTGACCAGAAGAAAGGAGGACAGGTCCCTCCCCAAGGGAAAGCCCAGGGAAATGAAGGTCAAAAACCTAAGGAGTCCTCCAAAGACCCACAAAAACCTGCACAAGGAGGGGGGCCCCGAGCCAACCCAAATCCAAAGGGAGGTGGATTCAAGGAAAGAATGGTAGGTTCTTTGATCCCTCAAAAGTGGGTAATTGCTTTGACTGTAATCAGCCAGGGCACAAGCAGGGAGATGCTGTCTGCACTAAGAAGCTCCCCCCTAAGGGGCCATCTACAGGGATTGCCAGTGTGAGTGTAGGGGTGGAGAGTGGTACACCAGAAGGGGGTATTCCAGTAGGGGCAGCAACCTTAGTGTCCCTGGGTGGGGTGAATATTGCAACCCTGGATGCCTTACCTCCAAACATGGAGAAGTACAGGCAGAGACCTAAAGTGAATGGGACTGAGGTTGAGGCTATCAGAGACACTGGGGCTAATGTAACTATGGTCCTGGCTGAGCTGGTGCCTCCAGAGAGGGTGATACCTGGTGAGTTTCACCAGGTGACTTATGCAGACAGCACTACACAAATCCATCCCATGGCTGTGGTGGATTTGGAATGGGGAGGTGTGACAGGCCCTATGAAGGTAGCTGTGTCAAAGGTGCTCCCAGTCCAGTGTTTACTGGGCAATGACCTTGAAGCCCCTGCGTGGTCAGAGGTGGAGAGAGGACTCCATATGAAAATATTGGAGCTCCCTGAGTGGGTATGTGCTGTGACTAGGTCACAGACTTGCCAGAAGGGAGGGGCTGGACACTTGGACCCTGGAACAAAGGGCCAAGCATCCATGGACAAGGGTACTGGGCCTGGTGAGCCAGCCCAGGGAACTCCAGAGGTGCTGGCAGGAACTAACCCTGATGGGGAGGATCTGGCCTCGGAGGGAGGGACTCCATCCCTGCCAGAGCTGTCAGATTTGGCAGAACTGACAGGAGCAGGTGGACCCTCCAGAGAGGAGTTCAGTGAGGGACAGCGTGACTGTCCCACCCTTGAGAGCTTGAGGCGGATTGCCTCTAAGCAAGAGGAAGGGGATGACAGTGGGTTTCATAGAATCTACTGGGAAGATGGACTGCTTTATACTGAGGCCAGAAACCTCAAGGAGGGAGCCACCAGGAGGTTGGTGGTGCCCCAGAAGTACAGAGAGTTCATCCTGACTTTGGGTCATGATATCCCCTTGGCAGGACATTTTGGACAGACAAAGACATGGAACCGGTTGGTGAACCATTTCTACTGGCCCCATATGTCTGAAAAGGTAAAGGAGTTTTGCAGCTCATGTGTCACCTGTCAGGCCAGTGGCAAGGCAGGGGGCAAGACAAAGGCTCCCCTAATACCACTGCCAGTGGTTGGGGTTCCTTTTGAAAGGGTGGGGATGGACATTGTTGGTCCCCTGGACCCACCTACTGCATCAGGGAATAGGTATATCTTAGTGGTAGTTGACCATGCCACTAGATACCCTGAAGCCATACCTCTTAGAACCATTGATGCTCCTGCAGTGGCTAGAGCACTACTTGGTGTGTTCACCAGAGTGGGTTTTCCAAAGAGGTGGTGTCAGATAGGGGCACGAACTTCCTGTCCAGCTATCTGAGTGCTATGTGGGATGAGTGTGGTGTCAACTACAAGTTCACCACCCCTATCACCCACAAGCAAATGGTCTTGTTGAGAGATTCAACAAAATCCTGAAGGGCATGATAAATGGGTTGTCAGAGAAACTCAGGAGGAGATGGGATGTTCTCCTCCCATGCTTACTGTTTGCCTACAGGGAGGTGCCACAGAAAGGGGTTGGTTTCAGTCCCTTTGAGTTGGTGTTTAGACACCCTGTGAGGGGGCCATTGAGCCTGCTAAGAGAGTCTTTAGAGAAGCCTCTTAAGGAAGCTAAGGACAATGTGCTTGATTATGTGCTAGGCCTGAGATCTAGGATGGCAGAGTACATGTACAAGGCAAACAGGAAACTGGAGGCCAGCCAGGAGCTCATGAAGCACTGGTATGATCAGAAGGCTACTATGCCTGAGTATACTCCAGGACAATTGGTGTGGGTGTTGGAGCCTGTGGCTCCCAGGGCCCTCCAAGACAAGTGGAGTGGGCCCTATCCAATCTTAGAAAAGAAGGGTGAGGTTACCTATTTGGTTGACCTTGGCACCCCCAGGAACCCTCATAGGGACCTGCATGTGAATAGATTGAAACCCCACCATGACAGGGCAGACATGACCATGTTACTGGTCACTGATGAGGGTGTGGAGGAGGAAACGGAGCCTGTGCCCGACCTCCTCTCCACTAATGTGCAAGATGGGTCAGTGGAGGGGGTTGTACTCTCTCCCAAGTTGACAGACCAGCAGCACAGAGACTGTAAGCAAGTGCTGGAGCAGTTTGCTGGCCTGTTCTCCTTGACCCCAGGCATCACTGAGTGGTGTGTGCATCACATTGACACTGGTGACAGCCTGCCTGTCAAGAATAAACTATACAGGACATCTGACCATGTCAGAGCCAGCATTAAAGCTGAGGTTGCTAAGATGCTGGACTTGGGGGTAATTGAACCGTCTGAGAGTCCATGGGCCAGTCCAGTGGTGCTGGTACCTAAACCTAATCCTCAGGGGGGACCCAAGGAGTTAAGGTTCTGTGTGGACTACAGAGGATTGAATGCAGTCACAAAGACTGATGCTCACCCTATACCTAGAGCTGATGAGCTCATTGATAGGTTAGGGGCTGCTAAATACCTGAGTACTTTTGATTTGACTTCAGGTTACTGGCAGATTGCCCTCACTGATGGAGCAAAGGAGAGGTCAGCATTCTCCACCCCAGAGGGACATTATCAGTTCAAGGTAATGCCCTTTGGCTTAAAGAATGCACCTGCCACCTTCCAAAGATTGGTGAACAGGGTCTTGTCTGGGTTGGAACAGTTCAGTGCAGCTTACCTGGATGATATAGCTGTATACAGTTCTACCTGGGGGATCACTTAAGCCACCTAAGGGAAGTGCTTCAGGCCATGCAGCAGGCAGGCCTGACTATTAAGGCAAGCAAGTGCCAAATAGGGCAGAGTTCTGTGGTGTACCTGGGCCACCTGGTAGGTGGGGGCCATGTACAGCCTCTCCAAGCTAAAATCCAAACTATTTTGGATTGGACAGCACCTGTTACCCAGACTCAGGTCAGGGCATTCCTTGGACTGACAGGGTACTATAGAAGGTTTGTTCAAAATTATGGGACCATTGTGGGGCCCCTCACAGAACTGACTTCTAAAAAGAGGCCCAAGAAGGTGATTTGGACCCCAGAGTGTCAGAAGGCTTTTGACACTCTGAAAGCTGCTATGTGTTCAGCCCCAGTGTTACTGGCCCCTGACTACACAAAAGAATTTGTAGTTCAGACAGATGCTTCAGAGCAAGGGATTGGGGCAATGTTGTCACAGCTAAATGAAGGGGACCTTGATCAGCCAGTTGCCTTTATTAGCAGGAGGCTTCTTCCCAGAGAGCAGAGATGGAGTGCCATTGAGAGAGAGGCTTTTGCTGTGGTGTGGTCACTGAAAAAGTTGAGACCATATTTGCTTGGGACTCACTTTCGTGTTCAAACTGACCACAGGCCTCTCAGATGGCTCATGCAGATGAGAGGGGAGAATCCCAAGCTGTTAAGGTGGTCCATTTCCCTACAGGGAATGGACTTTACAGTGGAACACAGACCTGGGGTTGCCCATGCAAATGCAGATGGACTTTCCAGGTTTTTCCACTTAGCTGAGGAGGACTACCAGGGTGTAGGTTAGTAACCACTCACCTTTCATTTGGGGGGGGGGGCTATGTTGTAAAGTCATCCTGTGCCCTGGGCACCCCCCAACTTTTTTGCTGACTGGAACTGGTGGTAACTGACTCTGACTGACCCTGGGCTCTGTCTAACTAGGCCCAGGGCCAGTGCCAAGCTGAAAGGAACACATTAGAATACAGTTAAGACACCCAACATACACTAGGGTACACTATGGGATGGTGGGGTACCCCTGTAATTGGCATGACCTACCCCATAAGCCCCTAGTATATAATGGGGCAGGGGATTGAAACTACCTAGAAGTCCCCAGTATCCTGGGGCATGGCAGTTTAGAGGCCAGCAGCCTTTTTGCACTTGGATGTGTGCCCTGCTGAAGCCTGTGGTCAGTTTAAAAGCAGCCCTGGGCGCCAGGATTGCTCTTAAACGTGTAAATTGTGGCCAAACTCGACTTTGGGGTTTGGGGCACTTAAAACTGGTCAACCTAAAATGTTTTGGCATAATAATGACCCCCAGGGTCTCCCTAGGTATCCCAGGGGTGGGGGGTCAGGTATCTATAAGGTAGACCCTTATAAAATGAGTTTATATATGCCCTGGGTTAAGTGAAATTCACATTTCACTCTCCCCATTGTGTAAAGTGCTGCCCAAATTCGACTTTGATGCTGGGGGCACTGGGCATGGAGGATCTGCAATATTTTTACAGATTCAGCACCCCTAGGGTCTCCCTAGGTGACCTATGGGGTGGGGGTCCTGTGAAAATAAGCCAAGTACTTATAAAATATGTTTTTGTAGGTCCTTAGTGCTGGAAAAATGGCCCATGTCATTTTTCCCATTGCAAACCCCCTGCCCCATAGGTTAACATGGGGGAACGTTATTAAACAATAATTTCTGATAGGAGTGGGATAAAGATTCCATTCAAAGACTCACTAGAATGGTATTGATAAATCCTACAATATGATGTTATTGAATTTTTCCCAAAGTGAACAGACAAGAAGTTATAACACTTTCTGGATTTTAGTTCCAAATCCAGCCTTCCAGTGCTCTGCCCTGATTGGTCAGAGTTAAGGGGATTAGCCAGCCTGCCTGAAGAGGTGATAAAGATCCCCTGGGGCCAGCCAGATGGACTGGGAGGGCAGTGAGCTGTTCTGCAGGAATGCCAGGCCAGGGGAGGGGTTGTAAACAATGAGCTTCAAAGGGGCAGAGCCCAGAGCAGTGTCATTAACAGCTTTGAACCCCCACCTCAGCCAGATGGCAGGATTAAGGAAGATATGTGCAGATGTAGGGAGGAGAGGCTAGGTTAATTAGCCAACTCAGTGGGAGTGTTTAGCCAGCTCCTACCTCCTTGCTGGAAAATCAGCCATTATGGATTTGGAAGCTTTGTTGCACTCTGGGATAGAATAATGCCACACTCTGCAGGAAGGAGTCACTCAAGTGGGAGGTTACCCTACTCCTATTGGTGAAGCTTGACCTCCTGGATGACCCAGAGACTGTGGAATAAGTATCTGAGAGAGGCCCAACCCCTCAGATCTGCTGCTTGAAACTGAAGAAAGCAAGACTGGCCCTGCTGAAAAGTTCTGCTGTGCAAAGACTTCTAAGGCCTGACCTCTGGAGACTGCACCACCTGAAACTACAGCTTTGTGGACTAACTGTGCTGAGTAAAAGAAGTCAAGAGTGGACTCCCTGCAAGCTACAGGTTAACAGAGCTCATCTGGACCCTCACCACCAAGAATCATCAACCTGGGGAGCTACCAGTGGATTTGTAAGGGTGACGTCCAGTGCATTGTGGGAATTGAAGTCCTCAACTTTCAAGGACCATCTTGGAGCTTCCAGACCCTTGGAGTAAGTTTGAGACACTTTGGGACCCTTTGAGGAACTTCAGGAAGAAGTTCAAGAAGTTTGGGGAACTTTGGAGGAACTTTAAAAAAAGCTCCATAGGGGGACCGACTCATCCTGGTCAGCCAAGCCGCCTGCCTTCAACCACGAGCCGGCCAAGCCCACCAGGTTCGTCCCGCTAAAAGCTCCATCGCATCGACTTCCAGAGATTGACCGGGACTAGCGAAAATCTGAAGCCGGCGAACCCTCACCGGATCCGGCTACATGAGGAGCATCGAGGGACCCCACGAGAAAAAGCTCTAGAAAAGCTTCTAAGTCAGCTCGTAAGAAAGTCGACCGGGAACAACCGCGAGCGCCAATCCGCCTGCCTTCCATCGCGTGTCGGCCTGGATTGTTGGATTGCCCCGCTGAAGCGATCTTGAAAAAGTTTCTAAGTCCGCTCCAGGGAAGTTCACCGGGAGATCGTCGAAAGGCTATACGGCGGAGCCGCACCGGATCCGGACTGACGGAGAGCGTCGAGGGGCCTCGAGGAGAAAAGCTCCAGAAAAGTTTCTAAGTGCGAAGGTAAAAACATTGACCGGGACCTTCCGCGTGGGGTATCCACTCAGGGCTCCATCGCGGTCGGCCTTAAACATTGACTTTGGCCCGGACTATCGCGAGCCTATGTCCCAATATGGTGCTATATGCTTCTAAGTGCTATATTTTATTTAAACTTTGAAATTCATATCTCCGGTTCCCTACATTGGATTTTTGTCGTTTTGGTGTCATTTTAAAGATAAAAATATTTCCTATTTTTATAAATTGGTGTTGGATTCTTATTATGTGTTGTGTCTTAATTATTTACTGAATTGGTGTTTTTAAATGCTTTACATACCTGTCTTTGAAGTTAAGCCTGTCTGCTCGCAGCCACGTTACCAGGGGTTGAGCATGGGAATAATTTTCTGAGACCTATGCTGAGTCCTATCATGTGTTAGTGGCCTTATTGCCAGTGGCAGACCTACATTTGCCCCTACCAATAATCCACTTTCCAACACCCAGTATCTGTTATTCCCATAATCATATTCCACTGCACACCCTTCCACATAATTCCATTATGCAAATCCAATACACACCACGCACAATTCCACAGCTACAATTTCTAATACAAACCACATAATTGCACTCCAAGCCACATACATCCACTACACTACAAACCAAAAAACATAAGTAAAAAACATTGTCATTTACAACATCAATAACTCTAACTTTTAAAAATGTGAGACCTATTGCATTGACAATGCTTGTTTCTTATTATTCTCCCTTGGCTGAGTTGCTCCGAATAGAAATGTCTCACAGGAACATTGAATCCGAATGTTTGTTGCTTGTGCCACACAAACAAGGGTCATCCTGACTTACAGAGTAGCCAGAATATAGTTGTCAGAGAAGTTTTTGCGATCATTATCACTCATGAAAGAAGGGCTAGAATGGTGACCTCGTGAAGAGAACCATCACAAGCTTTCTGGTTTTCACTCAGATAGATACCTTCAACATTGCATGTGTAAAACTCAAAGCTCTAACAGGTATTATGGGTGCTAGACAGGAAAAATTCAACTTCATACACGGCTACGCAAAAAATAGTGTTTTACTCGAGCTCTGCATCATTTTGCATACCCAAAACACATAACTCCCCTTTCCCGCCTAACCTTATACCTGCATTGGTGTAAAATCCACCAGACTGATGGAATTGCACCATCATAGATGAACTCTAAATGGTCGTACTAGGTCTGTTGTGCAAACTATGTATAACTTTAGGATTGGCAACAGCTCTAGTATTATTGATTAGGTACTTGCAAATAAGGAAGCATGGTTATTAGTATATAGCATGAAATGAACCCCAGGTTGGAAAGAGTTGAGGAACCCATAATGACATACTTATCACTGTATACATGTAGTGATTCACCCTCTGTTAACAACAGCTTCCTCTGGTAACCAAAGTTTTTATTACGTGGAAACCTACAAATTACCCAAACGTAGCCCCAAACATAAAGTGATTGCTAGAGAAATATGTGAAGAAGCTGACCAAAGCAAAGCACACAGGGGACCGAAGCACATAGGGGGACGTGTACTTGCCGTTGCCTTTGATTGGTCGGGTGAGAAACTTGCACCACATTTTGTCATCACAAGGCAGAGCAGGCCAATAAAAAAGGCATATAACAACCTAAATTGGTTTGAGGAGGATGGATCTCTTCAGAAACAGGGACCAAAAAGAGCACTAAAAACAAGATATACCAAACCCAATGGTGAGGGACTCCTGAATGTCAGCAAAGCAGAATATAAGAAATGTATAGAGCTTAAAAAGAAGCAAGCTTGCCAGAGAGCATGAAAAGCCATGACAACTGCACAGAAAGACAACAATACCAAAACGTCCTGGGGACCTGTCACGTGGGGGTTTACGTGCGCACACAATTGATTAAATTTAGGTGTGGGAACCAAAGAGTGTCAAAGGTATTTTAGTCTAACCTCAGCAGAAGAAAGAGAAGTCCCCAAATTCCCGCTTTAGCTATGGCAATGCAGCATGCACTGCTCTAGACATCTCTGTTGTAGAGGTGGCTGCTGCCATCACAAGCAAAATATGCAATAATATGACAGGACCTAACAAAGACCCGATAGATCTTTACTGATTGAATGCTCACATTTGGGCTCCAGTCTTGTTTACTATGGTTAATGCAGTTTTTAAAAGTGGCTATGTACCCAGATCTTAATGATCAGAAACAATCATCCCTTTATGTAAAAAAGTAAATTACCATGATCTAGCCTATAAGGAGCCTCTTAAATTGCTGCGCTGCATATTAAACATTTACGGCAGGGTCTTAATTATATCCAGCACTTTAAAGACTGCAATACATCCCTCAGGAGCCCACAGGCTATATTCAGGAAATGACTGAGTATATCTGAACAGGCTATAAAGCTGTATCTCACTTGTGTAAAATATTCCCAGCTAAAGAAGCACCTATGTTTAGAGATTCATTAATCTAAAGTTGGCCTTCAGCTCTGTAAATAAAAGTCTGGTTTGGCATGCCTTACAATAAAGGGATGGCAGAAAAGAAGAGCGAGGCCTTGTGGTGCTTAAACAAACCTACAATGGCCAGGGATAGATTTGGAAGAGCTGGTGAATGTACTAAACAATTCCCAATAAATACTCTGATGTGACACTGATGTGTAATAGCTCCCCTACTGTTCAGTTTGCTCGTAATGGATATGGTGGCATGGTTAGTGGATTTAAACCTAGATATACCCCAAATGGTGGCAGTTAGACAAGTGAAATCCTAATTACTGACAATGTGAGGCTATTGTCTCCAACAGATAACTCAATGCATCATCTATTGAATGTTTTTGAAGCTGAATGTTGAAATCAATCATTAATACTTCCAAGAGAGCATTTAGGGTTCTGATCCTAACAGGATATTTGAAACACACCTTCTTTATCAGGGGTAAACTGTTGACAGAGTAGATTGGATTGATTATCTGTGTATCGGATTAGACTTTAAGCTGTCTTACTCCTACCAAAATCAGAAAGCATATGTATATTAAGGCAGAACCTGAGTGCTGTCTTTCGATATAAGGGGAAAACAGCTGCAACACAATAAGTGCGATTTCCCAGGTTTACATCATGAAAGAAGTTGCAGAAGCCATTTTGGAGTAGATTTGTGGGTTGTTTGGTAATATGTCTGATTTACAAAAAAAATTGAAAATCAATTTGTAGGAGGCCTTGTACAATTGAGCCCGTGTACACAATCTATTGTGTTAAGGTTTGAATTTGGCCTGGCTTATATAATGGACAAGATTTTTTAATGATCTGTTTTATTTTGGGTCAGGCTCAACAAGAATTCATGCACAAATACTACTTCAGATTGCAGTAAGATTTTAAGGCCACGGACAATTTTAAGTGTTTCCTATGTGACAATGAAGAGGATATTAAAATGGATTGAGTGTAAGGATTTGTGAGCTATTTCTTCATAAATAAATTAGCTAACAACCAAGCTCATTAAGAAAAGATATTGGCAAGCCAAGCAAGATGTGATTTTCTGTTGTCCTAGAATTGGCCCATTATTATTTGGCTATCTTGTAAACAATTTCCAGAGTGACTTTGACTCATATCTTGATGTGACCTGGTCCGAAATCCGTCGTGCATGCTATGTGAACTTATACTACGCGGGCGTTTCCTGTGTGAAACTACCTAAAAGAGGACAAAGATCCTTTCTGTGATTGCTGATTTGGTGGAATTGAAAAAATCATACATTTTAAGCTTTTTTGCGCAAAACAGAATTATGTAGGTAAAGATTATTACTTTTGCTCAGGGCTCACAGTATTTTAACCGCCAAGGAAGCTATGACATCATGCTATGGGACAGATTCACCAACGATTTACTGTTTAGTAGATTTGTATATCTGATTAGGTAGTAATTGCTGTGTTTACATTATTGCTCTTTGTGTATTTACAACACTTGGCATGACTTAGGCACAGTGACTTTTGTTTGCTATGATTTCTATCTATTATATCTGTTTTTGCTGAGATATTAAAACAATGTATTGAATGATTATTCCTGATTCTGTGAATCGTGATGTAGAATGTTGAATCACAAGTGGCTTGCCTTGGACATTCTAAGTGAGCAGAACCCTTTGAATCCAGCACATATGCATCATATTGTGATTACATTTGTGATACAAAGAAATAGTGTCCCAAACGGCATATATGAATTCCATTTACCTATCAGTAAGCACCCTGTGATGTGCAATGGTGGCATTAATAATGGTGCAAACAGTTAGTTTGGAAATTGAATCTGGGTTGCAACAAAGTGAGTCCCCACATCACATTTGAAATGTACTCAAGTTGCTAGTTGACTACTGAAGCCACCATAAATTCCCAGTGCAATCTTTGGAAAGATATCTATTGGATATAATTTAAAGAAGTATCACAAGATATGAGAAGTGCCCTTACAAACGAAGGGTATAGGGTCAGTTGCAAAAAGACAAAATGGTGTCCTCCACGTGACTTTTAGATTCCCTTGCACCCTAGCCACTTTCCTATTCACTCCTCAATCATACACACACAAAATTACTGAACCCATTCACATGTGACAATGTTTACTTTCTTACTGTTTTGATATTAATACAAAAATATTATTAAAATCTTAAAAACAATGTGATTACAATTGAAAATGGGGCCTTGTCTTTTCTGGTGTTTGCCACCAGTTTCTAATGGCTGTATAAATACGATTCATACACCGATACACATAGATTAAAAACACATTAAGTCATAAAAATCACACAAAAAAATACATATTCAAATCTGGCCTGTAGCAACCCAAATATAAAAACATGTAGTTGTCGACGCGGTGTTTCGGTGGTTGATATTTGATAAAAACCACCTTCTTAAGGACTCTAACTTTGTGACAACAATCATCTGTTTGATTGTTATCCACAGGAAGCACATAGATACCAAAAGTCACTTCCGGGATGCATTGCAATTCTTCCTAAGGAGGCTTTCTTTACACCCTCAGAGTTCTTCTGTGTTCCTTAAAACTCTCACTCTCACTGTGTTATCTAGAGAGGTACTCTATTTAATTAATATCCTCCCGCTGTTCTCGTTTCTCTTTCCAAACATCAATGGTGCTTTTGTTCTTCAATTTATTCCACCGATGGCTCTTCTCTATTTGAACTAAGAGCTACGTAATAGACTTCTCAAACTATTTACTGTTCCTGTCAGCAAGAGCGGGCATTCTGCTTCCTTGTTCGTGAGCCAGTGTGCAAGGGAATCTAGGAGTCACTTGGGGGGACACCATTTTGTCTTTTTATAATCTAAAGAAGCGCAGTACATCCTCTTTCCAGACTGAATAAGCGATTGTTGCCAGACCCTGGATCTGTGCTTGTACTGCCTGCCAGATTATTGCATCTCTGTGGGAACACATCATTTCACTTTTTGAGCTATGATGATGTCTACACACTTCCAAATGCCAAATGAGCCTACAGAGTTAGCTCTTTCCCATGTACCAATGTCGTAAATGTGTGGGTATTCTTATAACAGGCCCTTTCCACTGGTTTTTATGTTGTCACCAAGGATTGCAAAATTCAGATGCATGAATGCAGCAGTTTTAAATAACCCCTGCAAAATATGGGTTTGTAATTGAAATATGGCAAAGATGTGTTCTTCCTTGTTTAAACCCTTCTTCAAATAATTTCTTAGATTCCATGAAGAACTCTACATATTTCCAACTAAATTGCAACTCATGAGAAAATCTTTTCACATCTGAAATGACTGATACCACAGGTATGAGACATTTCAGGATGTGGAATTACCTAAGTATTCTGGGATGTTGCCTATGTAGTGGGATATTATTTGGGAAATTGGCGATTTCCTATGGTAATTCCTGACTTCAGGGCTTTTCCTATAAACATAATCCTTCAGATTTGACCTGATCAATGTACCTCTGCACATACCCAAGATAGATACGGTAAATATCTGCAAAAACACAGCATTTCTTAGAGATTCTCATTAGGGAAAATACTCACTTTAGTGCCCAAATAGGAAATTCCAGGTAAATTGAAATGCAGTTGATGGTCTATAAATTTAAAAGTGCCTTCCATTTTCTTTTATCTCCTTCATTTGGTAGTACTTAATAATATGATCTCTGTACTGATTTACACTCTAGAAGAAAAGTGACTGTGTAGCAGAAAAATGTAACAATGCTCAATATGGACTGATGATACATAGTTAACGGTGGACAAGCCACAATAGCAGAATTTTTTTAATTATGGAAGTGACCGTAGACCAGGAAATGTTGCATGTCAGAATCCTGTGGACATACATATTTTGTTCCAAAAATATTGTAGCCTAAGTATTTATAAATAACATGTTGTCAATGTAAGTATTTACAAGTGAGGAAAGTTTTAATATTCTAAAATTCACATCCACATATCTCACATACATTTATATATAGTTAATGTACATAAAAGTTGAGTTAAGCATAGCAAACTTATTCTTACCTATATATACTTCCTTTATAATACCTTGGTAGATACAATATTTGGTAGCACAATACTTTTTCTTCAATATTCTGGTACTACACTCGAGGGGGAAAATGATGTAGAAGTGAGCACTTAAACCTGAGTGAACATAATCATGCAGCTATTCCTTTTGCCTCGAAGAGATTAATTTCAGTGTTAATGATAAGCTTTTAATTAAGCGAACCAGTGCTGATTAATGGAAGCTGACTGCAATTAAATTTACATTTAATGTACTAAAACACGCTGCCTACAATTCTTCCAAAAATTACTATTGTACGTTTTTTTGACGAGCACTGGCCATCATTTCTAAGCAGTTGGTCCTGTTCCCTGTAGAGGGAATAAGAGGTGCCAACCAATTTATAAACACTACAGCTTAGGCCGCCGGTTTGTTGTATGATAGTTTGGGAGGGGTGAAATCCATGCCTACGCCCCCTTTGCAAGTCCTATATAGAAAGGAGGACAACATTTATGACACATTACGGGAGAAGTATGGGTCAATCATTTAATTAGCAAACCAACAATGGAAGCTTTGGAATTTCTATTTTCTAGCTGTGTACAATAATTCATTCCACTTCTACAATGACCAATGCATATTATTATGTGACTGATCAATCATAATTTCTTGCAGTTACGAAGGTGGTGCTAATGCAATAAGAAGCAGTGACAAGAACAATAAAATGTACTGTTGACTTGGCACTCTCTGCATGGTCACCCTCAAACTGTTTGCCTTCTCCCCTCCTGTTGTGCTGAATTGTTTTTTGTTGGCCCTAGGACTCTGTGCACTTTACCACTGCTAACCAGTGCTAAAGTGCTTGTGCTTGCTCCCTAAAACATGGTAAAATTGGCTTACCCCTGTTTGGAATATGCAATTTACTTAAAAGTACCTGTTAAGTACTGTTGGGCCTGGCCCCCTCTGCAGGGGCCCACCAAACCTTTTGCCTTTACACTCCAGTTTGTGCTGAATTTGTTTTATTGGCCTAAAGACACTGTGTACTTTATCCTTCTAACCAGTGCTAAAATACTTTTGTTCTCTCCACATCATAGAATTTGCTTACATTCAGTTGGCCTATTTAATTTACTTAGTAAAATGGTACGACATGCGCCCAGGGACTGTAAATTAAATGCTACTAGTAGGACTGCAGCACTGATTGTGCCACCCACTAAAGTAGCCCTTTAAACATGTCTAAGGCAGCCTGTGTGTGCCATTTTAAACTGCCATTTTGACCTTTCAAAATAAACCTCTTGCCAGGGCCAAACCTTACTTTTTAATATACATACGTCACCCCTACAGTAGACTCTGGACAGCCCGAAGGGCAGGGTGCAGTTTATTTAAAAAGGTGGACATGTACTTTTAGATTTTACATGTCCTCGTAGTGAAGCACAATCAAATTCTTTTTCCACTACTGAAAGGCCTACCTTTCCCATTGGATAACATTGGAGGTACCTTATTACAGTTAATAAGATGTAACTTCCAAATGAAAACAGGGGACCAGTTCATGTTTGTGTCTTTGGAATTGTAATGAAAAATACTCTCTTATGGTAAAGTCAGATTTTAAATTACAATTTTGAAAATGCCACTTTTATAAAGTTGGCATTTTTTTGTCTCAGCCATTTAGTGTATGCAGCCGATCACTGGGCCACTTGACTGGGTGTAGAGAACAGTTGGGCTTTGTGTATTCCTTCTAGACAGCCACACACAATAGAAGGCCTATAACTGGCAGAATAGGAGGGCATAGCAGGGCACAGCCCTACTTTCACTTGAATAGGCTGTGCCCTGCCTCCACACCTAGGGCTGCACACCCCATGTAGTTAGCCTGGAGCCAGGGCAGGGGAGGCAAGAAACCTGTGCATGCACTTCAAAGGAAAACCTTTAGAAGCTTCTTCCACTTCAAAGAAGGCACCAAGTATAAATATTGGACCGCAGACACCAACTCTTTAGTACACTTCTGGGTCTATGGAGACTACTGCCATGCTGAACTGCTGCCTTGCTTGATTGCTTCCATCTCCTGTCTGAGTAAGAGGGATTTGACTTGCACCTGACTTGCACCTGAACCCAGGTCTTCCAGAGTGACTCCAAGGGCTAGTCTGCTGGTCTCCTGTTCAGAGCCACAGGGACATAACAGGCTCCCAACTACCTAAACCAGCACCCAGATCCAGCTGGCAGAGGCCCCTGACTCCTATGTTGTGCCCCTAAGGTCCCGGACACTTGGTGTGGCCTCAGAGAGGCTGAATTCAAGTTTTTTGGCTCTTCGCAACTGCGAATGGGCTCATTGGCACCAAATCCTTGTTACTCAGACAGCCCACCAACTCGAAGTTCTGTCAGCCCAACCCTTCGCACTACAGCATCGAATACTCACAGGGAAAGCCATTACAAAGCCCTGGCCTTACCGTTCGCTACAATAACAGGATCTTCGCTCTAAACAACGGAGCCTGTCCAGAACGCCAGGCCTGCACTTCGTACTACACCGATGACCACCCATGATGCTTCCCTGCTCCTCGCATGCCCATCCACCACGCTAAGGACTCTTTGCCCTGGACTGAGAAGGTACCTTTTCAGCAGGACTAACCTGGTCCCTGTATCTAACCCACACTCCACCACAGTCGACTTAAACTTCTGACTTTTTCTTGGTCTCGCACAACAAAATAGCCGCAAGTGGCGATTTGTTGTTTTTTTGGCACTATTGTCACTTAAATCTCTGAAGTTGCATATCTCTGGTTCTACTGATTGGAGTTTTGTCATTTTGCTCTTGTTTTATTTGTTAAAATATACTCTATTTTTCAAAATTGTTGCAGGATCTTTTTTGTGTAGTGTTCTTATTGTATTACTGATTGAATCCGCACACAAACACGCCGTCGAGCTCTGGGACCTGCTCGACACATCATCACCAGACGTCGCCTTCCTGACAGAGACCTGGATGAACGACTCCTCTGCACCCGACATCACCATAGCCATCCCAGACGGCTATAAGATCACCCGCAGAGACAGCATCAACAGAGTAGGAGGAGGAGGAGGAATCGCCATCGTCCACAAGAACACCATCAGGGTCTCGACCAGCACCGACGACACTCTCTGCACCGCCGAACACATGCACTTCCAGATCCACACGGACCCCAACACCTCCCTCAGAGGCACCCTCGTCTACAGACCCCCTGGACCCCGACCCCAGTTCAGCGACTCCACCGCCGACTTCATCAGCACGCACGCCCTGACCTCCACCGACTACATCCTCCTCAGAGACCTGAACTTTCACCTGGAGAACAACAACGACAGCAACTCCACCACCCTGATCGACAACCTCGCCAACCTCGGACTGAGACAGCTCGTCACAACACCGACCCATTCCGCCGGCCGTCTTCTCCTCAAGCTCCCACGTCTCCTTCAGCCACACCACCGAACTCCTCTAGACCGACCACCGCTGCATCCACTTCACCTTCCAGAAACCCACCACACACCACCGCACCCAACAGATCCCATGCCGCTGCTGGAGCAAAGTCACCGAAGACCAACTACGGGCAAACATCGCTCTCAGCCCACCCTCCGACCCATCCGACACCGACGACGCTGCCTGCAACCTCAGACGATGGATAGACGACTGTGCCAACACCCTCGCCCCGCTGAAAAAACTCACCTACAGTGACACCACCAAATGAGCCAGCTGGTTCACCCCGGAACTCCTAGCTTCCAAGCGTACCTGCCGGAAACTAGAGAAGAAATGGCACAGTGAAAAGACACCGGACAGCCACGCAGCCCACAAAGACGCCATCCATAACCACCACCACCACCTCATCAGGTCCGCCAAGAGGACCTCCTTCAAAGACCGCCTCGACCACAACGCACACAACAGCAAGGAGCTCTTCAACATCGTGAAGGAACTCTCCAACCCCAGCTCCAACACCAACGACATCCCGCCGTCGCAAGCCCTGTGCGACTCCCTCGCCACCTTCTTCCACCGCAAGATCGCCGACATCCACGACAGCTTCAACACCCAGACAGCCCCAACTGAGACCGATGTACCAAACCCGCAGCACACCATCGACCACGACCCCTTGCCAGCCTGGGCCAGCGTGAACATCGATTACACCATCAAGACCATGAGCACGATACACTCCGGCTCCCCGTCAGACCCTTTCCCGCACCACATCTTCAACAAAGCCAGCAGCTCCATCGCACCCCACCTGCGCAACGTCATCAATCTCTCCTTCGAGACCGCGACCTTCCCAGAGAGCTGGAAAAACGCTGAGATCAACGCCCTACTCAAAAAACCCAAGGCGGACCCGAGAGACCTCAAGAACTTCCGGCCCATCTCCCTGCTTCCGTTCCCAGCCAAGGTCATCGAGAAGATCGTAAACAGACAGCTAACCCGATACCTCGAAGAAAACAGCATCCTGGACCCATCCCAGTCAGGGTTCCGCAGCAACCACAGCACTGAGACTGCTCTCATCGCCGCCACCGACGACATCAGGACCCTGCTGGACAACGGTGAGACCACAGCCCTCATCCTGCTGGACCTCTCCGCCGCCTTCGACACTGTCTGCCACCGCACTCTACGCGCACACCTCCATGACGCAGGGATCCGAGACAAGGCCCTGGAATGGACCACCTCCTTCCTCGCCGGCAGAACCCAGAGAGTCCGCCTCCCAACATTCCGATCCGAAGCCTCCGAGATCATCTGCGGCGTACCCCAGGGATCATCCCTCAGCCCGACACTGTTCAACATCTACATGGCCCCGCTCGCCCGCATCGCCAGACAGCACCACCTCAACATAATCTCCTACGCCGACGACACTCAATTGATCCTCTCCCTCACCAAGGACCCCCTCACTGCCAAATCCAACCTCCACGAAGGAATGAAGGCCGTCGCCGATTGGATGAAGAACAGCCGACTAAAGCTGAACACGGACAAGATGGAGGTCCTCATCCTCGGCTCCAACCCCTCAGCCTGGGACGACTCCTGGTGGCCAACGACACTGGGGGCAGCCCCGACACCCACCGACCACGCACGCAACCTGGGAGTCATCCTCGACTCAACGCTCTCCATGGCCAAACAAGTCAACGCGGTCTCCTCCTCCTGCTTCAGCACCCTCTGCATGCTTCGCAAGATCTACAGGTGGATCCCGACAGATACAAGAAGAACAGTCACCCAGGCCCTCGTCAGTAGCAGACTCGACTATGGGAACGCACTCTACGCGGGAGCCCCGGCCAAGCGACTGCAACGCATACAAAATGCCTCCGCATGCCTGATCCTCGACGTACCACGCCACAGCCACATCACCCCCCACCTGAGGAACCTGCACTGGCTCCCCGTCGACAGGAGAATCTCCTTCAAACTCCTCATCCACGCACACAAGGCACTCCACAAGACCGGCCCAGCCTACCTCAACAGATGACTCTTCTTCTACGTCCCCAACCGCCAGCTCCGCTCCACCGACCTCTCCCTCGCCACCGTCCCTCGCATTCAAAGAACAACCACCGGCGGCAGATCCTTCTCCCACCTCGCCGCCAAGACCTGGAACACCCTTCCACTCAGCCTACGACAGACCCAAGACCTGCTGACCTTCAGGAGGCTACTCAAGACCTGGCTGTTCGACCAGTAGCGGCACCTCCCCCCCCCTTTTTTTCCCCAGCGCCTTGAGACCCTCGCGGGTAAGTAGTGCGCTCTACAAATTCTGTGATTGATTGATTGAATTGTTGCACAGATACTTTACACATTGCCTCTAACGTAAGCCTGACAGTCATGTGCTAATCTGCCAGAGGGTTGAGCACAGGTTAATTTGGAGTTGGCTTGTGACTTCACTCTAACAAGGATTGTAGTTGCTGATTGAGTAGGATTTTGCCCCCCCAACCAGTAAGCTGATTTCTTACATATACTTTATACCCAGGGATAGTATGTTAAATGCTACTAGTGGACCTGCATCACTTACTATGCTACAAAATTAAAGTGGCTCCATAAAATATGTCCCAGGCCTTCCATTGCAGTCTGCATGCAGTGTTAAACTGTCAATTGGACTCGGCAAATTAAACCCCTTGTCAGGCCTAAAACTCACATTTTATTACATATAAGACTCCCCAAAAGCAGACCCTAAACAGCCCATAGGGCAGGGTTCACTGTATTTAAAAAGTTGGACATGTACTTTTAGGTTTTGCATGTCTTGGTAGTGAAAAGTCCCAAATTCGTTTTTCACTACAGTGAGGCTTACCTCTCTCATAGGACAACATTGAATTACCTTATTACATTTAATAAGTGATAACATTTGTTTAGTAGTAGTTAGACATGTCATGTTTGATGTCTAGGAAATTGTAATTCACAATCCCCTTTAATGGTAAAGTTGGATTTTTAGTTGCCATTTTCTATTCCTAACCATATTGGTGCCTGCAGCCTGTTTCCTGGGTCACATGATTAGATGTAGTTGGCAGTTGGCCTTTGTGTATTCCTACCAAACAGCCTCACAATAGAGGGACTGAGTAGGGGGTTGAGCTCTGCACAGCCCTACTTGCACTTCTCAAACCCTGCCTTATCTCACACACAAAGAACTTCACACTTGCCTATTGTGCTCCCAGATAGAAGGGAACACAGGCAGGGAAAAATAAGAACCTCCAACTGCCCTTCAGATCACTTCTGGACCTGCGGAAGGACTCCAAGAGGACTGCCCTGCTGCCTGTGACCAGCTGTGTACTTCAGAAGACTGCCCTGCTGCACAAAGAGGGCTGTCCTGCTGCCTGAAACCTGCTCTGTGCCCTCGTATGATTGCCCTGCTGCTTGAAACCTGCTTTCCTGCTTGACCCAAGACTACCACATTGACTTCAAGGTCAGAGCCCTAGGGACAGAAAAGGCTCCAACTGTCTTGAACCAGCAAATGGACCCAACCTGAGTGCGTCCTGACCCTCCAACTGTGCCCCTCCAGTCCTGGGCCCATTGGAAGTGGGACTTAGAAAATATTCTGCCAAAACGTGCTCTGAGAACCGCAAGGAGACTGGGACCTACCTGCTCACTGCTATGCCCAATGTGCATCACTAGTTGGCCTGACTGTTGAAAAGTAGAACACTCACGGAGCAGGTAAGTTCATTCAGCATTTATTACATGTAAATACAGTGGTCTGTAATGAGGCTAAATGTAGACAGCGATGCCAGCCAGTACTCCCAACTGCTCTCCCACTGGCAACTTCAAACCACAACCCTCCAACATCCCTTCACCCCGATTCATCCCTCACCAGCCTTCTATCCCCATTGTTCTATTCCATCCCAATGTTCCACTCACCTTCCTCCAACAACCTATAACAAAACAAAACAAAATAAAACTATATATATATATATATATATATATATATATATATATATATATATTAGGTGCATGGGGTGATTTATTAGAAATTCCAAGCCGAAAACCCAACGCGTTTCGGCATTTGAACCCGTTGGATTTTCGGCTTGGAATTTCTAATAAATAACCCCATGCACCTAATGGATTGAGCCTCTTATTGAGCGGAAGGAGTGTGCGCATCTTAGCGCTGCTGCTTGGTGAGTTGAAAAAAAAATATATATATATATATTCACATGTAAGACTAATAGAAATGAATCACTAGGTACCACAAAAACCTTTAATCCATCGTGAACTCCTTAAGATACCCTGGAAATCTCCTCTCCCTCACATTACGACGTACCAGCACTTCAGGAGCATTTTGAGCCTCAGGAGCGTTTCGATGTACCAACACTTCAGGAGCTTTTTGGGCCTCAGGAGCATTCCCAACAGGAACCTTTTGAGCCTCAGGAGCATTCCCAACAACACTTCCACTCCCACATCCCTCAGTCACCCTCAAATTTGCATTGTTTCCTGCACCAGCATCTATGAAATAACCACACACATCCCCCTGAAAGTCTCGCACCTGACCCCTACAAACACTGCGGACCCCTTTACACAAACTCACATGGTGTAAATTCTGCACACTTCCATCCTCAAGCCTTACAGCACCCCTGACACATTCCTCAAAGGATCCGACCAGCGATGTGCTCCCTTCTCCACCAAGCCTGGTTTCCTCACTCGCACGTACTGGCCTACCGAAATACAAGGACCAAGGTTAGATATTTCTCCACTTTACCCTTCTTCCTAAGATCAACCACAGACTCACATTCCTTTCCCTTCTTAAGTCTCAACCACCATGCTACAAGTTTCGAAGAAGGTTTCCTTCCTCCTAATACTTCAAAGGGTGTTCTGCCTGTTACAGAGTGCGGAGTATTCCTGTATGATAACAATATACTCTGAAGAGCTTTCTTCCATGACAACCCAGACTTGAGTGCCAATTGTATAGCCTCTTTGACCACCCTATTGAGTCTCTCAACTTGGCCATTACATTCGGGATGATACAATGAGGCCCTCACATGCTTAATACCACATCTTTCCCAAAACAATTTAATTTTACTAGACATGAGCTGTACACCCTTATCAGAAACCAATGTTTCAGGTACACCTTCCCTGGAAAAAAATCATCCATAAAATCAATAACCACCTCTGTGGTCACACTACCAACCATGCGTGTTTTCAGCCACTTAGTATAATAATAAATAAGGACAATGGCGTACGCTTCCTTAGATGTCAACGTGGTGAATGGCCCCATAAAATCAATACCAACTTTCTGTCATGGCCCATCCGGTAAATTTGTTGTTTGTAAAGGAACCACAACGGGTTTAATCACCTTATCACTCGACTGACATGCACTGCACTCACTCACCCAACGGTCTACCATTCCATTCCCTTCCGGCCACCAAAAATGTTCTTTTATTTTCCTCCTGGTGCTTGACATTCCCCCATGACCATCATGACCCAATTTGACAATGCATTCACACATTCCCATAGGAGGTACAATCCTATATCCCCTCAAAATAATACCATTGCACACAGAGAATTCCTCTTTTACTTTCCAAAATGCACAATACTCTCCTTGTAGCTGGTGTTCTGATGGCCAACCATTTACAATAAATTCCTTAACACCTTTATCTTTCCCCATTTCATTCATCGATTTCACCTCTGACAATTCCAACACACTCTCAATGTCATTTTCCTTACCACATGTCACATCTTCATACGTGTATGCCATTTCACATTCATCCACATCCTTCCTATGTGTGTAACATGATTCCAGTGGTACCCGTGATAGCCCATCAGCAATACAATTGTTCTTCCCTGGAATATGTACAATATCAAGATGGCCCATTTGCAACTTTGAAGCTAACCATGCTAAACGCAGTGTAAGATTTTTCCCACCCCTGGTTTTAAAATATTGACCAAGGATTTATGATCTGTACGAATTTCTTTCCCCAAATATACATTCTGTATCGTTCCACCGCCCATGTTGCAGCAAGTAATTCTTTTTCTATACCAGAATAAATTCTTTCTGTTTGTGTAAGGGTGTGCAATGCATACGCAACAACCCACTCATTACCATCCTTCTTCCGGGATAACACCGCTCCAACCCCATAACCACTGGCATCCACCGATATTGTGCAATCTACACCCATTACAAAATATTTTAAGCATGGTGCTTTTACAACAGAATTCTTAATGTTTGTAAACTCTTCTCTGTGCACTTCTTCCCAACAAAATGTTACATTTTTTGTTTTTTAGTAAGGACCATAAATTCTCCATCTTTGAATCATATTTCTCCACAAATGGGCATAAAAGTCCATCAGCCATCAAAAAAAGACATCAATTGTTCTTTACTCTTGCGTTCTGGGGCATTCATAATGGCTTCCACATGACTGATTTTAGCATTCACACCTTCCCTGGATATAACATGCCCCAAGTATTCCACTTGCTGTTTCCGGAAATTACAATTTTCTTCTTTTACCGTTAGGCCATTTTTCATCAGATCATATAATACCTCCCTCAAGATCCTGTCATGCTCATCCTGATCCTTCCTAAATTTTAGAATATCATTTTGGAACACCTTCTCCCCTGTAATTCCCGATAACATCCTGGACATCTGCCGCTGAAACACAGCAGATGCACTTGCCAACCCAAACAGCATTCTTTTATACTGGAACATGCCCTCAGGAGTAATAAAAGCTGTACAGTGCCTTGACTCAGGATCCAGTTGAATCTGATTATACGTCCTGGTCAAATCAATTGAGGGAAAAACAGTAGCTTCTCCAACAGACAATACCAGCTCTTGGAAATTGGGCAAAGGAAAAACACCCACCCAAATAGCCTCATTAATGCTGTCTGAGTCTACACACAATCTTAAATCCCCAGTGGATTTCAAGGAAATTACAATCTGAGAAACCCAGTCTGAACTCTCTATTGGTTCGATAATGTCTTCTTCACATAAATCCTGCAACATACTCTTTAACTTTGCTCTGTAGTTCAATGGAACATTCCTCATGTTCTGCCTCACAGAGATAGCAACATTGTTTAAAACAGTTCTATGTTCAAAACCGACCCAACTGCCCTCCAAATAATTTTCAAATTAGAATACCCTGTTTTTCCCCCCATGGAGTTTTTTCCATTAACCACAGCATAAACAGACGGATTCGCACATGGATCCATCTTCAACCCAAGATCAGAAACATGTGGCCACCCCAGAATGGTAGCACCCTTTTCAGCCACAAACACTTCACCAACACACTTTCTGTCATCAAACTGTAACTCAGCTCGCATCAGCCCCAGCTTCGGAATCTTATGACCGGAATAACCACCTGGTGTTATACTAGTTGTCTCCAACTTCCTACCTGGCCACAACCGGTCAAACAATTTTTTACCCATTATAGCGTACCACGCACTAGAGTCCACCATAACTTCAACCTGCACCCCATCGATGCTTAATAGGCACCTGGGCAAAGACACACCCTTCCTCTCACATCCTTCCTTCTGGATGCTCAACACTACTCCATGCATGCTGTACTCTTCCTCTTCACATTCTCCTGCTACAAAATTAACCATTCTCCCCATGTTTTTGCACACACGCGAGAAATGTACCTTTTTTTTTACACATGCGCACACTTTGCCAGTTGCAGGACACCCTTTGGAATTGGCCAAATGGTTACTCAATCCACACCTATAGTACAACATCCCTTTGTAGTTAGAACTGAACTACTTGCCAGTAGACGTTCCACTAGTACGTGAAACCTCCCAATTTTTTTTCCTTTCCTTGATTTCCTGATCCCCAACCACACATTTCAGTGCTTTTAGCTACCTCCACCTCTGCCTTTAAAGACAATTCCCCAGAAGACCATAGTTTCACTTGAATTTTCTTGGATTTGGTTTTCATTAATAATTGATCCCTTAACACGTCATGCGTTCAAACGCACTTGTGACAGTTAACCCTCGTAACGCTGGCATATACTGATCAATCATTTCATCCTCTTTCTGTTCCCTAGTATAACATTTATACCATTTCATCACCACATTAAAGTTCCTGCCATATGTTTCCTGCTATTGCTTAATTGCACACTGGTACACATCAACATCACCCACATTGTTTAAAGGTGGTAAATGTTTACATTCCCTTAACCCTATTGCCCCCAATCTATGCTTAAGTAAGGATAAATGACACTCAGGTGTACATTTCCCATCTTCTAAGACTTCCACATACGTCTCAAATAAATCAACCCATAACTCCTATTGAATAGGTGGTTCCCCTGTCTCAGCAAGAAAAAATGGTGGTGGTTGAATACTAGCCATAGGAAATGCCGTAAACCATACAATGTACAAAAAAAATGATGTGCTAATGCCAGCACACAAAAACTACGATATATCCAGGTGGACAATAACACAATTAATAGGAAGGAATATTGCCAATAACACACACACAAAAAAAATGAATGTCAGAAAACTTCAATCCCTTCCACGCAAGCTTCTTTTTGTAACTTGAAGTAATGCAATGATGACAAGGCGTAAGTCCCTGTGGTGCGCACCACTCTGCTAGATGAGTCAAGCTGCCTTCAGGAGAGTACGCACTAAAAAAAAATATTGCACGGCTCAAAGTGTGCATGTCACCGAATTGAAAGATGTGCAATTAGGTGTACATGTCACCGTGAACACACGCATACTGCACTACGAACCAATTCAATGCCGAAGAATCCTTTGAATTGACAGGTGTGCGTGTCACCATGAAAACATGCACTGGAAGCACAGTGCAATACTCAGTGCAGCTTATTTCCAAAATAGCACCGACGTAGCATGCCTCCGTGAAACGCTGTGCCGTGCTACCATCACAATATACCTCCGCCTGCCTCGCTCCACTCTGCTAATAAACAAGGCCTCACGCAGCAACATTTCTCTGGCTCCACACTGCAGCCTCGCGGAGCCTTCCACACCGACACTGCTTGCCTCGCTCCACTTTGCAGGCAACCCCAGGCCTCAGGCAGGGACTGCTCTTCAGCTCTGCGATGCACGCACTCTCCAGCCATGACCGAAACAAGGCAAATCTTGCCTACAACCAGTGCAGAATCACGCCAGGAAACTCCTGACATCCTCCTCAAATTCATTCCGCTTGGAGTCCATCAAGGCTTACAGACTGCCGACATGGCTTTCGCTCATCCCGTCACCATTGTTAAAACGTAGAACACTCACGGAGCAAGTTAATCCAGCTTTTATTACATGTAAATACAGGGGTGTGTATTGAGGATAAATGTAGAAAGCTATGCCAGCCAGTACTCCCAACTGCTCCCGCGCTGGCAACTTCAAATCACAACCCTCCAACGTTCCTTTCACCCCAAACCATCCCTCACCAGCCTTCTATCTCCATCGTTCTATTCCATCCCAATGTTCCACACTGACTTCGCAGCAGCTCTGGCAACCTTCTTCTCCACAGCAGCAAATCCTGTTCAGTGGCACGTCGCAAAAGGGGCATTCAACTTTGTGAAGCCCTCATCGGCTACAGCCTGCAGCTTTGTCCCGCAGAAGATTTCAGAATCCCAAAAAAGAGACTAAGTCTGAACGTAGGAATCTTCACCGCCTCTATAACCAGTGGCTTCCCAGCGATGACAGCTCCTCCCCAGACACTGCCGGGTGCCTTGCTCCACTAATTTGACCTTCTCAGGCATTTTTGTCTAAAAATTCGTCAACGTCCGAAGGTAAGTGGAGACTGGGCTCAACCTGCTTTGTGTAACTGACCCGTGCTCCATTGCAGTCTGCCATAACTTTAAACTTTGTCCTGGACTAACGTGACTAGATGTCCCCGGTTGGCATGTTGATCTTTTAGGTGTTATTCTACACTTTAAACTTTAATAATTCATAATTCCTGTTCTTCTGTTTGGATTTTTGTCATTTTAATGTCAAATAATGTATTAATATTTGCTCTAATTTTCTAAATTGGTGTGGGATTTTTGTTGTGCTGTCTTTTCACTTTATTACTTTGTTAGTGCTGCATACATACTTTACACTTTGCTTCTAAGTTAATCCTGACTCCTTTTCTACCAATCTACCAGAGGGTTAAGCACAGGTTAATTTAGTCACTTTTTGTGGTTCACCCTGACATGAATTGTGCTTGTTGCTTAAGGACCCAGATTCCTCAAAGGTACCAACTATTCAGTACTTTTGGGCCATAGCAAAATAACACATACAGGGTGTTAGAAAGGAGGTGACATGCCCGCAGTCTAATATTATTAATGACTTATACTAAACAGCTTTCGAGCTGCCAACAGTTCAGTACAGTCTGTTGGTTCCATTGACAGTTGCCATATTTAACAGAAAAAAAAGAAGCAATTAACAAAGTGAAGTCTGATCCACAGAAAATGCTCCTCAAGTGTGTTCTTTGACCCTCCCCCCCCAAGCATTAATCCCAGAAGTGATTCCTTTCATAAGGTAGCCAGTGCTAAAAAGGTGGTTTTAATTAAGGAAACCAATGCTAACTCAAATGCATCAAATATCGGTCAACTGATTCTTTTTTATGTAATAAGAACTAACTAAATTTCCATTTATTTTTGGGAGGATGGTGGGCATGAGAACTACTGAACAACGTAGGACATTGCCAAAGACGGTTGCCAGTTCCAGGGTTGGTAGATCTGCATGAATGCGTTTTGACAAAAAGAGTAAAATGCTATAATTCCTTCTGCCAAAAAATCATCAGCTGGCTCTAGGCCTGTGAAGTGCAATTCATCGTTCGACTTTGTTTGGTAGGACACCATGCACATGATGCCAAAGGAGAGTGTCCCACAGCACGAGCTTTTTATCAGGTACTAATGACTTCGAAATTTGGCAGTACTATACTTGGCCCTTTGCGCTGGTTCAGATGTTATTAAGGGTTGGGATTTACCCAATAAAACAGCAGGCTGCAATAAACGGAGTAAAATTCGAAATTGTGATTGAATTATGATGAATGTGTACACTTGAAGGATTGGAATTTTACCCAAATCATTTGATTGCACCATAACTGGCTTTTATGAAAACAAATCTTAAACGTTTCATGTTGTGTTAATTCAGTATAATGGCGCCCGCTGTTATTATATTTTACTCTACATGCTTTCTACTCAAGTTTTCTTATCTATTTGGTCTTATCGATTAAATTATGTATGAATATACTGGACAAAAAATAAAGTATGTTGTAGCACCCAGGACTGTTATGGTGTGGTAAATATTTACTTTATTCTTTGCATCTTATCAGTTAAAATATGATCCATTAATGTAAGAGATCAAAGTAATTAGTAGACATCTGTATGGCAGTAGGCCTTCCTCCGATTCAACCCAATTTACCATCTTCTGCTGGATGAAGTAAGAGCCAGAAAACAGCAGCCTCTAGATAAGAAATCGCCTTTAATATTATGGAAAATTGTGGGGGACCTTGTTAGCAGTGGGCACACACCCTGCCCTCAACAGCTTTCCAGAGTACTCTCAGTAATTTAATAATAACATTTGCAGCGTCCTTCCTATTGGTAGAAAAGCATCAAAAGTGCCCCACAATCCTAGCCTCAACATGTTCTTACCAGAGCCCGGCCTTTTCAATCAAGTCGTTCTGTTTTTCTCCAGCCACCTGAAGGAAGGTGTCTTGTGAGTCCTAACTTTACTACTCCTAAACTGAGAACAATCCTAACTTTAAGAATTTCGGTATTCACAGAAGGCATTTAGGAGTCCTAAAGTTAGGACTACTAACTTTACTACTCCTAAACTGAGAAAAATCCTAACTTTAAGACTTTCGGTATTCACAGAAGGCATTTAGGAGTCCTAAAGTTAGGACTACTAACTTCTGTGAATACCGAAATGAGTAAGTGCCTTCTGTGAATACCAAACTGAGTAAGTGTATTCTGTGAATACCAAAAAGTACTAACTTTACGTTTTTGACGTAAGTTAGTTCTGTGAATCAGGCCCTCTGTGCCCCGCGAGCCAATGACAGGTGGCTGTGGGCCCATGCTGACCGCTGCCTCCGGCCTACACTGCGGTCCAGTAGGTCAAAGAGCCTTGATTTGGCAATGTCAGAGTTCACATCTGTGTACCGGCATCATCGCAGACTGCATGCCCTCACACCACCTGTGCCGCTAAGTCTGTTCCCCGACATTCATGGACACTCACTGGTCGTACATTGGTGGCGTTTGAGTCTATGGGGCTAGTTTTCATCCTCATGTAGCTGATCCCGAATTGTTGGTGCAAACAAGGGTTGCGCTTTCCACTCCTCCATTTGCTGCTTCCAGATGACATCAGACCTTCTGCATCATGCCCTGGAGGACACCTTCCACTGTCCCCCGAAACCCTCCGCAACATACACCTCGGACATTGATGGGGACCCGCTCAGGTCGCATGGCCCATCTGACTGCACCGCAAGTCACCGTCCCGTGGCTGGGTGCCTGTACCGGCCGCAGTGCATCCGGGGCCACTAACTCTGTGCTGCTCAGGCCTGGGACCCCTTCTTCTGAGACATTGAATGGCCTCTGTAGCGATGGTCTTGGGGTCATCAACGCCATGTGTCTGTGGCCCTGCGCTGTCCGCCTCCTCCCGCCCCAACTGTGGTCCACCAGGGCCCACACATGGCATTGAGTCTTGACCGGCCCGGACGTCGCATCACCGCAGGGGGCACACGCCACCACCGCAAGGACCACCTTCAACCGCCATCTGCCAGAGTCGAAATGGTGGTCCTGACAGACCTAAGGAGTTGCTCAGACCTGTCGTGGATGCCATCATCTGCCTGATACCCTGCTCAGCACTCCAGGTGCCAGTGACTCAGTGCACCGCAAGCCATTGTCCGTTACTGATTGTGTTTTGTGCTGTTGTGAGGTTGCGCAGCAATGTCACCTCATGCAGTGTGGAAGACCTGGGACTACGATGAGGAAGATGTGTCAAGTGTGCGGAAGGGAGAGGGCACAGACAATGGGAGAGCAGGAGGCAACAGCCCCAAGGCAGGAATGCAGACTGGTGGTGGTAGTCAATCTACACACCCGGATCTGTTGCTGGGTATTGCGCTGTGGATTGCGGACGCAACTGTCACCTCAGGCAGTGTGGGAGACCTGGGATGTTGATGTGGAAGTTGATGCAGGTGTAACAAACCCCACTGCATCTGCATCAGGACTAACCCGAAGGGACACAATCCTGGCAGTTTCTTCACATGAGCGCGCTCTCTCTCGTGTGCCCCTGCCTCAGAGCACTGCAACTCAAGGAACATCCAGACTGAATATTGGGTGACCTCTGTCTTTACTCCGGATCCCTCCATGTTGCTCTGCATTTGACTCTGTTATGCTCGTGTTTACTGTTTCCATTGCACTGGTGTCCACTGTTCAGGTTGTTGGCAGCACCAAGCACTCCATGCGGGCTGGCTTATACTCACCCCACACACATTCAGCACAGGCGTCACTGTACATGTGGCCCTGCCAATAAAGGGGCCGGGCGCACGTTCCCGTGGCCATTTCAACATGATATGCGCATGTGTCTCTGTGGAGGTGTGGGTCTCCTTTGTGGGGTGTGGGGGGTCCCTGAAGGGTATTGGACACCCACGTATGTGTTCTAGTTCGCATTCCATGGGTTCGGCAACACCCTCACCTGTTGGGCCACCTCCTTTTGGTGTTCTGCCACCTGGCATTGGGATGCCATGTGTGGGTGGGTGAAGTGTTGTGAGCCAGCCGTGCTTGCGTGTGCTTCATGCTGTGTGGTCTGTTGCAGGGGCTGGGTTCTCCTCTGAGTGGCTTGTCTGCCCTGGTCCTGGTGGTGGGTTGTGTGGGATGTCCATGGGCTGTTGTAGGGCGTCGGTGTCTGGGCTGTGGTGTTCGTCTCGGGCATCACTGATGGGTTGTCTGTTCTGACCTGCTGAAGGTGTTGTTCGTCCCTCTGCATTGTGAAGGGGAGGTGCATGTTGGCATTGTGTTGGCGCCTTGTTCTTGTCGACATGCAGACTGTGTGACGATGTACATTGTGAGTGTTTGGGCGGAGGTGGCTATTTGAGTTGGGACAGTGTACATTTGGCCTACATGGCTGATGTGGGGTTGTAGGGGTAGATGTGCATCTCACAGTTCCCTGCTCTGTCCGATGTGATTGCCTGGTTGGACCCAGTTGTGTCCCGTGTTCTGCAGTGTGGGTGTTGCACTTTGTGCCACATTGTCATGGTATGTGCAGTGATTGCTATGTGTGTGTGCTGCAGTGTGCCACTGGGATGGGGACATGTCCCTGGGTAATTGTGGGTGTGCAGTGTGTTACACCTCATTGTGCATGTGTGGCATTGTGCCCATCACCCACCGTCCCCCCAGTCCCTGTTGGATCCTCACGCTGTTGTTGTTGTGTCAGGTCCTGTTGGGCTGTGTCCGTACTCCCTACTCCTTGCACCCTCTCCACACTGATGACTGTGGCCTGGGTTTCCTCCTGCTCCTCCTGTGGCGCTGGACTGCCACCTCCTGTCGCCGTTGCTGCCTTCCTGTTGGCAGCGGGTTTGTACCTGGTTTAGGTTGTCAGGTCCTGCCGGCGCCTCTTGGCCTCCTGGATTGGCCTCCTGGGCTCTGCGACTGCATTCCAGGCGGTCTGCTTGTGGGTCATTTGCTGGTAGTGTTCTGTCGCCTCCGTGGCCTTGGTCTTGTTTTCCTGCGGTCTGCACCCCGTCTTCCTCTCCATTTTCTCCTTGGCCTTCCCTGACCCACTTGTTCCTTGCTGGTGGTCTGTGGGGGTTGTGGTGTTCACGTTGCCCTCTGCGCTGGGTCAGGGTGCATGGATGTTGCTACGTGCTTTGGCTTGTTTCTGGTGTGTTGTGCCTGTGGTTTTTATGGTGCAATTGCCCGCCAGACGCGTGGGAGTTGCAGGCCTGATGCTGCTTTTCGCAGCTTTTTGTACCTCGATTGGCCTCATCGCATGATTTCTCGCGTTTCGCATTTTTTGGGCGTGGTGTTGATTTTCATGCTGGCATTTGATGCGTTATCTGGTGATTATTGCATGCTACCGCCTTGTTGTGAATTCCACGTTGACACGGGGTTATTTTCCCGTGATAGGCTGCATTATTGAAAGTTGCGTTACGCTACTCTTGCAGTAGTTATCACGCGTTCTTGTGAATATACCCCTATGTCTTCTGACAAATTGTTTCTTATTTTTTTTAACATGGGGTTTGGGGTTTACTCACGCCTCTCATTTTGCAGTCAGAGAAAGACAAGTAAAGTGAAGAACATAACAACCTTGCTGGGGTACAGGGATTGTAAAAGGAAAGGATGTAGAACAGTAGCGGCCCGTGGTGGAAGTGCTGCCGGGCGGTGACGTGGGGCGGGGGAGGGGCAGGGTGGGGGTTAGTAAAGTATGGAATACGGCCGTATAGAGGTAAGTAGTCATATAAATAAATAAAGCGAATTTCGTTGCGCGCGCTGCATCGCCAAATGCGATGCAGCGCGCGCAACGAAATTCATTTTATTTATTTATATGTCTACTTACCTCTATATGGCCGTATTCCGTACTTTACTACCCCCCGCCCCACGTCACCGCCCGGCAGCACTCCCACCACGGGCCGCTACTGATGTAGAATGTAGTTTTTGTAACACACAACAAAATGTAAATACCTGTAAATGAACTGTACACATTGAACAGTTAGGAAAGCAAAAATTAAGCACATTTGTTTTGTAATTTTGAACTGTGATGGAAACAAAGACTGTAGTAGGATCAAAACAAATCAAGTCACTTTACTTGGTGATGCACAAATGATAAACACTCAATGAAACCCAATTTCCACACATTATCATCAATGTGCAATATCTTTTTAGCAGTAAAACTGTATGTCATTGCAAATCAAATTAAGTGGCCATTTAAATGGAAAATGTGCTGTCTGTAAATGACAGTGAGCTATGATGCTTTAGTTACATTAAAAAATCGCCTGCCCCATGTCCATTAAAGCTAGGTGGATCGTGAAAGTGTGTCATTCTAAAAAGTGGATTGTGTTTCTAAAATGTTTGGGAAGCACCGTTATTGGTACTTACCATTTTATAAATTTTGCAGAATTATAATGGTCTTCCAGCCTATAAGGGTCGGCTGTAATATTTGTTATTGTCACTCTTCATTTACTCTTGGCCCTTGTATTATTCCTGCCAGGAGCCAGAATAACACCAGCAATTCCTTCTACTTCCTTGAAGTGGAGCACCAAGTTAGATAGCCTTAGATAATGATCATAAGATGAGTGTGATAAACAAAGACCTGTTTGCAGTGTCCCCCCACTTTTTGCCCACATTTTGGCTACTAGAAGCTGTTTTTCTGACTCTGATTGTACCCTGGGCTCTGCTAACCAGGCCCAGGGCCTGTGCTCTGATTAAAAGTAGTACATGGTAATTAGGTGTAATTACAATTGGTACTGATTACCACCTCTAAGTACCTAGTATATGGTAGGGCATGTAGGTTTAGTGGCGCAGTAGATTTAATGCACTTACGAGTGCACTACTGTGGTGCCTGCTGTTATTTTAAATGCCAGTCCTGCCTTGCAGGCTGCTTTTCAACTTAAATTATATTCAAATTTAACTTTGGAATTAAAGGGGCTTCCAAAGTCTTAAACAACCTTATTTTTACATATGTCACCCCTAAGGTCTCCCCTAGGAGCCCCAGGGGCAGGGTGTCTTGTAACTATACGCAGGGACAATATAAAATATGTTTTATATGCCCTGGTGAGGGAAAAAACTGCCACTTTCGTTTTTCCCCATTATAGCACAATGGCTTCTTAGGCTAACATGAGAATATTTTATTAAAGTGTAACTATTGAAAGAACAGAGCTAAAATGTACTTCAAAGTATCAAAATGATAGAGTAAATCCAATAACTTGCCACAGTTAGACTTATTATAACTATCACAGAAAAGAAGGTATAGAAATTCTTTTCTGTAAGCCAAAATGCAGCCTTCCAGCAGACCTGCTCTGATTGGTCTGCCTCTGCCAGGCTCAGCCAAGTTGTCTTAATGAGGTGTGAAGTGGCCTGACTAGAGACAAAGGATTTCCTGTGGGAGGAGAACTGCAAGCTGCACAGCAAAGTCAGGATGGGGGTGGAGTGGCCAAACTGGTCTTCAAAGAGGGAATGACAGTTTAGGGCCACACAGGCTCACCCCCACATCCTGTACCACCCAGCCAGACAGGAGCCCTAGTGATTCGATTAGTGAAGGGGCTAGAAGGGGAGTGTTAGGGAAACATAGCCATACCAGGGAGTTGGTTTAGCCAGATCTAGCCCATCAGGAGAAAATTTCTCCATTTGGGTTTTGGAACAATAGTGCTTTCTGTGTCAAGAATATGCAACACTTTGGAGAAAGTGGTCATACACCTGGATGGCACTCTGCATCCCGTCAGTCAGGGGTGCCCATGGCTTGATGCCCAGGAACTGTGAATAAATATGGGGTTGTTGCCCAGCAGATCCCTGCCTGAAACTACAAGGAGAAGAAGGACTGCCCTGCTGGAACCCTGACCTGCACCCCAAAGGATAACACTCTGAATGACTGCACCTGCTACACACTTTGGAACTACAGCACTAATGACTTTGCCTTGCTTTGAAAAGGGAAGGAGCGGATGCCCTGAAAGCAACAATTTAAAAGAGAACCACCTGCATCATCTCCAGCAAGACAAAACCAGCTGACCACCTTCAGCTGGACTTTAAAGGAGCTGGCCAGGTGCATTGTGGGAAATGTAGTCCCAACATCCCAAGGAGCAACTCAGAGCTTATGGAACCTTGGATTGGTGTTGTGGACCGTCAAAGCCCCAAAAGAAACATCCGGAGAAGGACTGCCTGCTGGACCCTTGGACTGCACAAGAGAGGACTGCACTCCTAAGGACTGCACCTGCTACACTCACAAGGCTTCACAACAAAATAACTTTACCTGTCTTAAAGGATAAGGAGTGGACTCCCTGATCAGCAACATGTAGAAAGGTGCTGGTAGAACTACCTACAACATCAACAATGAGGACAACTGCTGCTGACAAACTTCACCTGGATTTTACTTGGATCGGCCAGGTGAATGGTTGGAGTTGTAGTCCCAGACCCAAAGAAGCAAAACAGAGCTTCTGAACCCTTGGCTGGTGCTGGGGTCCCTTTTCTGCATCAAGAAACACTTCTGTAAGTAGGTGTAAAAGTGCTGCATCATGGACGGCCTGGGCTCTTGACTTTGTCCTTGTCCAGCGTGACCTTTTTTAATCCTTTGAGTGCTATTTGCTTCTAAGTGCTAGTTTTACCTTTAATCTTTAAACATTCATATCGCTCGTTCCCTACATTAGATTTTTATTGTTTTGGTGTCATTTTAAAGATAAAAAATTGGTGTTGGAATTGTATTGTGTGTTATGCTTTACTTATTTAATGTATTGGTGTTTTTAAATGCTTTACACACCTGTCTCCTAAGTTAAGCCTACCTGCTTGTTGCCAGCTAGCAAGGGTTGGGCAAAGGGAATACTTTATTGAGACCTTGACTGGACCTTATATTTTGTTTGTGGCCTTATTACTATTGGTACATCCCTACCTACACCTAGCAATAAACCACTTTCCAACAATGAACATGATGATGGTGGTGATATGTGCACTACATAAATGTGTGTGTGTGGGATGCTCATCACTTTCTGCTTTGCAAACAAAACAAAGAACAACTATGACCTTTATCAAAAATATTTTCTAATAATGTTAAGTTCCCCTTTATTGCTTTGATTTGTTGAATACATTTAATGCAGAGTTCAATGGATTTCTTACAGCCCGAATTACAATTATTCCTGTTAACTTTTGACACTGAATTTTTATATTTACAAAGAACATGGACTTTTTTCCCCCTTATACTGAGTAGGTATTTGGTGCAATTTTTTGGAACAACTCTAACTGTGCTGTCTCTAAGGCAGGTCAGTTTGAAAATAATTGAGACCAATGGCAGTGACGCATTAAGATCCATGTTCTATGCATCTCTCTAGGAATAGCTGCAGTGTTAGACATTCACGTGCAATATGTGGAAGAAGTGGCATTTAATGTTGAAGCTATCCAATTTTTACAGAATTTGTGCTGCACATTTCTTATAAGGTGTGCTCCAGCAGCCTCGTGAAATTGAGAAAACGTTTTCCTTTTCAACACCAGTAAAATGATAAAATCATTCTTATAGCATTGCAAAAGATAGAAACAATGAAATCCTTTTTTTGCAAACCGGCTGTAGCAATGCTATTATGCAGATATGTTGTTAGAAATGGGGTCTCTAGTTGGCAGAGGTTTGCACCCTGTTCAAGTAGGGATCACAATTCTAGTCAGGGTAAGCTAGAAACATACTTTAAATTAACCTATGCTGACCCTCTGGTAGCTTGGCACAGAGAAGGCAGGCTTAACTTAAGAGGCAATGTGTAAAGTATTTGTGCAACACACACACACAGTAACACAAAGAAAACACCACAAAAAGACTCCACACAGGTTTAGAACAACAGAGAATAATTTTATGGGAAAATCAAGACACAAACGACAAAAATCCAATAAGTAGAACTGGATTTATGATTTTTAAAGAATAAACCAAAAATAGTGCTTAGAAGTCAATAGCGCTATAAGGTTACTTGAGGTTGCCCTAGACCAGGGTAAATCCAAAGTTAAGGCCGACTGCAATGGAAGGAAGGCTGGCTACAGGACTCAGACAGGTCCCACTAATGACATCCCCCTGCAAGTGGGTGCAGTCACTCACTGCACCCACATACAGTGGTATTTCTGTCCCCTCTATAAAGTTCAAGTGGTGCCACCTGCACAGTAAAACACAGAGCAGCTCATTAAAGCAGCCACTCCATATTTCACAGAATACGCTGCCCCCACGGCAACACTGAGTACATGGCTGCCCTCAGAGCAGCCCATTCATTCTAATTCGGTGCACTGTTCATGTTTGCACCCCGCTCCCCTGTTTAAAGGTGCGCTGTGGCGTAAACATGAAAAGTACACCTGATATATTATACGGGCACAGGTGAGTTATCATCCATCTTTGGATCTTCTGTAAGTTTATTGTCAGCACGAATTGAGTGGATGTATTTCCTCGAGATTGGTGAGATCTGGGTCAACGAGAGTAAGTCAGCTAGGCCAGTGAAGGTGTGTGCGGCATGTCAATCATGTCAGCGAAAGGCTGCAGATTAGATCGAGATGCATGCCCTCTCCTGTTAGTATAAGAACATGGGAAAGCTAGAGTATTTATCTGATCTTCATGGCATGGCCTCTCTTTGTCACTGTGAAGCCATAGAGGTACTTGGGGCAATGCTAACATGCCCAAATGGCTCACAACGAGAAATAAAGGTCATACAGGACAGAGTAGGGAGGCACACATGTGCTGGATTACACCTACTCATTTATAATTAGCTGCTATATGTAACTACATTTTCTTATTAGAGGTGTGTTCTGACATTTGGCATAAGAATGTAATGCAGACGTTCTTAACATGTGGTCCGGGGACTCCTGGGGGTCTGCAAAACCTACTCAGGGGATCCACCACTGCTTAGAAAATTGAATGAAATTAACAGATTAATAAAGTGTATATAAATAAAGAAGCAAAATAGAAAAATGAAAATCATAACATTTCGTACTATACAGATTGATTGCCTGATCTAAACATAATAGCTCAGTTATGTGGATTGGAAGGTGAGGTTTTGATATCTGGTGCACCCTGGTCTTCATTCATTGTTGTTCACATCATTTCCTTTTACTTTGACAAAGTGATGAATGGAAGAACATTATCCTCCATCTCTTTATTGCAATTCACAGATCCTCCTCTTCTAACCTACTTATCTTCTTTACTGTGTTTCCCATACTGATCTATCAAAAAGGAGAAATGTTATAAACCTAACACCACCCAAAGCACTAATGACATACATCATTATCAATAGGAAAAACATGTAGGAGAGGGAAGAATAATGGTTTCCCCTTTGCCCTTAACAGACTACAGACTGTTCATTATGATAATTGGAAAATTTGTATTCATTCTCAAGACCAGACGTGATTATTATGTCTGTTCAAATTTAACTTGCTGCTAATGATCCCACACAGTACAAGTTTTACAATAATTCGTTTTAGACTTGTGCTCCCCTGATCAGCCTTGGGAATCACATTGCGTCAATTCAAATACAACCCAAAAGTCAAAGGTGTCCAAGCTGACTTTCTGCACATTTCACTCCTCAGACCTACCTATAGTAAAAAGCTACTGGAGCATTAGGCTCCCTGAATCAAAACTACAAGCAACTACTAATGTGTTGCCTGAACTCCTAGGAACTTCTCGTATACTCTTTAAAACATGCACCACACATAATCTAGTATGCTCATGTATACCTGGCTAGAAAACCACTTTAGTGTTAGAGACTGTTCATTCACAGATATCAATTACAAAGTTAGAAAGATTTACCATCACTATTCAAAGCATCTGACACCTTCATGCAGATTAAATAAAGGAACATAACCAGCGTATTGAACAAACTCTTCAGGGAAAGCTCCACATAATTGAGCCATGCTGTAAATAGATAAAACAGCTTGAATACATGCCTTGGGCAAGGTTACCTGGTTTAAGTGAATTACTTAGGAGGCTGACACAATAGCTATACCGTAGGGGAAAAATGTGGTTATGCTTTCAAATTGATATTCCTACTGTAATTTGTAATTTTGGATAGCTAGACATTAAATAAGGAACATTATATGTAAGCAAGTCTGCATGTATATATATATACATATGTAGTTGATATTTGTATAGAATGGACATAGCCAACAAGCAAATAATTAAGTTTAAGAGTCTCTTTGACCTTCTTTCAAGTACTTCCACTACAACATTGTGACCTTCCAATACAACACATATATTTATTCATTGAAAAACCAGAGGTTAAAGGGATGTTATAGTTAGGCTCAGGTTTCACTCATACAAAACCAGTGTAGTTCAACAGTTATAGTTAGCGGAGCTAACTTTAACTCATGCCCCGCAATGCACTGCTTATGACCTCACATATTACATCACTAATGACATGGTCCGTGACATTACTGAGGACATCTCAAATGACATCACTGATGACATCATCCAGTGACTGTGAGTATTTTAAAAACGTTTCTGAGTGTTAAAATATAGTGGGTGTAAGAGTGCCTGCATGAATGATTCAGTGGGTGCATGACTAACTGAATGAGTGAGTGATTAGGTGTCTCAGTGAATTTATGGGTGAGTGACTTGTTGTGTGAATGTTTGTATTATTCTCTCAGTTGGTGTTTAAGTGGCTGTATGGGTGTGTGAGTGGGTATGTGAGAGGATGTATGGGTGAGTGATTGGTTGTCTGAGTACCTGGAAGGGTGTCTGGGTGTCTACATGGGTAGGTGAGGGGGTGTGTGACTGCCTGTATGGATGAGTAAGTAAGTGAGTCAGTGGCTGTATGAGTTAGTGAGTGTGTGTGTGTGTGAGGGGCTTATGGGTGAGTGAGTATGTATGGTTGTGCGGGTGAGTGAGTGGATGTGTCAGTGGTAAATGGGTGAGTAACTGGGTATGTGAAAGGTAGTATAGGTAAGTGATGGGGTATATGAGTGACTGTATGGGTGAGTGAGTGAATGTGAGACTGGCTGTATGGGTGAGTGTGTGCTTGTGTCAGTGACTGTATAGGTGAGTGAGTATGTGTTAGTATCTGTATGAGTAAATAAGTTGGTGTGTGTGTAACTGTATGGGTGAGTAAATGGCTGTGTGATTGTATGGGTGAGTGAGTAGGTGTGTGAGTAGCTCTATGGGTGACTGACTCAGTGTGTGAATGGCGTATGGGTGTATGAGTGGATATGTCAGTGGCTGTATTAGTGAGTGAGTGGGTGAATGAGTGTCTGTATGAGCGAGTGAGTGGATGTGTGTGCAGATCTATGAATCACTGAGTGAGTGTGTAAGTACTGGTATGGGTCTGTGATTGGATTTGTGAATGGTTTTGTGGAAGTGGGTATACGAAAGGTTCTATGGGGTGTGAGTGGGTGCGTTAGTGAATTTGTGGATTATGCCATCAGTGATGTCATCAGTGATGTCATGTGGGATATCAACAGTGATGTCATCAGTGATGTCACTGATCATGTCATGAGTGATGTATCATGTGAGGTCATAAGCAGTGCATTGCAGGGGCTCAAGTTATAACTGCTGAATTTCACTGGTTTTGTACAAGTGAAAACTGAGCCTAACTATAACGTCCCTGCAACCTTTGTTTTTTTCAATGAATTTCTACTTTTTTTTATTCCATTCCTTTTATTCCATGTCATGAGTGAAGTAATATGTGAGATCATAAGATGTCCATTGCGGAGGCGCAAGTGATAATTAGCTGAGCTAACTATAACTGCTGAATTTCACTGTTTTTTTACAAGTGAAACCTGAGGCTAACTATAACCTCCCTGTATCCTTTGTTTTTTTCAATTAATTTCGAAGGTTATTCTAAATGCTAATTCCTAACTATAACATCAGGGCCTCTGACCAGCTCTCAGAAATCCCGCTGTGTAGGACTTACAGAAAGTACCAGTAGGGCTTCTTGGCCCTCAAGGTCCCTCAGGAGTAAAGTAGACTGCATCCCCCAACCAGTATTGCGCCAGAAGGCACATTTGTAGAGTGGTGGTGAAGAGGGCATGGCCTCTGGTGACTTGCCGGAGGTTTTTAATTTTTTTTTTAAGGGAGTAGGGCTTTGGGGCCCCCCTCTTTGAGCCAATTTCGACCTTGTGGCCCCATTCCCTGGGGCCAAGCTTTTTCTTTTTTTTAATTTATAGGGAGGGGGCCAAGGGGCCCCTCTCCCGGGCCGATTTCGGTCCCGGGGACCCCATCCCCGGGGCCTTCCCCCTTTTTTTCTTATTTATTTTCAAAAAGGGAGAGGGGCCAGCTGCCCCCTCCTGGGCCACTTTTAGGTCGAGGGACCCCATTCCCCGGGGCTGCCCTCTATACTGGGTACCCTGGTCCCACCCAGGGCACCCATTCAATTTTGTTGGGGACTGCGGCAGCCGGCATTGCTTTTGAACAGAGGGAGCTGCTGAACATACAGCTCCCTCTGTCTAAAAGCAATTCTGCTCTGCTTTCAGCAAGCAAGAGTATTTTTTCTGCACTCACTTGCTGAAAGCGGACAGTGTTTGTTATGGCTGGGCAGGAGCGGTGCTACTGCCAAGCCATAGCAAACGGCACCCCGATTCATTGCTGGAGTAGGCCCTGGGGGGGTGGTGGTCCCCGAGGCCATCTATGGCTCCACGAGGAAGGGCCCCCCTCTTTCAAGAATTTAGCCCCAGGGAGGTGGTGGTCTCTGGAGCCGGGGGTCCGCAATAGACCCCCTTAATTATTCTGTTTTGCCCCGAGGAGGTGGTGGTCCCCAGGGCTGTGGGGGAAAAACATGGCCCCCGCTTTTTAAAAAAAATTAAAGCCCTGGGGAGGTGGAGGCCCCCTAGGGCTGCAGGAGAGGCCATACGGGCCTCCCCCCTGTTTGAAAATCAGCAAGCCCTGGGGAGGTGGTGGTCCCCTGGGCATTTGGAAGCCCTAGGAGGGGGGTGTGTGCCCCCCTCCAATTACTGTAAACTGCCCCCAGGAACTGGCCTACCCGGAGGCTAATTACTAACAAAGTGCAGAAGACTATGCTCCTATTTTTTAAATGATTTGGCAGAAATCGTGGATCCAACGCGTCTCCCGCTGAAAACATTTTTAAAAAAATGCTTCTTAGCACTGCGGGGGTCCCTGTGGGACCCTCCCCAAGAGGCCCTGGGGGTCAGAGTGTTTCTACGCTGCCCCCTTTTACTTTTTTTAATGTTTTTTCCTATGACTTGGTTCAACTAATTTCCAAGATGGCTGCCAACACTTCCTGGTTTGAAGTGTTGCCAGCCCGTCAGATCTCAGCACAAGATCGGGAGAGGTAGCGGATCCACTACGTTCCTATATATAAAACTGGAAATTTCTTTAAATAACTCCAAAACTACTGAACGGATTTACACCAAATCACAAACAAGGCACTTCCTTGGACCAACATCTACCTTCCAGCCAAATTTGGTGTGATTCCGTTCTGCAGTTCGGGCTGTAGCCGTGTCTAAAGGTCCTATGGGAATTAACATGGGGAAAACGCACTTTTAAGAACCCCTGGTTCTCGGCCCCTGCTTGACGATCACCCCGAAACTTTCAAGACAGCAGCTGAAGTGAACGTAATATCAGTTTTGAATATTTCGTGAAGATTAACAAACTGCGCCAAAGTGACTGGCAAATGAAAAAATGCTCTTCCTATGGAAACTAGGTTATGACTATAACTACCTACTGGCAACTGCCAGTAGGTAGTATATTTATTCATTTAACTATTTAAGTTTTAGCTCATGCAGCTTCCTACAATTTAGCTAATATAAGTAGCTATACCAGTGATGGGTATACACAGGTAAGATACCCTTGTGTGAGATCAGATTCAGATTCTTTCAACATGGTGATTATAGAAACCAAATGGTAGTTCAAACCCAATGCATTTGTTTGTGAACACGGGAATCATGATGGACGTCGGAGTCCCGACATAATTTACCCTGACGAAGGGTTCCCCCGAAATGCATTGGGTTTGAACTACCATTTGGTTTCTATAACCACCTTGTTGAAAGAATCTGAATCTGATCTCAAGAAACAGTGTTGAATAAATATCATCCTAATGATCATCGTTGTTAATTGATCGAATATTATTGGATTATCTCCCTATCGGAGTTTGGCTATGCAATCGGGGGACGTTACCCGACCGGATAACGCTTCTCATTTCTATTTGACTTCAACGCTGGCCAATCAGACTGCAATACCCTGGTCACACGCAAAATAGTTGAACTATTTAACTGCAGTTTATCATATTGGTGTGCATCTACCAACACTCCAGCATCTTAAAAACACAAACACTTTGATCCTGCTTTGTTGCTGAGGTGAAAGGAACTATTTTTAGGCGGTTGTGAAAAGTTAGCATTAGCTTTGCACAGTCACTGAGAGTGAAGGGAGCAAATTAATAAAGTGAGCTGATCCATTGTCCCATGCTATATTCTGCTGTGGGTGAAAGGAAAATGTGAATGATATTTTAACAGACCAGTGGATGAAGTCCATTTACCCAAAGGCCTGCTATGCTGCAATGTAAGTGCAGTATGCATAACTTCTTTTTGCTAAAACAATTAACGTGAATGGATTGCTAACCGTAGCAATTCCAAGTGGTTAAGATTGATTCAGACAACCCCATTCATATCTATTTTTACCATCAATTTATGTAACTTTTCTCAACAATGTGCGACCTAATTCAGTAAAGCAAAATACATAGGAAATGCCTGACACCCTCGTTCTTATTTTTGCTAGGAGAGGTAGCTAGCTAATGCTTTTGTTTCCAAATTCCTGGCTCCTGGCCAGACAGAGTTTGCCATTCTGTTTCCATGGTTCTAGTCCTTATTGCGTATTTATACAATCTAGAATATCAGACGAAATATTCGGGCAATGGTTGGGCATTCACTGAACAATATTCATGCCGTAGCAGTAAAGCTAAATATTGCCCACCAACACATGGTGCTTAGAACAACTGTAGTAATAAACGCAGTGTTACACATTTAATATCACAGTGCAAAGGGCAGTTCAAGTTTATTACCACAGCACAGCAAAAGTGTTTTACTGCCTCACAGATTGCATGTAACAAATGACTTTACAAGAGGAAAATAACTCTCACAATAATCAGGATATCTTTTCAATGAGATATTACATTGCCTCCCATATTTAACCTCTTTCGTCCTAGTTTTGGTTAAATACCTTTGTTAAAACAAATACACATGAACAAATGCCATGGCATAAACCCTATATGCAGATGCACTGAATATGATATGTTATTTTGTACCATGTTTGAGCGGGTCATGGCGCATGCCCACACTCAACAATGGTAATAACTAGAATGTTACACTCTATGCATCTGCACTATACACAACGGGGCAGATTTACGTTGAACTAACGCAGCACGGCGCAGCAAGTCATTTTGCTGCGCTGCGCTGCGTTAGTTTTGAAGCACAGGGATGCGACATATTTACAACAATATGTCGCATCTCTGTCCTTCCCCCTGCGCTGGCGCACAAACTGCAGCCATGCGCCGGCGCAGGCACCCTTGCACCATGGTGCAAGGATGCCTGCGTCATGGGAGATTGTTTTTGTGCAGGAAGGGGCACCTTCCTACACAAAAGCAATCACTACAGGCATTTTCCTCTTTCAATGCGTGCTGTAGAAGGCAGCACGCATTGAAAGAGAAAAACGAGGAGAAATGAAAACATTTCTCCTCGGTGCTGCCTCGCTACGCCACCTCTAGGGTGGCGTAGCTTTCAGACGCATCTCCAGAGTTACGATTTCTCGTAATTCTGGAGATGTGTCTTGTTCCATGAGTGTTGCGTGGGAACACCCACAGCAACTCCCATGGAACGCCCCTTCACCGCAAAGTGCTGCGTGTGAAGGGGCCGTATTTACAAGGAGAGGAAAAGTCACGCAGGGTGGCTTTTCCTCTCCTTGTAAATATGGAGCAGCCCCCTGCGCCACCAGTACGTCAGGAAAAGTGACGTACTGGTGGCGCAGGGGGCTCGTAAATCTGCCCCTATATATCCAATTTCTAATCATGCGCTACCGAATTTGAGACTTTTTTCTGACACTAATGAAATATGAAGCAGAGAAGGAGCAGCCATCAACAGAGAGGCATCTGCAGTGGCACCGAGGCCCATGGGCACTCACTCACGTGCCTGTTTTACTTCCCACCAGTGGCAGGTGGCCATTTTTCCATGTAGCAGTAGATCCCAGGACTCCCTTGCTGCACCACTTAACCAGCTGCCTCGCCGTTTCGGAATCCAGATTGTGTCCGCAGTGTGCATGGACAAACATTGTCTGGTAAACTTGGCGGCACAGTCTGATCGGGTTTGTTAAACAGCGCTGCAGTGATTTTGAAACAATTGCGACATTTGATTATGGCACCTCTGGGTCGCTGTGTGGTAAAGAATAACTGGTCTGAACTATAACGACGCTCCAAGTCCAATAAAACACAGACACACTGAGAAAAATTGAACACAAATGCGACGGAAAAGCAGGTACTTTATTGTTCTCGAGGCCCAGCTGAACGCACGTAAACCCGCACATCACCAGCAGCGAGCAGATGCTTTTTATCTTTTCTCTTTGCAGAAAATGGCCGTCTACTTTATCGACCTATTGTCCAAGGAAGCTGGCCTAAAATTTTCCATTTGACTTGCTGCAGTTTGATAATGAGCCTGCATTTCAGTCTGCTCTTTTGTGGCTGCCTATAATGCCCCAGAGATATGAACCAAGCACTTAAGCATTAAAGAGCATCTATACAATAGAGCCTGCATTCGAAGCAACGAGGCTGATGACGCGGGGCATCCATTTCAATTAGGAAGTTGAAAGAGACGTACTAGGGGGTAGCAACGTCAGGAGAAGAGTGCATGGCACAGACGCAAAACACAAGGCAACAATTTCATATGAAAAAAAACCCCATGATATGAACATAAAAAGCAACACAATTTAGAATCAGTAGTGTGTGTGCTTTTGGTCAACAATGCCTTGGAGCTAGTAGGACTGCCGTGAGCATCTCTGCTTTCACACTTCATTCTGATTCCATTTTAACTACACAGAGTAACAAAAATACCTAACACACTTAAGGCACGTGGATAGATTGAATGTTCTTTGTTACAAATATTATTGTCTGCGTTTCCGGACTGGTCATTAGACTTAAAATACAACAGAGCGTGAATACAATACCCACTGGTGGAAAATTGCCCTGAATTAAATCTACATGAGCTGTACCAACCTTGAAATGATTCCGGTTCCGCAATGCGTGACTAGTACATCATGCAAGTATACTACTTGAAGGGGCAGTGCATCCACTGTGCCGCTGCACACTCACTTTTCGCTCCAATGTTTGCAAAAAGTATCATGTCAGTTATCAGTCCATAAAATAAGAAGAATGCGCTTGGTGATGACTTCGCTTCATCATTCGCCTCATAAAATGGAATTTTGAAGAGTTTCAAGAAAATGCAAAAAAAATTCTCATCACCTGACGTTCTTCGAATTGGAAGCGATATTTTGAGTAGCAAGAGGAATATGGCTGGGCAGAAGGGCTATGCAAGTTGTTCCTAATGGTCAGAGGTAAAGACCTGTAGCTTTACTCCACTAGGCAGTGATAATCGTTCACATTTGCCCAGTGGGGCTGGAACAATTTTCAGATTGGGGGTGCTGCCATTAACGTTACACCACTGAAGTCATAGGGATTGTGAAAAATTCAAGCATCACACAAAAATAAACGAGTGTAGCAAGTTTGCCACGCCCATTCAGCAGGAGAGTGGTAAGGGTGTGGCATGTATCTGTGGGTGTATTTTGAAGCACTGGTAACGCAGCACACTGTAATTTACAGTCAGCACATTTTCTGTTGAAATGGCCACTACATTTTCATAGACATCCAGTTTTACTGTTAAAATTATATAGTGCAAAATTATATTGTGGTAATCGGGTTTCAGCTAATATTTACTATTTGCGCATCACCAAGTAAAGTGCCTTGATTTGTTTTGGTCCTATTAAAATCTTTATTTCCATCTCATTTCAGAATTACCAAAAATGTGCTTCTATTGTGCTTTCCTAATTGCTGATATAATTTGAAATATGTGTATAGTTAATTTACTGGTAATTAATCGTTGTTGTGTGTTAGAATAAAACTGACATCCTACAGGCATTCCGTTCACCTCCTGCACCCCAGCAGGATTGTCACCTAGATCACTTTTACAAAATCCCCTCCCTTTGCAGTCAGAGAAATAGAAGTACACACCAGTTTCTGAATAAGCAGCAATTTTTCAGACAACATAGCTTGATATTTGATCTTTGCTTTTAATGGGCAGTAAATGTGACAAGATAAATCCACAATTTAAAGGCATCTTTATTGCTTACTCACCTTCTGAATCCCAGCGAGATTATTGATGAGGGTGCTGCAGCACCCCCCACTCCCTTATTTCCAGCACCCGAGCATTTATCAAAGTATGACTGAGTGCATTAGTGGAAATTGGACTGGTGTAGTGTTAAGGGCAGTGAGCAGGAGTAACTAATCATCACTAATTATAGGGAAACCACCAAATCTCTCTCTGTCCAAAATCTAGGCCATTGATTAACAACAAAGGATGGGTAATGCATCCCAAAAATGTGATTTCTCCCTGAAGTTACTGGTTATGTGCAGTATTTGTGCAAACGTTACAATTGCTCTCCCACTGCCTACCAGATGCTTGCAACACACACCTTAACTCTTATGACCCACAGCAAACTGCACCATAAAATGACATCACCTGGTCTTTTTCCTCCATACCTTCTCCAGCAATTGCCTCAGTGCATACTAAGATCATGAAATTCTGACTAACAAAGTTATTTCTAGATATGAATCCTCTGCTGGTAACCCTTGAGTGTATAACAGCAGGAATCCACCATGCCTCTTGCACTATTGTTCAATCATGGCACTCTCTTGATTCACTTCCTAAGCATAGAGAGAACATATGCCACCTCGGCCCAGAGTCTCCATTTAAGCAATGGGTTAGTCATAGGGAAGATATCATGAGGGCTTCTCTCCAGCATGCCCTCCCAGGAATTTGCTGAATAAACCATGATTACACTTTGTTTTTTCCAATAATTCTTTTCAGGCAGACCTATAATTACACTGACCTGGATTGTTTCTTGAAATAGTGCTGGGTCATGCTGAAGTAGACTTAGAGGTGGATAACGTTAGTCCCAAAAGAGTCCTCAGTCTTTTTGGGAGCTTAGCCTGCAGAGAACTATGAGAGAACTGTTGTGCCGCTTAGCCCCAGAACTAGATCAAACTAACGTAAAAGTTGAAGTGTGTAGGAACTTTTATATTGAGTGATTTAGGATCATTTATCAATGGTATGCTAGTCCTACTGTGAAAAACGTTTCTGGGTTGAACAGCATGTCACATATAGACTGGAACAGAGCAGAAGAAGAGGAAACGCTCCTGACTGTTGCAAGAACTTCAGTTCCTGCCAGAGGAATACTGAATATTGTCTACCCTCCCCACCCATCAACTTGAATCCCTTTGCTAAGAACTTTGTTAAAGTTTCAGTTTTGTGATCTAGTCCACAAGGATTAATTCCTTTAGAAAACTTTATAAAGTGTTATGTTTAGTAAAAACATTAATGTTCACATTTGGTATTCCAAGGACCGAGCGGCTGAACTGACCCTGAACAGTGGCTGCTGGAAGTGAAGGGAGCTTTTGAAACTCCATAAACAGGATTCAGTCTGCTATTATGCTGAGACTCTCCCATTACAACTCTTTATCTAGCCTTTTTACCCGAACATCTTTAGCAGAAGCCAAACGGAAGTCAATAAACAAAAGAAAGCAACGGCATAGTGTAGAGGGTTGTGTGAGGAGTTTCCACTAATAGACGGCAAGACCATCTTGCACTCAGGTATTCTGAAGAAAGCAGCACTGACTGCTATACATGTATAAAGTGTTTCAAGGATTTACTTGTGCAATAGGCACTTCTCTAAGAGAGTGCTTCAGTGCCAAAGCCTTTAGAAAGGGTTGGGAAATGCCTTCACAAAGTTAGATTTTTGCTTCTACAGCTGCTTATTTTTTTTAAATAACATGCACTTTGCTAGGATGTACGTTTTCCTTGGAGTCTACTTGTGGTAGATAATGACTCCCTCATCACACTGAAATTACACCTTGGATGACACCAGCAGATCTGGTAGTCAAGAAGAAAATGACCTATCCTCAGAATCTTTATTTGGATACTTACCAAAGGATCTCTCCCTGTAACCTGGGCTTCTGGTTTAAAGAGGTGCGAGGGAGACCTGGGGCAAAGAATCACTGACACATGAGTGCAAACAGTTGAAATGAAGATGCAGATTCTGTCAGTCAAACCCACTACCTTCTGCCTTACAAGTTTACTTGAAGAGAATTTGACCTACTGATTCAAGCCAGGAGCTTGTCTCTGGTGAGAATGCTTCAATTCTGAATATCTTTGATGCTAGATCCAGCTGAACACTTCTTGTGAGCTTGGAAAACTCAGAGTCTGATGAGTAACATCTGGCAGCTGTGGCTCAACATGGTTTTAATGGTCATATTGTAGAGCCACCTCCTGGTTTGAAGATGGAGGTTTCAGAGACACAAACCCCAAAATGCAGCCCTACTTCAGCCCAGTTCTTCAAGAAAATGTCAGATCAGCACCTTAGTGACCCAGTTCTTATAGATTAATTTGAGGAAGTGGTTACTTCCACAGGAAGGAAGTCCACAAGTGCCCTCTGAATATTTCAGGTACAATCGGGCTGTTGTCTTGTATGTATCATGACCAACCTAGTTACTAGATACTTTGGACATTCAAAAACAGGTTCCAGATGAGGTCGCAGTAGTTCAGAGCAGTCTATTCACCCAAAGAAATAATCACCATCTAGCCAATATTCTCAATATGCTAAGAATCCTAAAATCAATCCTCACCAAACTCTGAATACAGATTCTCTCAATGCTAATTGAGATATTTTCCACAAGAGGGAGACAATACTGGCCGCAGAGCAATTACTTGGACCAATATCGTTCTCATGGTCAAATTAGGATTTGCAAACCTGGAGAAAGTCCTTTCCAGCAAAAGAAATAAAGCAGATTTGGTCAGTTCCCCTCACCATTTTCCAACAGTGCTGCAGGAACTTTGTCAGCTCTGTAATTCTTGAACACTCTCAAACTGACCTGTGCAGGAGTTTTCAGAGGACATTCAACCTATGTCATTTGAATGAAAATGTCACCTTATTCCACACTAAATAAACCTCCTTTCACCACAGTAGTACAGATGCCTTGCCCTGGGAGAGTGAACCATGACAATATATTTTTCACAGATTCCCTTTTGTGAGAAATCTAATATGGTGAATTGTCAATATAAATGCTGCAATTGTCTCCTATTGCACAACTACTCTTGTTACCAACTAGCATAGACTAGTCTACTTTAAAGCCCATTCATGCAGCCAGGCAACTAAAGACTATTACCTTGGAGATTTAGCTATTTCAAAGAAAGCTGTCCAAATGAGCACAAAAGCCTTTTCTTCCACAGACAGCCGATTCCGTCACAATCTGTCTTTTAATCCCCTGCCTTTGTCCAGGATAGTCTTTACCTCTGGCATGGACTGTTGTCAGACTGACTGACTGGCACTGGCTGTTGTCATAACAAGGTCAAAACGACACCGTACCTAAATTCTACAAAATATTTCAAAAACTAAAAGCATAATTGATAGTCCTAATCAGATCCAGCTTTTGAGGTGTCTGTGTCATGACAAATATCTTCATCTTCTTTAATTGTTATATCAATCATGGCTAAAAAGTCAAATTCTGCATTTAGGGTTTAAATTAGCCTCTCCTATATCAAAGATAAGCTGAAAGAGGCTAAAACATGCAGGAAGGCATATTGAGGCATGAAGCATATGTATGGTCTAACATATTTAATTTAATATTTTAGAGTCAAATCACTAAATCATATATATCTGGGCTGTGAAATCTGTACTGCAACAAAAAACCTAGAATATATTGGTTTTTATCAGTAGTTTTTAACTCATTTGTCAGCCTAAATTCCTGCATTTATGTCATAGCAGCCCTACAGTATGAAGGTCAGCTACGGGGGAGAAGGAAAATAAAATTTACACAGAGGTATAATGGCTGAGATCCAAAACTAAGGATGCAAACAATGAAAGCAATTGCAGAATATAGCAGAGGCATTCTTTTACAATGTAAATTTAACATTCAACGGAATTATGAAATAAAGCCAAATATATTGACTCTTAGTTACAAAATTAACACTATAATTTATTAAAACGGTAATATATGAAACAGATAGTAGTCCCTAAAGATAAGAAGCTGGATGTGCTCATATATTCAAATGAATGTAGACAGCTTGAGCAGAAGAATGAAGGCAAAGAATCGGTTAATGAAATTTGCCTATCAATAGTTGATTTTTTATGGATGCTTCCTATTTAGAGTAGAGTAACTTGATTCATCTTATGCATGAAAGGCATATGGAATTGGATAGTGACTGTGCAAAAGAAGTAAGGTATAAAGTAATCCACACCGAAGAGAATATGTGAAAACTATGACATGGATGGCAGAAAATGTTCTAAGCTAGATAAATATTGCTAATCTCAGTAAGAGAAATATGAGTCACAATCAATGCTCCAACGACACATTTAAAGGTACCTGATGCATTTGGGTCTTTAAAGCTAGTAGAAGTGGTGGCCAAAAAACTATCAAGTTGAATATGGTCCTGAATTATTGTTTGGGGGACGGGATATCAGTCACGGTAGTGATGGAGTATCGGGCTGCCAAACTCTAGATCAGGCCTTGAGTCTGTGGATTCTGCTCTAAGCGATAGCTTTATCTATAATTTAGTGACTAGCTTACGTAAACAACAGTAAGGTTTAGACTATTCTTCCTTGGAAACCCCATAGGTTAATTAATAGCTGCAGTTCACATATGAGCAGGTGATTGGGCTATTACCCTTCATCCAGTTGAGAAAACAAAATAATATTAAATGCATTTGATCAGGTGGAGTTGAGTTATCAGTTTGCTGTAATGAAAAGGCATGGGTTTGATCTCAAATTTTTGATCTGATTCATTTATGCAGTGCATAACATTGTTGTTCTGTTTACTAATAATATTCTGAGTCTAGTATTCCTAAAAACTATATATAGAAATAGTTTGTGGATGTGATAACGCTCTTAGTTTTGGAGAGTAAACGTTTGAAAGCATTGCTACATTAAGATACTTCAGATCTATTTCATTTTGTAAGCCATGTTATCCCTCTCTTTCGAAGCAATATGTGGCTGGAAATGGAATATCATTTCCGAGACAATGTTGTTGTGGCTGTTTCATAAGATGGCAGAGTGTATGTGACGTGGTTATAAAACAGATGTTCTCTTTGAGCCTGGCTGATTCCTGGTCTCAAGCTGTGTGCATGACCAGGACAGTGGCGTAGCTAGGCACTCTGCCGCCCGTGGCGGTCCCTGCCTTCCTGCCTTTTGCCGCCGCGCTGAGGGGGGTGGAAGGGGGGGGGCTGGCGATGATTTTTGCGGCCGCCGCCGCCCCCAAAACTCGTGCCGCCCGGGGCGCACCGCCCCCTCCGCCCCCCCTTGCTACGCCAGTGGACCAGGAGCCTGCAGCTAAATCCATCCAGAGGCAGCGTGACTTAATGTAATAAGAGTGTCTGCAATGTTCATGGTTAGTCTATGGCTTAGTGGAATACCGGATGGAGATTCATTTGAGAAAGACTGTCAGTAGGAACTGCTCTGAAGATGTGCAATCTGACCTGAGAGCACAGCTCCTATAGGAGGGTTTGGCCTGGCTTTCTTCTGTCAAGGATGGTGTGGGCATTACATCATAGCAACATTAATGTCTTCAATTGTTTGATGTAACACATGGTGGCTGCACTGTTGTTTTCTCTTTTCATTTAGACAGAGGAAGGAAAGAAGTGCTAAGAGTCTCCAAGATTGAACCTTCCATCCTGCCAGCTAAAGACAATGCCACTTCTCAGTCACTTGAGCACACCGACAGTGGGTCACATTGATGTTGAGGCGATGCCAAAGTAGACTAAACATCTAAAACAACAGATAGTAAATTTCGGTGAAGTTCATGGTACCAAATACAAATCCTTACACCAATAAATGAGGGCAAAAACAAATAACAGTTGTGTAGCAATGGCTAAACCTGTGGAAGTGGATATAAGTTGGAAGTGCCATAAGCTGTTTCATCAGCTTTGGATGATCTTACTACAGTGCCTATTCTGGTGGTAAATCCTGGAACTGGCAGTTAGACTGTTAGAATGTGCCATTTCAACAGATAACCATAGTTCATTAATGTGAGAAGCTACTTCTTGTATAAAAGGAGCTGGAGAGTGGATACTGCTATTATTAGAACTGTTACGAATAACTTAATACCCAGAATCACCAAAAATGGAGATGGTGGTGCCAAGAATAGCTTAGAAATTCGGACATTTCCTGCAACATTGCTGCGCTTGGATAGTAGAATAACTACTCAAAACGAAGTGAGATATGTGGATATTTTAGAAGCCAAGGGGCCATGAAGGAAAAAGGTAAATGTAACCTTCTTTTTACATTTGCAGATCTGTGGCATATGCAGTGTAAAACAAAGCAAAGCTGAAAAGAAATTACTTTAACTTAGACTTAGGTCATCATTTAGAGCTGGGTGGTTATGGGACTTTTGTCAATTACTAATAGATTTTCTGACCTTTGTTCATTAGCCTCATTTAGATGTGCAGAAGCAGGGTGTTTCAGAAGGTGGCCCCCCTTCAGGCTCCACTACTACAATGACACTCTCTGCGTGACATCTGCTAGTGGCAATAGCTGCCATACTAAAGATTGCTTTCCAATGCAGTTCCATATCTTTACCTGGGGACAGTCTCGGGCAGGAAAAGCAATAAACCACTGCATCGGTGCACTGCCATTGGAAAACAGAAGACATGCAGACTAGTCCACACTTCAACCATGGCATGGCAGCCCCGACTGCATTTGTTTTCAGTGATGTGGCTCTCACCACATGGCCAGCTATAGGGCGGAGCAATGGGTGCAGCCCCACCTGGTGCCGACTTTGAGGGGGCGATGTGTTTGAAAATAACGTAAGAGTTTAAAAACGTGCTGCGGAGTTCCATCTGTGACCAGGAGTTTTCAGGTAACAATAAAAACACCAAGATAACTCTGGTGATTAATGTTCCTCCTGGCGAGAGATCAGAGTTTTGTCCCCCTTGTCGCTGTTTTTATCCATCAAAAAGTAGCCAGAGGGTTAATGCACCTGCTGCAAAGAACGTGCACCATGCAAATCACAGAACTCAGCGTGAGTGAACTATGGGTAGTGCAAAAAAATTAATAAATGAAATGTATGTCAGAAAGGGGCTATGGAGAGATGAGGGGCACTGTTGGAGGGTAATAGTCAGGGAATTCGTGGAGAAGGAGGTCATGTGGGGGTGGGCGGGCAAAAAAGACTGTCACACTGGGCGCCTACCAGTGATAAAGCCGGCCCTGTCTCACCATGTCCATGAGGAGGATTTTGGCAAACAAAATCCCACCAGTCTACAGCGTAACTTTAAATATGGCCAAACTGTAAATAGGTCCCTTAGTAAAAAATGTTGATCTGGCTGGAAAACAGGTGCAATTTTATTGATATGGTTCTGGGCCAAATGGAAGAAGAACCGTCAAGCAACGTTGACTCAGCTAGGAAAGGCCCTCTTAAATCTATGACGATCAGGTGGCATACTGAGATAGTTGCTGTCCGTGTCATTGTAGATGCAGCGACGTTTGCAGTGTATTCCACTCAATGCCAAGAGAAAATATTACTCATGTATTTATTTTTCCATACACTGAACTGTAAAGAACTGTGGATCACTTAAATAAACTAAGCTCGCTGTGAGTTATAATTAACTGCATGTAGTTATGTGAAAAGTATTTACTCGGTTATATTCAAATATTTCGTTTTATTTAGAAGTTCTAAACTAGAAGCACATAGAGAAATGAATTAATAGGGTAGTGCAATCAACATATTTCACTTTAGGTCTCACCGTGAAAATAAAAGGTTCATAACCGCGCACATAATAAAAGAAACCTGACATTGTTGATGTTTCGTGGTGTCTTAGCAGGTAATGAAATGTCAGGGTAAATGGTGAAGTATAGCATTCTAGTGATATATTTTTCTAGAAAATGTGACTGAATTGTAAAACACGCCATGCCAAGGAAACAAACAGATATTTACAGAGATACGTTATTTTATTTACAGCAGAGTTACTGAAAACAGCAGATAATTATTGGGATCAAATAACAGGTTGAAAGATGTTGAAGATTGAGGTATGAAAATGTATCATTTATTTCCTACGTCATCCACTTACCAATCGACTGTAAACAATGAATATGACCTTTGTGTTGTTTATAGTGATATTTTCCAGGTTAGGGGTTGGAGTTGGGGGATGGGGATGGGGCGGGTCTGGTGCTACTGTGACTCTGCGTCAGGGATTGGCGCAGGCAAATGGGCTTTGGGGGAGGGTGTGGGCGGAGTCATAAGCCTGGGACTCTGTGTCGGGTAAGGCGGGGGAAAGGGAGAGATTCAAGACTCTACAAGTGAGTGCTACTGTATGGCAGAAGTCCCCCCCCCGGCCTTAGCAGCAGAAGGAATGTTTTCTTACTGCTGCGAAGATCTACTGAAACTAAACTTCAAGGCATAAACGTGCGAAGTTGTGAGGCGGAGGCAGTCGCGGCTCCTGGAGGGAGTGCTGCGGGGCGGTGGGGCGGGGGAGGGGCAGGGTGGGGGATAGTAAACTCCGGTATACGGCCAAACGGAATTAAGTACATAAATAAATAAATAAAACGAATTACATTGCGCTCGCAGCATCGCCATTTGGCGTTGCAGCGCGCACAATGTAATTCGTTTTATTGATTGATTTATGTACTTAACTCCGTTCGACCGTATGCGGAGTTTCTACCCCCACCCTGCCCTCCCCGCCCCACCGCCCTGCAGCACTCTCCAGGAGCCGCGACTGGAGAGGACAGAGCACCCCTAGTGAAGAGCATGGAAGCCAATATGACGACAGGAGGCATAACCGAAGGGAAAACAGTGCAAGCCATTCAGTTTGAAGGCTAGAAGTAATAAAAATGTAATGTGGAACAGAAAACTTGTTTTTCACCACTCAGTTGCTAGGTTGTTTTCAGGCTTTGAGGAGCATGTTTTGGCTGAGGCTGTACATGGAAAACAAGGAATGAATAGACATCAGATTCGCTGAAATGAAACACTACGCTTGATGTTCCCGACAGTGGGGCTGTCGAGACTGTATAATAGCATAATAATAATTGTTCGGATTTTCCTTTATTTTGTAACCTTACTTTTTCAGGTGATGTTCTGCACTGTTGTTAGATTGATCTTCCTTTATTATTTTTCCTTTTTTCTATTCCCCTCCCCACCCCTTTCTTTTTTTCCTATTATTTAAAAAGATAAAAATAAACAGCTTCTCTTCTCTATGATATTTTGTTGACTTCACTTTTATGGATTATGCACACTCCTTGATATTGTTACTTCTTTTTCTGTAATTATTTTTCTCAATAAAGCTGCTTTACCTTAAAAAGACAGTATAATAGACTAGCTAGGTAGAATCATGAGAAGTGGAGAATTTGAAAGGGCTGCTGAAGCTATATTTCCTAAAGAAACGTCTAGGCGTACACCAGCTCATCCATCGGGGAAGAGGGTGCTGATATGGCAGCTAAAACTGTTTTAAGCCCGAAGTTGCCCTCTCTTTACGCACCTTCAGTAATTATGGCAAATGAATGTACCCCCTTGCAACAAAATACGACGAAAATGGGAACAAAATGCGCCTAGTACTCAGCAGAATCCTGACTTCCTATGAAGGTGCTAAATACAGGTGGTACCTCTGCTACAATAGAAGCCAATATAAATTGCTCCCCCCACTGATGGTGGGCACAAAAGTAGGGAAACCACTTGTATTTTCTTTGCATTTTGAACACATTCTTGCTACAGTGAAGGAGAGCGAACTGGGAAATAGAGTAAGTTATACACAGATTTGTCCAACCTGTCCAGAATAGCACATATTATTCATGCATTAATTCAAAAACAGAATTTTTGTGCGCGTTTCCTTACAAGTTCACTTCCACAAGAATTTCCCTTTTCCAATATTTACAATTGGCTTGTGCTAGGAAGAGCGGCAGGTGCAGTATATTTCACTGGGACATACTCTGGTATCCGTGTCTGCAACACATGTGCATTCCTGTTCTAAGTGCAGGAAAATAGGACCTTAACAAGCAAGGATAGTTGGGGGAAGAAAAGTTCCTGCGCTGCATTTCAAACCTTGAGCTGCACCTCTGTGCTTCTTGGGGAATGCAGTACAGAATTGCATCCCAACACCTCATTAGTCATTAGTTTAATTTTAAAGTTAAATCCATTTTAAAGCCTTTAATTGTCTATCTGCTTCCATGAGTGACTTCGGTGCCAGGACAGGTGCCATCTGACATCAGCCTCATGTCTTTGAAGTGTCTGATCTTCTGGGCATCAGTGCATCACAGAGAGTTTCTAAATCGTGTGTTTGCTTTGCAGTCATTGAACAAGTTGGAGATAGATTCATACATCACATAATATCGATCGTATAAAACTTTGACATGATTGTTAAGACAATATAATAATTCATGGAATGATGAATGTCATTGGAAGGTGGTACCATCCTGAAATGTTCTACTATGGGACACAATTTGTTTGGACCTTAAACATCTGCATTTAACTGTTACTGGCTGGAAAAGTAGGTAACCGATCCGCGTAAGAGAGTTAGAAGGTGAATCCTCAAGTATGTCCTCCTAGCTGAATGATCAGCACAAAAAAATACTCGAGAATTTTGTAGTCACTACTGTTGCATTGCAGTTCTGACTCAGGAAGATAGGGTCATCAACACATATTTGAGAGATCGTCGCACCCTTAAGGTATCAAGGCATGCTTCATCATTGGTGACCTTTCACACTGGGGTAAGAACAGTGCCACTCCAGCAGACTCAACCGGGAAAAAAGCCCTGCGAGTTCCTATAAATCTTGTTTCAGGACAAATACTCAGGTCCTGTTTGAAGCAGATATAGTTAAAAAAATACCTAGGGTTATACCCAAAGATTTCCTTTATTAGTGAGTGCCCCTGGTACAGTTTAAAAAAAACTAAAAGTGGTCATTTGATGAAATATAGTGATTCACCTGGCTATCTTGAATCCATAAGTTACCAGCATGTTTCGACCTATAACAAAAGCCTAAAAGGTCGTAGGCCATCTTCAGGGTACAAGGACTCCGTAGTTATGGTATCCACTCAAACCATGTAAAAGAAAGGGAATTATTAAAACCCTACTGGTCCCTCACTTGGATGGGCTTGAACCGAAGTCATATTAAACTACAGGCATTGTGGTTCAGTATGGGCGACTTTCCTTCGTAGTCACATATCCGTCAGAAGGCAGACGTTGCCACTGCACCTAGATGGGGATCTACTCCACTGCTGTAACCCATAGGCAGTCAAATATTGAGAAATATTTTCAATTCAAAGTTTAAGAAGCCAGCTAAAATATGAATCCTCAAACTCTAAACCCCACTCCAGGCAATGCTTATAGATCTAGATGTGGACGCCCATTAACGACTGGACATTGTGGTTAATTGCACGTGGAGAAGTGTGGTGCAGCGGCCAGGGCAGCTGACTTCAGAGCACAGGGCTCCGGCGGCAGCTCAGCTCAGCACCATGTGACTGTGGGCAATAGCTCACTTAATTTCCATCAGGGCCCCCAGCGCCTTGAGACCCGTAAGGGTGAGTAGTTCGTGCTTTACAAATACGGATTTAGATTTTTTTAGATTTGCACGTCATGGCCAGTTGTTTACAGGTGTGCAACATCCTGCCTTCACCTACAGCAGACTAATGCCAATCTGTTACCTAGGCTCGCATCAAAATGGCACTGGCGTACCAGATATGTTAAGCACAATAGACTGCTTGCTTTTGTCGTGTTTATGTATTGCTAACTCATAGTATGGTGTCGTTTACTCTATTTAGAAATCTGCGATACATATTTGAAGGATATATAAAATAATATAGAAAAACGTCCTGATCAATTTGCAAATGGGACTTCGCTTACTACACAGTATCTAAAATACGTACTACTGACTTGGACATTGAGCAGAAGTCAATTTAAAACTATGAGCGAAATGTCACAAAGGAATGGTAATTTATTGATGCAGAGATGCGGCTCTGAATTTAGAACTGTTTACATGTTTGAGGAAACTCGCAGACATGCTCCTGCACTACCTGTGGCTTTTGAGACGTGTGCACATAAAGATATATGGCATTCACATGCATTTTGAGTGTGCAGTTTTTTTACATTATGAGAAACATGGAATCGATAGAGTGTTCCGAAACGCTCGATATTAATCTACAATATTTCTTTCTTAATCTATCTTCAAATGGAAAACGTTTTCCCACCTGAAGTTTTCCCTTCATTTTCCATCACATTCAGCAAAACTGACTCTTGAATCAAATTTACGACTCTGGAGAACACCCATCAGGGTCACGACAGGGTAAAATCTGCATTACTAGCAGACCTTCTGTACTAGTAACTAATGCACAGATCTTTGTTAGCCAGGATCGCATTTTGTACACAGAGTTTTTCCGAAAAAAAAATGTTTTGCAAACAGAAACAAATTGTACGCATCGGGACCTATCATTTCTCCATTGTTTCTGCCCACGTTAACCAAGTATGTGATTTTTTTTTTAAAGAGTTCTAAATGTTTTATTATTAGAAAGTATACAGTGAAAACAGTAAAGTGAATTCAGGAGGTGCAGCAACAGAACATGTATTAATACATTTGGAAGCTAAAGATCTTTCTGCGTTGTTTGTTATGGTTCAAACTACCTGAAGCAAACACCTGATTGAATTGAACTGCATGCCTCTACAGCTACGATTACGTGTTAAGTGTGCTAATGACATTTAGATTCTGATATGGATTGTTTTTTTCTTTCGTTCAAATTAACTCTCATTTGGATTCAGATTGCTAATCAAGATGATACTTATCTCATTTATTTCTGAATTTGTAATTAAGCTGCTGTGGTTCGTGGCATTTTAATGAGTATGCCACTTTCTTCAGCAGTGCTCTTAAGTGTTTTGATGCATTATGTATAAATTGTTTCACAAAAACATAATTTCTGCAATTCTGAACGAAACATGAACATAGATGAAATAAGGAAGTTAATAGAATGAGAAGACTGGAAACACGCAAAGTTAGTAGATGTTTGTGCAGCCCATTCTGTAATATAAATCTCATCATCACATATACAGTGGTGCCGCTACCTTAAGGGTGTGTTCCCTCATTATCATGGAAGCATGCCCCCAAACAAATAAAAGAAGCACTTTGCCCTTGCTATATTATGAGCATGGGCACAGAGGGAAAGACTCAATCAGGAGGCTCACTGAATGCACACCACAAAGGCCCATTCAGAGCATCAATTAGTCTCCTGAGGGAGACCTCAGAAAAGGGGAAGAGAAGGTTCCTTGGACTCCACAGACAATCTCTTGCAGGTGGATTTATTCACTCACTGCTTCCTCCTTCAAGAGGATCTCTGCCCCTCTACACTGTGAAAAACGGATTGGCTGCTTCAAACAGCTGTTCTGGTTTTCAATAATGCATGGTCTTCGGGGCATCAGTGAGTTTGCGGGAGAAACCCTTTATAACAATGCCTTTACCTCACAATGCCTTTAGCACGCAGTCTTTCCCAAGCATGCCTTTACCACTCAGATGCCTTTACCATGCATTGTAAGTATTAGAAAGGTACATAATGTGTGGGTAGTGGTAAAGAGTGTTAAGAGTGTTAAGGGTAATTCAAGATTTAGGGAAGAGTAACAGTAAAGGTGGTACGGATAATTTTAGTGTTTACGGGTGGGTAGTAGTAAAAGGAGAAAAGGATAATTTTATTGTTTAGTGGTGGTTAGTGTTAAATGGAGATAAGGGTAATTTTAGGATTTATAGGTGGCTATTGGTAAAGAATGGGAAGGGTAATTTAAGGGTTTAGGTGTGGGTAATGGTACCACAGGGAAGACAGGAACAGTGCCCCCTGGCTGTAATATGGCCTCATATGAACATTTCAGAGTCTCTGATTACAGGAAACTGCCGCTAAAACGGCGATAATGGGCTTGCTAATATGCGTTATAGAATTCCAATAGAAGCCCAGGTTAGATGTCCTGCACATCTAACCTGGGCTTCTATTGGAATTCTACAACGCATATTAGTAAGCTCATTATCGCTGCTTTAGCGGCAGTTTCCTGCCGCTAAACGGCGATAATTTTATCGCCGGTCTTGCTAATATGCCCCTATATCTTTTAACATTCAGAGGATTTTAATTAGCTCACCTGCCTCAAGCTTTGTGGACAGGTACAGAAAAATAGAAGAGCTTCTTCCCTGGACACACGCATTATATGAATACAGTGCACTGTTTTTATTTGTTCTTGTTAGCACTTTTTTGTTTTAAAGCCATCAGGGACATGTTCATTGTGCTTTGTTTTCATGTTAATACATTTTCTGTGTTGTTGCTTTTGACCTTTTGCTTTATTTCTGTCACAAGACACAGTCAGATCTTTTGATCACACTTCCCTGAAGAAGCATTTGTAATGCAATAGGTCTCGCTTAGTGAAAGTTTGAGCTATTGGCGTTGCAAATGATATTGCATTAAGGGTGATGTACCTTATGTGGCTAATAGAGGCTCTTTTACAACTCCACCGGGACACCTAGTAACAGCCTGTGGTACTGCACCCTTTCATTGCTTTGTGGATTTTTTTTATTACTTATGCTACTGCTAGGATATTTTTTGACAAAAAAATAATCTAACAAACTTTATCATTTGTAACGCCAATAGCTCAAACTTTCACTAATGCGAGACCTATTGCAATGCAAATGCTTGTTTTGTTTACTTTAGTCTCTGAATACAAAAAGAAAGTGATTGTGGTGATGGCTTTTTTTGAGTTTGGTATGTGTTTTGGTAATTTGCACATTTTAAAAGGCTGTTCAATTGATATGTCCACAGTGTCTGATGTATCTAAGGAGCAATGATGAAATTAACTACTCACTCGTTATTTGCAAATAATTACAACTCAGAAAATGGAAAGCCCTAATTGCAAATATTTACACTTCTAAAACGTATCAAATATCTACTTTGTATGACTTAATGCTTGGTAACTGTTAGAACTGGGGGTCTCTAGTTGGCAATGGTTTGCACCTTTGTCCAAATAGGGACCCTTGCTTCTAGTCAGGATAAGGGGGATACACTCCTAAAATAACCCCTGCTCACCCCCTGGTAGCTTGGCACGAGCAGACAGGCTTATCTCAGAGGCAGTGTGTAAAGCATTTGTGACCACATACAGTAATACAGTGAAAACACTACAGATGGACACCACACAGGTCGTTTATGTAAAAATAAGTAATCTTTATATAGACTTATCACAAGACCCACTAGCAAAAATCCACAATACAGTACTCAAAAATAGACTTAAAATGATAGAGACAGTTCACGTTATCTTCAAAAATAGGATAGTCAATCAAATAAAGCTTGTAGCAACAAATAACTCCACTTGGAGTTATCACGACGTCGTGACCGGTGGAAATCCCAAAGTACGGCGCCGACCGCGAGGTGCGCGGCGTCGGGCCCGGAGTCGAGCAGACCCACAAAGAACAGTACCTGGAATTCGATGAAAACAAAGACGGTGCACGGCGTCGGGGAGGTGATGCTTCGTTGGCGCCGGCGGCGTCGGTTCCTTACGACCCCAGGGAGGTGATGTCTCGGTTCCTTACTGCAGCGCAGGGAGGTGAGGCGTCGGTTCCTTACTGTGTCGGGGAGGTGACGTCACGGATGGCGGCGAGCGTCGGTTCCTTACGAGGGTGCGGCGTCGATGGATTCGAGGGTCCCCCACGTCGAGGATCGGCTCCGCGATGATGAAGCCCTGGCGTCGGTGAAGTCGGGGCTGCGGTGCGAGTCGGGACGGTGCGTCGTGAGCGTCACGAGCGGTGTCCTCGGCTCCGGTGCAGGCAGCGGCCTCGATGACGGCTTCGGAGTCGATGTCGCACGGCGTCGGCAGGCGTCGGGCCTACGGTGCAAGTCGGGGCGGTGCGTCGTGCTCTTCACGAGCGGTGCCCACGGCTTCGGTGCAGGTTACGGCGTCGCTCGCCGGCGTCGATGTTGCAATTTCCCTCTGTTAGCAGCTAAAACAGCAGTTCCAGATGCAGGCAAACAGAAGGGGTGAAGTCTTTGTGTCCCTGTGACTTCAGGCAGGAGGCAAGCTCAGTTCAAGCCCTTGGAGATTCCCTTCTTCAAGATGACAAAGCACAGCAAAGTCTTTTCTCCTGTCCTTGGCAGAAAGCAACCACTGCAGGCCAACCCCAATCAGCAAAACAGCACAGGGGCAGTACTCCTCCTTCAGCTTCTCCGGTTCTTCTCCTTGGCAACAGGTTTCTTGATTTCCCAGAAGTGATCTAATTTCCTAGGGGTCTGGGTCCCCTTTTTATACACCTTTTCCCTTTGTTCTCTGAAGGCAGAGAGGCCTTTGCCTAGTCCAAACCAGTTCTGGTCAGTCCTGGAGCACTTTGTTTTTCTGACTCCTTCTTTCCTTTGAGAGTGAGGGGCAGAGCCATCAGACGCCCGGCAGGAGGTGGAGCCAGCATTGTGGAAGGCAGGCACAGCCCTATTCAGACCCAGGTGCAACTCCTCCCACCCATCCTCCTTCAGGCAGACCTATTCAGCCTAGTGCTGACTCACCCTGCCTCCTGGAATCCCCCAGCCCCTGTCACTCACAAACCCAGACACACAATACACAACCTGAGCAGAGGCAGCTGGATGGTTTAGGCAAGAAAATACCTACTTTCTAAAAGTGGTATTTTCAAACAAAGAATGTTAAAACCAACTTCACTAAAAGATGTATTTTATCATCCTGAGTTCAGGCATACTAAATTCGTTTTTCTACCATGTTCCCTGGGTCAGTTAGGATTATAAGGTGTAATAATCAAACTGCCCATTCTGGCCTATGGAGAACAGGTAGCCTTGCAATAGTGAAAAACGAAAATGGCTGTAATTCACTATTAGGACAAGCCACACACACCAGGGCATGTCCTACCTTATACTTACAATGCACCCTGCCCTAGGGCCTACTTTAGGGGTGACCAACATGCAGTAAAGGGAAGGTTTAGGGACTGGTGAGTGAGTGTACTCACCAAGTCGACATGGCAGCCCTAGGCTGCACACAGGCTCTGCGATGGCAGGCCTGAGACACACTTACAGGCTGCTTCTGTGGGTGGCACAACCAGTGCTGCAAGCCCACCAGCAGCATTGGATTTACAAGCCCTGGGCACACGCAGTGCTGTACTAGGGACTGACAAGTAAACCAATCATCCAATCATGGAGTCACTAATCCATAACACAATTTATCATGGGGAGAGCATATGCACTTTAGCACTGATCAGCAGTGGTAAAGTGCCCAGAGTCATAAAACCAACAAAAACAGGTCAGAGAAAATATAGGAGGAAGGCAAAAAGTTCAGGGATGACCCTGCAAAAAGGGCCAAGTCCAACACAACCCCCTTCCAGCCAAAACGCAGGGGAGACCAATCACTACCCTGATGGGCTTCTCTGCTTTGGGCGATAGAACCTGGACCCTGGCCCACAACAGCAGGGGCATACTCCAGTTCTACGCCAATCTGAACCTATTTGGATCCCTCTGTCCATACTCTCAGGGCCCACCCAGCTAACCCATGGGGAACCCTTCTCCTCAACTGTGGACACCACCTGTGCAGCACCTAACCTTAGCTTGCTCACAGGTGTGTCCCAACCGACAGAACAGTACCCACATGGCCAACACAGATGTGTGGCCTAGTCCACCCCGGGGTGTGACTTCTGTCCCCTCCCAGGGGCAACTCTGTCCACCAGGACAGCAAGCCACAGTGGCCACTGACAGCCGTCAGTGATGAGAGCCAGGCCCCAGGCCTTTCATGGCTCTCCAACCTCTGTGGTGTCAGAGAGCAGGGGGCAGTAGCCCCAGGTGCCTGGCACCCTTTGTCCACTCTCCCAACCGTCAGGTCAGGTATGACATCCTGACACTGACCCACCAGCCCGGGCCTGTAACCGGCGGCTGGACAGGGAGACTGGGGTGGGCTCTCCCGCACCTGGTCCTCCTCCTTGGGGCTCTGCACCCTCCCACCTGGAGCTGTACCCCCTTCCAGAATTGTCAGGGCACCTGTGGCAGGGGTCCTGCACAGTTCGCCCACCAGTTCAGGGGTTCTATCCTGCAACTGGGATCCCAGCATAGGGTCTGTACCCTTAGACTGGGCAGAGGCCAGGGGTGAGGCTGTCCTCTCCCCGCCCCCTTACTGGGGTCCTGCACCCTCCCACCTGGAGCGGTGCCCCCAGAAGACAAACTGGTAGGGGCACTGTTAGCAGCTGCCCTTCCTCCAGGTCAGGGGGACACCCTGAACCTGGTCCTCCAACCCAGGGTCTGTACCCTTAGGCTGGACCTGTGCCTGGCAACCCAGGACTTCCGGGAGGGTACACCAACCCCCCAAGGGAAACACACTCCTCTAGAGTTGTGTAATAATCTGCCTGGCGCACCAGGACTTCCTGGGAGCACGCATGCCCCCAGAGGGTAACACATCTCTCATGTGTTGTGTGACAGTCCGCCTGGCGCAGATCTCCCGACCCCTGTCCATCTGACAGCGCGCAAGATCCCCCAGGACAGAAGTGGTGTCACCATGGTCATTCACTGGCGACTCAGCCCTTCTGGCTGGTCCCTGACCCACTGGTTCTTCCACTGGGGACTCTCTCCCCTCTCACCCCTCACTCTGGGCTTCTGCACCCTCCCAAGTGGAGCGGCACTGCCAGATACCAGAAACACTGGAGCTCCATTTACAGACGCTCCAGGTTCTCTAGACACTAGGAGATCCTCCTCAAGAGGCGGCCCATCAGGACAGCCTAGGCTCCCTACCTGGTGTTCCCTTAAAGAACCATCCAGGCTCTGAGACTGGGTTTCGGGCACCTTGGGACACGCAGCCCCACACTCACTCCTTCTCCACTGAGACAGGACGTGAGCCCCTACACCCTCCCACTACACCGGGACCTAGCTGGGCTACTCTGAACCACTTCCACCACTCTGGGCTGGAAGATACCTGAGCCACTCCTCTTAGGGTCACTCCCCAATGCCTTTTCAGACCCTCTGGAAACCACCAAAGGTCTTCCTCCCTCGTGAGCTCCCTGGGGTCAGAGAACTCACTCTCCAACAGGCGTTGGCATAGCTCTGGAAAACAGGGACTTACAATATGCTCTCCCACAATTGGATCACACAACCCCTCACAGGTGTTAACCAAGTTATCCTTCACCTCACCATCCAGTGCCTCACACATGTACCCCACACCACTCTGCTGAGATTGGCAAGACAGTATCTGACTGTCTCTGTCACTCAACCCACACTCTTCTGGGCGGTCTTCACACTCACACCCCAGGAATTCAAACATGGGGGAACCACTCTCCCTGCACCTCCCATCTAGAGTCAGTAGAGTGTCCCTCCTGCTACTAGGACCATGAATCCCTGCGTCAGTTTCCCTATTCCTCTCAGGGACACTGCGCACTACTGGAGACTACCTCATGTCCTTGAACCTCCTGGTGTATATTAACCCCCTCCAAGTCAGGCACCACATCTCTGGGTGTGTGTACTACTCCCTCAGCACTAGGTAATACAATTTTGCTGCCACCAGAGGGAGGAATCCCTAAGCCCCTGGCTTTGAACTCCAACACCCTCATCATTCTCTCATGCTCTAAAAGCATCTTCCTTTCTTCCATGGCCAACCTCTTACTTTCCAACTCCAATTTCTTATGCTCAAGGCTATCATGGCTTCCCTGTTTTAGTTTGGCCATTTCCATTTCATGCATCCTGCTTTTGTCCCTGTCCTCCAGCTCCTCTGGAGACAGGCCCTTTGAGAAACACTGCTGCCCTCCCTGGAAGGCGCTCTCCTCCCAGTTAAGCCCAATGGCCCCTCAAGCTGCCCATCTAAATTCTCTGCCTCCTCCACAGGCTCCTCGGACTGCCCACTGGCATTCCGTGCTTCCAACCAGGCCCTTAGCGCCTTGTGAAACTCCTCCTTCCTGGTGAGGCCTCTCATAGAGATTTTAAACTTTTTGCAAACAGCTTTGAGTTCTGGCACAGTGTAGGTATCAACCCTATCTTCTTCAAATTCAATATCTGCAGGTGCAATGGATCCTTTTTGCTCATGGTGAAAATTGGCAGTTCTCAACAAAAATAAAGGTTCCAAGGAAAAAAAGTCCTATCAAAAGGTATGTGGTCGCGTATTGGTCTGCACTCACTAGTAGTGTACACCAATCACTGTATATGAATCACAAATGCAAGTCCAAATCCTCACCGCTGACCACCAATGTTAGAACTGGGGGTCTCTAGTTGGCAATGGTTTGCACCTTTGTCCAAATAGGGACCCTTGCTTCTAGTCAGGATAAGGGGGATACACTCCTAAAATAACCCCTGCTCACCCCCTGGTAGCTTGGCACGAGCAGACAGGCTTATCTCAGAGGCAGTGTGTAAAGCATTTGTGACCACATACAGTAATACAGTGAAAACACTACAGATGGACACCACACAGGTCGTTTATGTAAAAATAAGTAATCTTTATATAGACTTATCACAAGACCCACTAGCAAAAATCCACAATACAGTACTCAAAAATAGACTTAAAATGATAGAGACAGTTCACGTTATCTTCAAAAATAGGATAGTCAATCAAATAAAGCTTGTAGCAACAAATAACTCCACTTGGAGTTATCACGACGTCGTGACCGGTGGAAATCCCAAAGTACGGCGCCGACCGCGAGTGCGCGGCGTCGGGCCCGGAGTCGAGCAGACCCACAAAGAACAGTACCTGGAATTCGATGAAAACAAAGACGGTGCACGGCGTCGGGGAGGTGATGCTTCGTTGGCGCCGGCGGCGTCGGTTCCTTACGACCCCAGGGGAGGTGATGTCTCGGTTCCTTACTGCAGCGCAGGGAGGTGAGCGTCGGTTCCTTACTGTGTCGGGGAGGTGACGTCACGGATGGCGGCGGGCGTCGGTTCCTTACGAGGGTGCGGCGTCGATGGATTCGAGGGTCCCCCACGTCGAGGATCGGCTCCGCGATGATGAAGCCCTGGCGTCGGTGAAGTCGGGGCTGCGGTGCGGAGTCGGGACGGTGCGTCGTGAGCGTCACGAGCGGTGTCCTCGGCTCCGGTGCAGGCAGCGGCCTCGATGGCGGCTTCGGAGTCGATGTCGCACGGCGTCGGCAGGCGTCGGGCCTACGGTGCAAGTCGGGGCGGTGCGTCGTGCTCTTCACGGCGGTGCCCACGGCTTCGGTGCAGGTTACGGCGTCGCTCGCCGGCGTCGATGTTGCAATTTCCCTCTGTTAGCAGCTAAAACAGCAGTTCCAGATGCAGGCAAACAGAAGGGGTGAAGTCTTTGTGTCCCTGTGACTTCAGGCAGGAGGCAAGCTCAGTTCAAGCCCTTGGAGATTCCCTTCTTCAAGATGACAAAGCACAGCAAAGTCTTTTCTCCTGTCCTTGGCAGAAAGCAACCACTGCAGGCCAACCCCAATCAGCAAAACAGCACAGGGGCAGTACTCCTCCTTCAGCTTCTCCGGTTCTTCTCCTTGGCAACAGGTTTCTTGATTTCCCAGAAGTGATCTAATTTCCTAGGGGTCTGGGTCCCCTTTTTATACACCTTTTCCCTTTGTTCTCTGAAGGCAGAGAGGCCTTTGCCTAGTCCAAACCAGTTCTGGTCAGTCCTGGAGCACTTTGTTTTTCTGACTCCTTCTTTCCTTTGAGAGTGAGGGGCAGAGCCATCAGACGCCCGGCAGGAGGTGGAGCCAGCATTATGGAAGGCAGGCACAGCCCTATTCAGACCCAGGTGCAACTCCTCCCACCCATCCTCCTTCAGGCAGACCTATTCAGCCTAGTGCTGACTCACCCTGCCTCCTGGAATCCCCCAGCCCCTGTCACTCACAAACCCAGACACACAATACACAACCTGAGCAGAGGCAGCTGGATGGTTTAGGCAAGAAAATACCTACTTTCTAAAAGTGGTATTTTCAAACAAAGAATGTTAAAACCAACTTCACTAAAAGATGTATTTTATCATCCTGAGTTCAGGCATACTAAATTCGTTTTTCTACCATGTTCCCTGGGTCAGTTAGGATTATAAGGTGTAATAATCAAACTGCCCATTCTGGCCTATGGAGAACAGGTAGCCTTGCAATAGTGAAAAACGAAAATGGCTGTAATTCACTATTAGGACAAGCCACACACACCAGGGCATGTCCTACCTTATACTTACAATGCACCCTGCCCTAGGGCCTACTTTAGGGGTGACCAACATGCAGTAAAGGGAAGGTTTAGGGACTGGTGAGTGAGTGTACTCACCAAGTCGACATGGCAGCCCTAGGCTGCACACAGGCTCTGCGATGGCAGGCCTGAGACACACTTTACAGGCTGCTTCTGTGGGTGGCACAACCAGTGCTGCAAGCCCACCAGCAGCATTGGATTTACAAGCCCTGGGCACACGCAGTGCACTGTACTAGGGACTGACAAGTAAACCAATCATCCAATCATGGAGTCACTAATCCATAACACAATTTATCATGGGGAGAGCATATGCACTTTAGCACTGATCAGCAGTGGTAAAGTGCCCAGAGTCATAAAACCAACAAAAACAGGTCAGAGAAAATATAGGAGGAAGGCAAAAAGTTCAGGGATGACCCTGCAAAAAGGGCCAAGTCCAACACAAACAAACAAAACAATGTTAATCTTTGCACAGTCATTGAAGCACCAATTTGTTTGATTTAAATATCTATGTATGATGTGCATAAATTATCATGTTTTCCAGAAATTGCAAATAAAAAATGTTGCAGTGCTTATATGTGTATAAGTCTCTCATTTCTCCTGATTCAGCTGGATTCTGCTGCACTTATCCCTAACATGTGAAATTTCAGTTATTTTTAAGAGACACTGATAACAATCATTTCTCTTTGTTGCGGTTGCTTCCTCCCTACGGACCATAGTTTGTCTGTATCAACTTTCTAAACGAGGCATTTTCACAATAGTAACTTAAAATCCAACTTTACCATTAAAGAGGATTTTATCTGATCCCAAACTAAAGTTATCACTTACTAAGTGTAAGAAGGCAACCCAATTTTAGCCTATAGGAGAGATAGCTTTACAACAGTTGAATAAAGAACTTTAAAAGTTTTCATTGTAAGGCCACGTAACACTTAAGTATCCATGCCCTACTTTTTAAATACTATGAACCTTTAGGCCCCACCTTAAGGATGACCAGGAAGTTCAAGAAAAGGAAGGTTGAGGCCTAACAAAAGGTTTATTGGCCAAGTTGAAATGGCAATTTACAACTACACTATATGCTGTAGGCCTGAGGCATGTTTTACAGTGGAACGCAAGTGGGTGGGTAGCACAATAAGTGCTGCAGTCAACAAGCAACATTTAATTTATAGGCCCTCAGTATATGTAATACCATTTCCTTGGGACTTATAAGTACATTAAGGGCCATATAAGTCCCAAGGAAATGTTATCGCCGTTCTTGAGAATATGGCGCTAAATGTACCAAATTAGGTCTTACACAGTTTCTTTGCCTCTGTGTCCACATCCATAACAGGGTGTGGCAACAGGGGTAAAGTGCTTCTCTCATGCATGAGGCCACAACCCTGTGCTAATGAGAAAAGCCCCACTTAAAATCAAGCTGGTGCTATTTATTTATTTATAAAGTTTTATATAGCGCGAACATGACCCACGCGGGTATCAGAGCGCTTTACAATATGCAGTTATTAAACATTAGATGGTTGAGGTAGTATACATACATTCGGTATTCGCCATTCAGTACAAAAGAGGTAGATAGTAGTATATAGGTAGCATAGGTGACTAGTAGTCAACATTTGAAAGGATTTATATAGCGCTGGCTAGACCCGGAGGTATCAGAGCGCTTTACATGAGAATCAGAACATAGTTGCAGGTTACATTGTTACAAAGGTTACACAGTTATTAGTGCATAGCTACATAATTACATGTTAGGTCGAGACAAAATAAAGACATATACGTAAGGGAAAAAGCAGGCAAGGGGAGAGATACAAGGGGAGAGGGGGTAGGAGCAGGGGAGTAGACATAGAATGAAGGGGGAAAGAGGAGGGGAGGGTGAAAGACACAGCAAGAAAGAAGAGGGGGAGGGTGACGGGGGCACAAACCGGTAAACGCGTAATAGCTGCGTCCAAAGTCCAGTAAACTGTGATCCCAGGGGAAGTGGCATCATTCCCCCATCTCCGTTGCGAGAGGCTCCCTATTAAGCAGTGGACTCTCTCAGAGGGTCTCTGAGACTCCAAGGTCTACCTACTGGATCCTTCCCCAAAAGGGGAGAGGGAGTGCTTTGGCAAGGGGCGCCATACCAAACCTCAACTGTGAGTGGCTCCCTTAGCGCAGTGGACTCTCTCAGGGGAAACACTGAGACTCCAGAGTATAAATATTGGATCTTTCCCCAACAAGGGGAGAAGGAGTGCTTAGTCAAAGGGCACAAGGGACAGGGGGCTAGGCGGCGTAGCAGACAGGGGAGAGATTCAGGGGAGAGGGGATAGGAGCAGAGGAGGAAGACAAAGAATGAAAGAGGGAAAGCGGTGGGGGAGGGTGAGAGAGAGAGCATGAAAGAGGAGGGGAGGGTGAAGGGGGTACAAACCGGTAGACGAGTAAAAGCCACGTCCAAGGTCCGGTAAGCTGTGCTCCCAGGGGAAGTGGTATCATTCCCACATTTCCGCTACGTGAGGCTCCCTTTACGCAGTTGACTCTCTCAGAGGGGTCTCTGAGACTCCAAGGCCTACCTACTGGATCCTTCCCCAACAAGGGGAGAGGGAGTGCTTTGGTAAGGGGCGCCATACCATACCTCAACTGTGCGTGGTTCCCTTGACACTGTGGACTCTCTCAGAGGGGGTCCCTGAGACTCCAGAGTATGAATATTGGATCTTTCCCCAACAAGAGGAGAACGAGTGCTTAGTAAAAGGGCAACAAGGGACAGGGGGCTAGGAGGCGGGTCGGAACTGGCAGGTCAACAGAGGGGGAACAGACGGCAAAAGAAAAATCACATTAATACAAAAGGATAACACATTCAATACCAGGGTAAATTAGCGATCTAGAAAAAGACAGGATCCGCGAAAGGCAAGGGTCAGGGGCGACAGAGGGAGGGAGACAGCGAGTTGAAGAGTCCCACAAAGAAGAGAAACAGATAGCAGAAAAGGAAATGTATACATTGTAGAGTCACTTAGGAGAGAGATGCAAACGGGAGAGCTCAGAATCACAAAATAGTGATATTAAGTACAAAGAACTACTGCGTATACTAGTGGTTAGAGTTGTAACTATGCAAATAGTAAATTCACTCAGGAAGAGGGAGAGGACGAGGGGGAGGAAGGAATAAGAGATAGAGGTAAAGTCAGCCCAAAGACCGAATGGGTAGGTGACGGCCAGTGAGGTAGTCCGAGGCCAGTCTCCCCTATAGCTCTCAAGGAAGCACCAACGGGGGTGGGAGAGGGGGAGGGTGGGCAAGACAGGGAGAAAGGGAGAAACTGTGCCCAAGGTCCGGCTGGGCAGGTGACGGTCAGGGGTTGAACCAAGTCTGATCTCCTCATTAGCTGCACAGAGCAGCTCCACCGGGCGTCGGACAAATCCTTGAACTCTGCTGTCAGGAAAGAGGTCCTGTGTCCTCAGGGAATGTCAGAGTGGTGCGGGGGTGGGGGGGGTTGGGATGCCATGGTCATAAAGAGATATAGAAGTCCTCTTGAGGTCAGGCACAGTCCAGGAAGGGTTGAGTAGGTAAAAGTTCAGTAAGGGGGAAGAAGTCACCAATGTCGGCCATGTTGGGGTCAGCATCCTGGGACCCTGATCACCTCTGTACCCCTTCTCAGCCAGCAAGAAGAAACGAACACGGATAAAAACGCACTGATCACCGAAAACATCTGGGGCAGCTGGGTGGATGTGCTTGCTAAACACATCTGGGGCACCTGGGTGGGAGGGCATGTCAGAGCCAAGCAGAGCGTGTCCTCGGTGAACTCACTGACTATTCCCAAAACTGCACAATCAACTTCTTGACCGTTAACCCCTGCCCTCCCTACAGCCATCGCACCCTCACCTTAGAGGTTCAGCTGGCCGGAGCCCCCACATATCCGGGCATGAAAGGAAGTTTATTCCACGCTCGCAAAGCGGGCACCTCCGTGCTGCCCGGGCAGCTCCTGCCACCCCAGTGGTTCTGCGCTGAAACCAGTATGATCTGTATCATAGAAGGGGGCACACAAGCATCTGCACCACCTTGTGTAATACTTGACCCGCTTCTGTAATACAAAAAGTGCCCCAGAGGTGCAGAAAGTGAGCACACACGGACTCATTTGTTCACAGCGATTCATGGCTGAGATATTAGCAACTACATGAAAGGTCTATTTTAAAAATGTGAACCTATCTTCTTTTCAAATTTTCCCCTCTAAATATACCACAATTATAAATGATGAATCTTCCTTAGAGTACTGTTGGCATGAAGATAAGAGAGTAGAGAAAAACATTCTGGTATCCTTTACGGTAAACATCCATTAGTACGCAGCTGTTACACCGCGTACCATTACTTCGCAAGCGTTACAACGCATGCGATGTTACAACGCGTAGCCTTTACTACGCAAGTTGATACATCGCATGCGTTGTAACGCTTGTGAAGTAAAGGCTATCCACATCGTTGTGTGGAAACGGACGCGCTTCACTGACGACGCAGGAAGGCGGAGAAGGCAGGAACCGAGGAACCGAGGAGAGAGAGGTAAGAGGGGCTGTGTAGTATTTAAGGGTTTAGGGTAGGGGAGGGTTGTGCAGGGGTAGTCTTTTTGGTTTAAGGGTAGTGTAGTTGTGTTTGTGTAGTGTAGAGTAGTGTATTTGGGTTTAGGGTAGTGTCTGGGAGTAGGGACAGGAATGGGGGTAGGGGCAGTGTCGTGCTGGGGTAGTGTTTTAGGGTTTAGAGTAGTGTTGTGGTGTTAGTGTAGGGTAGTGTTTTAGGGTTTAGGGTAGTGTCGGGGGGTCGTGCAGGGTAGTGTTTCAGTGTAGGGACCGTCTTGGGGTAGGGGCAGGGTCGTGATGGGGTAGTGTTTTAGGGTTTAGGGTAGTGTTGTGGTGTTAGTGTAGGGTAGTTTTTTAGGGTTTAGGGTAGTGTTGTGGTGTTAGTGTAGTGTAGGGTAGTGTTTTAGGGTAGTGTCGGGGGGTCGTGCAGGGTATTGTTTAAGTGTAGGGACAGTCTTGGGGATAGGGGCAGATTCGTGATGGGGGTAGTGTTTTAGGGCTTAGGGTAGCGTTGTGGTGTTAGTGTAGTGTAGGGTAGTGCTTTAGAGTTTAGGGTAGTGTCGAGAGGTCGTGCAGGGTAGTGTTTCAGTGTAGGGACCATCTTGGGGGTAGGGGCAGGGTCGTGCTGGAGGTAATGTGTTAGGGTTTAGGGTAGTGTTGTGGTTTTTGTGTAGGGTAGTGTTTTAAGGTTTAGGGTAGTGTCAGGGGTGCGTGCAGGGTAGTGTTTGGGAGTAGGGACAGGAATGGGGGCAGGGGCAGTGTCGTGCTGGGGGTAGTGATTTAGGGTTTAGGGTAGTGTTGTGGTGTTTGTGTAGTGTAGGGTAGTGTTTTAGGGTTTAGGGTAGTGTCAGGGGTGCGTGAAGGGTTTTGTTTGAGTGTAGGGAGCGGGCTGGGGGAAGGGGGAGGGTCGTCCAGGGGGTAGTGATTTTGGGTTTAGGGTAGTGTAGTGGTGTTTGAGTAGTGTAGGGTAGTGTAGTGTTTGAGGGTTTGGGTAGTGTTTTAGAGTTTGTGATGTGTAGGGTAGTGTATTTGTATTTAGTATTTAGTGTAGTGCTGTTTTTTTTTTACATTAAAAAAAGGGGTTAGGAAAAATAAGCGGGGTAAATGTCTGTTTTTATTACTAGGCAAGTTTTTAGTTCGCATACATTAACACTTGCAATGTAAAGGTATGCAAACTAAAAACTTGCATAGTAACGGTATTTGCTAAGTAAAAACATCGAAGTTAAAAGCTGCGAAGTAATGGTATGCAAAATAACGAGTCATATTCATCCTTTACATCCTTGTCTCTGGGCCAGGATGTAATGTAGTTTGCACTGTTGAAATAACAAGTACTCTTTACCTTGAGCTGATGGTCTAGACGATTAAACTCACTGGGAGTCCAACCAGTGGTGTCTGCCTCTGTTTGGGGGTGCTGGGGCAGGAGGGAGGAGGCATGACAAAAAAAAACTTACCTTCTTCGCCACCGCACGTCTCTCCTCCGTCCTCGCTCTCTGTCACCGGAAGCAACCAGGCTTCCGGACTCTCCCAGCCAATCATGACGCTGGAGCAGCATCGTGATTGGACTGAGCGGACGGTTTTTACCTGGGAGGCTGGGCATGTTCTCCACTGGGCTGTGCAACAGACCCCAGTGGAGAACATGCCAAGTGCGCATGACTGTTTGACTGGCACCAGAGGGCCGGCCAAGCTGTAATGCGCACTTATGGAGGGAGTGCAGACCACTCATGCTGCCTCTGATGGCGGCAAGCCTAGCCCCGCCCCGCCCCACCCGACCTGACTGGAGTCCTGCAAAGAAAAATAAAATGATAATAACTTCTATTTATTATAATATTCTTTTTATTTTACACTGCTCAATGAGCAGTGGGGCGACAATCCTCCGCCTTAGCGGAGGAGCCGCTACTGGCTCTAGCACATATTCTAAACGTGGCCTCCATAATATGTACATTTCAGCATGAAGACAGAAGAAAACCATAATCTTCTAAAAACTTTCAGAGTGGAATGCAATGGAACAACCAACACTGAGAGAGTAAACTAATCTTTCTCAGATGCTTGCTATTCATGGCCAAGAAATAATTTGACCAGTTGTCTTTAATGACACTGAGTGTACATCAACCAGGGGTGGCTCTAAACATTTGAAGCAATGAAGATGGGATTGCAGATCACCTGCTGAATGTGCATTCAAATCTTTTCATAGAGTTTGCCACTCTTGAGCCTGTCTACAGCATATTTATTTGGGCTGTGGCTTAGTTACACTTAGGTATTGGATACTTCTCAATACAAAGGAATCAACATAAACCACAGGTTCCCTAGTGGCAGCAACAGGGCAGGGCAGGGCTGGGTGCAGGCAGGCCAGCTCACAGGGCCCTCCGACAGGGGGAGTCCTCCGTGGTGGTTCCTCCTGGTGCCCATCAGTCTCCAAGTAAGCACCAGTCCAGCACACATGGGGTCACAGCCCCAATATTTATACCACGCTTAGTCTTTGTTCTGCCCTGACACAGGGCACTGGACCTAGTCCAAACCAGTTCTGGGAGGCACTTCACAAGTGCACAACACTCCCCATTGTCAGTGTAGGCTATGGCCCCATACACACCACAGGGGGGCGGAGCCAGCATTGTACATGTCAGGCACATACCTATTCAGGGTCAGGCTACTCCTCTCACTACTCCAAATGCAGATCAGGCCCATTCAGCCTAGCGCTGACTCACCCAGCCCCTCTGGAGCCAATGCACCTCCCCAGTCCCTGTCACTGGAGCGTGAGGAGCACTTTGCCACTGCTGGGCCCGTCAGCACTGTGTCGCAAACCAGAAGCGCGTGATCGGCGCTTTTTATGGGTATTTCCAGAGCCCGAGACGGGGACTCCACCTTTGCCGTGACGAGAGCTGGGACCAGGACACCAGGCGGCCATTGCCTGGTTGGGACGGAGCTCCGGAAAGAAGGAGGAAGCCTTGGAGCTAGTGCGTGCAGCACTGCTCGTGCCTGGTGTGTGTCTGCAAAGAGAGAGGGGAGCTGAGGCCAGAAGTGCTCTCCTTCTCTCTCACTTACCTGAAATCCTCTTGCCTGTCACCCTGCTTTAGGACCAAGTCCTGGTCGGGAAGCAGGACACGGAATCACCGGAAGCCAGGCGAGGCTGAGCCTGACTGCGGGCGTGGCCTGTGCAGCGAGAGCAGATGCATCGGGCAGGATGTGCCCGTCGCCGGAAGTCAGGCGTTGCCTGGCAGGAGGAGAAGCGTTCAGCGCGCGGTCCGCGCGGCTGACGAGGCACCTGAGTCTTTTTCCTGTGGGGGCCTGGAGACGGCTGTCTGGGGGAAGTCGAAGGATCCTGGATGCACCGCAACGTGTGAGGAGTCGCTTTTTGGGTCGCTCCACACGGGGGAAGCAGCGCTCCCCCTCGCCCCTAGGAGAGTGAAGAAGTAAGGTGAGGAGCCGAGTCGGCGTCACCGCATGTGGCCAGGGTAGCAGCTTCCCTGGTTGGTAGTGGGCAGCTGCCGGAGTGACCCTCGGCCCCACAGCCCCACATTTGGGGGCATTATCCCTTTCCCTGCATTTCCAGAGAAGCCCCGCAGGGGCCCCGGATGCATTAGGCTCACTGACTGAGAGGTGGACCCTCGAAGGAGGCCCCCAAGCCTGGTTGGAGCAAGGAGTCTCCACCGAACTACCCGACAGTCCAGGTAGTGAGCGCAGAAGCTCTGGGACTGCCATTAGGGGGGCCAGTGGGCTCTCGGGAACATGTTGGCAGGTTGTTGCCTGTGGGCAGTGATATTTACACTTGTGAGGGGCTAATGAGCTGTGTGCACCTTATCAGTGTTACTGTGGTGTACTCGGGCTAATTCAGGATGTTTATGCCTCATGATTCATGCATAATGTGTTTGTGCCAAGTGCAAGATTACCAGTAGATACTGGTTGTTTTTATTTTTCCTACATGTGTGTTCTAATGGTTATGACAGTGGCCCGATTGGCGCTGTAATGTATATAATCCCCTGTAAAGTAATACCTAGTGCCAGGTCGCACAGTGTATATATGTGATTATGCTCTAATGTGTTTTATGAGTAATACAAAGGCTATTTTTGATATAACCTTGTCTGGAGTTTCTTTTGTGGTGTGCCTAGTGTGTCGCTGCTGTGTGTGTGTGTTGCGCAAATGCTTTACACATTGCCTCTGGGATAAGCCTGACTGCTCTGCCAAGCTACCAAGGGGATGAGCAGGGGTTATCTTCAGTGTGTAACTCCCTTGCCCTGACTAGAGTGGTGATTTCTGCCTGGCTTAGGTGCATGACCTAGCCAACCAGAAATACCATTTCTAACAAGGGGCCTATGTGCAGTCACCCCAGCTGCAAAGGCACAACTGAGTATATGTACTGGGTCTCTGACCCCACCAAATCAGACGCTTCTAGACCTGTAAAGAACCTCTGTCAAAAGGACTGCTGTATTGCTACAAACACTGTCACTATGCTGGACTTCTACTCTGGAAGAAGTGCTTTTCTGCTGAGCTGCCCTGCTGCCTGCTGCTCTCTGACGCTGCTGAGGACGAGCTAGACTCTGCCTTGGCAGCTTATTGGCTTGTCTCATGTTACTTGAGACTTAGGGATATCAAGCTCTCACCAGCTGCTCCTGTGCCTGGTTCATTAGAAGAGGACCTAGCTGCTTGCTCCAGTTGAACTGACGCATCTCCTGCGTGTAGCAGAATTGACGCATCGTCGCTGTTGTGGGAGCAGAATCAGCACATCACACTCGGGACCAGAGCATCGCCTTAAAGAACCGATGTATCTGAGCCAACGCCTCGCTGCCGCTTCAGTGTGGGAAGATTGACGTATGCCCTCAAATGCGTGGAGAAACCCAGCACATCGTCTACGGAACCAACGTCTCTCGGCTCATCGACACATCACCAACACTGCATGAAGAAAATCGACCTATCACCTTGACTGCAGGATTGATACCAACACATTGCTCAGCTGCACGCCTCATCTCGCTGTTACAATTAGGATGTAAGGTACTTTGTTCTGTAGGCCTTGCATTGCTCCTCTATCTGGCCAGTGCTCCATCGTGGTCAGACTGAACACTTGACTTTGCCCCAATCTAGTGTGACCATATAACCCCCATTGGTGCGTATTGCTTCTAAGCGCTACAGAAATTTTTAATCTTTAAAAATCCATATCTTGATTTCTACTCATTGGATTTTTGTCTTTGTGGTCTTGTTATGTTTATAAAAATCATATCTAATTTTTTCTAACTTGGTGTGGAGTCTTTTTGTGGTATTTTCATTGTGCTACTGTGTGTTGTACAAATACTTTACACATTGCTTCTTAAGTTAGTCTTGTCTGCTCAGTGCCAAGTTACCAGAGTGTGAGCACAGAATAATTTATGGTCTGTAACTGACTTACCCTGACTAGGAGTGTGGTCCCTACTTGGACAGAGTCCAAACCTCTGCCAACTAGAGACCGATTTCTAATAATATTGAATGCACTTTTATAACATGCCCTATGAACCAGGGAATGTTTTACAATATTTGATGGGAGATATCAAGATCTATAGTCCTGAGAATGTGTCTGACCCTGTAAGGGCAATATCTGAGCACCAACACATGTTGACTAAATTGACCAATTCTTCTGTTCTTAATCTTGTGGTAAAAATCATTTTAAGTCACCACTATGCCATTTTGATATATATGTCTGGCAGTTTACCAAACATAAATGTCAACAAGTCAACGTGTGAGGGTTCATCACCTTAATTGAGTACATAACATTTTAGTAATTCCACAAGAGATTTGGGTGTTTATTGCAGATGTTTTTTACTATTTATATTTTTATATTGGTTTACAGAGAGCATACATCATTTAACTCTTCTCTCGCCCTCTTTAGTGTGCCATCTATCTGTGTTGCACTTGTCTTGTGTGTGTGAGAGAATTATGTGATGTTTCTACTACTACTGCCATCTGTCCTTTATTTATTATTTGTGTTAGGTAAATTAGTGCTGCTGCTGTTCATTCTGTACCTTTATTGTGTTGTGAAGCTCATACCACTCTCATCCAAATGTGACATTCTAGCCAACAGCACTTTGCATGCTGGGGTTTGAGCCCATATTAACAATATCGAAAGATAAACCTACCAACATTGGGTGTAGGGAAAATTTCAATCACTGGCTAGTGCAGTGGCACCTTACCACCCTAACTCAGAACATTCCTGCTGATTTCTCGGTCAGCCTGACTACTGGGGAATGCAGCTTGAAGGGCTTGTGACTCCTGCTGGCACCTGAGAACTGCTCCTCATCTAATTGGAACTGCTCACCAAGTATTAGAACTGCTCTCTATCTCCTTGTTATCAATTCTTCTACATGAGTGGATTTTTGACCCAGTTTTTGGGTATACAAATAGACAGACTATGACTTTTACATCCTTAATGTTTCTATGTTTCTTCTTTTCATTTTATCATACAACTTTAAAAATCCATATCTCTTCATCCCTTATCCATTTGTATCACTTTTGTGTTTTTTGCTTATTAGATTTTTCATTTTGTTCTAAATTGTTTTCATCTTGTTTTATTCTTAAGTTTTAATGTTGTTTGACACTGTTTGAACTTAGCACACCCTTCTCTTGGGATCTGGCTGCTGCTTGTGCCATTGCTACCAGGGTTAAGCAGAGAGGCACTAAGATGTGTGATGTGTCATAACCAGTCTGCTAATTAAGTTGGTAGAAGTAGCCCACTCCCAAATAAATAATCGATTTTCTGATGGATGGAAGACTTACAGCATACCAAAATTTGCATTTTCCATTAGAATTCCAATAAGGGAATATTAGGTGAGAACACCTGCAGTGATACCAATAAGTGCACAGTCAACCATGAAAACTGGGTCTAGATCTGATCAAATGCCTTCCCTTTGGCTAAATCCTGTGAGGCCTGGGCAAAGGCTAAGCTCATCAGATATTAAGACCAGGTTACTGAGTGCAGGGCATCTACAAATACAACATATTGGACCATATGTACAAAGAAGAGGAACTGTGATTTCTAAATAGCGACTTTATCAGAATCGCTATTTGGAAATTGCTATTCCTTATTAATTAAAGTTATTTGCAAATCCTAGTGTGTTGCAAATTGACCTACCTCATAAATATTAATGAGGTAGGTCGCAGTTTGTGACCCATTAGGAATCGCAGCCATCACAGGGATGATGGACTGCTGAGGTCAGCAGACCACCATGTCTGTGATTGCCTTTGGATAAAGTTTTTTTTGTTGAAATGCAGCCCGTTTTCCTTAAAAGAAAACGGGATGTGTTGCAACAATAAAAATATGAAATGTTTCGTTTTTATTTTTTAAGAGCAGGCAGTGGTCGGTGAGACCACTGCCTGCTCTTAAAAAATGTTTTCCCAACATTCACAAAGGGAAAGGGGTCCCATTGGGACCCCTTCCAGTTTGCAAATGCATTACCACCAACTTTGAGTGGGTGGTAAAGTGCAAATGTTTTGCAACTGCATTTCAGTCATAAATCATTTGTGCATACCAATGCGATTCAGTATTTGGAAGGGACACCCTAAACATGCCCCTTCCAAATACCAAATTGCAAAATCCAAATTGTAATTCAGTAACAAGTTACCGAATCACAGTTGCTTTGTAAGTTCCAAGCAATAGCCTATTACATCTTCTTGTCATACATAATTGGTGTTGTGAGCAAGTGTATTAGGCAGGAAATATGGCTGATGACCATTTCTGGTGAGGAGTATACATTAGGAACATCCAAAAGGTCAACTTTATTGGGTACTGTGGTTCAGTTTAATTTGCAATGGTCATGGCCAGATTACAAGATCCTGTGCCCAGTACGCATAATTATTGGCTCTGGGAAGTACTGGATGCACAGGGGCGGGTCTCATGATGGCATGTCCATCACGGCCATGTCCTGCAATTGGTATCCACACCTCTCTTCTCAAAGCTGTACCCATAAGGTCTAAGGGCCGGGTGCACATGGAATGGGTTTAGGGCACTGACAAGGGCAATTTAAGTGCCCATTGTCTGAGGTGCAAAGCAAAAGCCTGTGCGTAAAAGGTTCAGGTTGATGAGGACTAAGTGCCAGACTAGGAGTTGCCTGAAGGCCACACCCTGCACTTCGCATCCCACGTGCTGCTAAAATCTTATTTTGTGGCTTCAGTGGACTGGACCTAGAGCATGTCTGACAAGCATAACCTAGGCTCTGTGCCTGTTGTGCTGAGCTGACGGCCATGCATACTATGTTATTGGACTTAAGGACTGGGAGCAGGCATGGCCTTTAGCCATATGGAATGCCTTCATCATATTAATTCCAGTTTTGTTCTAGTTAACCATTAAGAATGCATGTATAGTAAATCATACGTAAGTGATTCAAAGTTCAAAATATTTATTTATGTTGAATAAGTTTACTTCTTACAGACTGCTAATGTGTTTTGCCCATTCATTGGCATGCAGGTCTGGGAATTTTTCAAGACGTTTCTTGAAATAGAGGAAGGTATTTTGTCATCAAGTCATGTCATTAAAGGTTTCTTGTCTGTGACATTCAATCTGTTGTTGCCGGTTCGCAATTTGAGTTGGTCCAGTTGCAACAGGGTTCGATGTTCTAGAACTGTGCACCCAATTGTCTCCAATGGTCCTGTGGGTTGACATCTTGGTCTCATACTCGGTCAGGGTGGGAGGTCAGAAAGCACATAGTCACTGTGGTCCTGCTTTTGCTGTAGTCACATTTGCCGGCTCAGTCACCTTCATAGCCTGAGCATGACCATATCCTGTGAGCATAGGGCATAGAGGCAGGCAGACTTGGTGCAGGGAAGTTTTAAAAACTGTGCTAGAAGACTTCAGTGAAATCAGGCATAACCTACAAACCTTTGACATTAATTGAAATAACCCTATATTAAATCAGGTTAGTGTTGCGATGGGTGAATACGATGTCAATCAATGTCATGATATGTGCAGGACCAACAAAGGCAATATCAGTAAATGCAATGTGAACATATGCCACAGCCTGTGCCCACATAGTCTTGTCAATGCAATGTCAAAGTATACTGTAATTTGTGCCCTCACAGCAGTGCCGACATCAGCAATAATGATACCAAAGTATGTCATAATCCCTGCTCGTACCATAATATTATTGTTACCAATCAGAACAATGTCAATGTACGTTCAGACCAAAGCAAACATGGCTTTGTCAACACCAGTTGTCAAGATGACAACTTTATGCACAATGTTGATAATGTCAATGAAAAGGATACCAGTGGCTGCCATATTATTCTTAGAAGTTCCAATGAACTCACATCATTGCTGTCGGATTCACCCAAGGTGACCTCCCCATCAACCCCGAGTCAGAGATACATGGTCATACAGGTCCTGCAACCCATGTCCACGCTTATCAAGTAAAAGGTCACAGGTGGAGTCCCCCATAAACTAAAGGCAAACCTAGGGAAAACCCTGATCGATTCCACAGATAGATAGTTCCACCACAAACAAGTCTAAGGTAATTGGCCCCAATATAACCTGTTTGGCCAAAGGCTCGCATTTCCCAGAAAAACTACAAAGCAAGATACCACATGTACATAGGTACACTCAATCAATCAGGACACAACATGCACACCACACATAGTGATCACGCACTCCTCATGCCAGACATCTGGACACATACACACTAGCCCACATTAGCTCTTCCCGAGGTCGAGATCCATCTGTGTCCTTATCAGATGCACAAATGTGATTGATTTATGACTAAGATGCTCTTTACGAATGTAGAGAACATTTTATTGTACCTCATGAACTGCATAAATTAACGGCCAAAACTTTGTACATTGAGAGATTATGAGCAGACGCATTCTGTCCAGGCTCTTCTGGCCACAGCTTTTAATTAAACCAACTTGTTCCTGCTTTGCCAAACGCCTCTTGTATTTTCATTAATTTAAAGTAAATTCATATCTGAGCAACATTACAATTGTTTTTAGCAATCAGACAAACAAAACAGAGTTTTTGTTACAAAGTGTCTTTTGCCAAAAATTCTAAAACCCTTTGTAATTTTTAATTAGTATAGTATTCAATCTTAAATCTAGCTCCAATAAAGTACTTATGACCTCACATATGAAGTCATATTTGCCATATTCTAGGATATCATAGTCAGCATCACATACCACTTTACTTCTGACATCATCAATGAAGCCACTGTGATGGTATGGGTTCCCTACGTTGAAGCCAGTCTGCTTGATATAGTGTAGAATAAATACAGTGGCTCTATTGAATGGAGTGCTGAGCACAGGACAGGAATGTTAACCCCAGCACCAAATGCTTGCTAGGCACATATGAATAGAAGATGCAGCAAACCCTATGTGAAAGAATGCTGAGCAAATGTCTATATGATCCTTTGGGCATGCCAACTGGACATACTTGCCCAGTGTGGTCTTGTGGTAAATGTAGTGCCTGACCAAATAGATTTTTTCCTTGTTGTAATATTGGGATAAGAATTGCAAGAGCTAAACTAGATGACATGATATTGTGATAAGCATACTAAAAGCTGGAGTAGCGAAGAAAAAGTCTTCAAAATTACGAGGAGCAAAATTGTTCTCGAAAATGTGCTTTTTTTGTGTGCAGGTTTCAAATATCAAACTAACTGGCAAGGTGAGAGCTTGGGCTGTATCACAGAGTAAGCACTGTCATTGCTAATTTAAGAATGGTCTACCCCACAGATTTGTACTGGCTCTTGCTTTAATTAGTTAAAGAGCTGGAACAGTACTATTTTACCACATTTGAATATGGTAAATAGTTATTAGTCATGGACATTTTAAAGGCGTGTGCTTTATTTGTATGGAAAAATAGCAACAATTGTTGAAATCCCTAAAATAAACAACAGAACTGTTGGTCCAGGCCCGCTTTGCAGGGTCATCCCCAAACCTTTTGCATTCACCCCCTCCTGTTTTCTGAACCAGTTTTTGTTGGCTTTTAGTACTTTATATACTTTACCACTGGTAACAAGCGCTAAAGTGCTTCTGCTCTCTCCTTTAAACATTGTAACATTGGCTGACACATAAGTGGCACATTTAATTTGCATATAAGTCCCAAGTAAAGTGGTACTATAGGTACGTAGGGTCTATAAATGAAATGCTACTAGTGGGCCTGCTGCATTAATTGTGTCACTTAGTAAAGTAGCATTTTTTTAAACATGTCTCAGGTCCACCATTGCAGCCTGTATGCAGTTTTAAACTGTCATTTTGACCTGTCAAAATAAATATTTTTGCCAGACTTAAACCTTCCTTTTTAATACGTATACGTCAGCCCTTGAGTAGACCCTAAACAGCCCATAGGGCAGGGTGCAGTGTCTATAAAAAAGGTGGGCATGTACTTTTAGGTTTTACAAGTCCTTGCAGTGAAAATCTCACAAGTTTGTTTTTCACTACTGTGAGGCCTATCTCTCCAAAAGGATAACATTGGGTTACCTTATTATATTTAATAAGTGATAGCATTTGGTTGGAAGCAGGTTGGAATTGAAATTTAAATCTATTGTTAATGGTAAAGTCAGATTTGAAGTCACAATTCTGAAAATACCACTTCTAACCATTTTGGTGCCTACAGCCTGTTTCCTGGGTCACATGACTAGGTGTAGTTGGCCTTTGTATGTTCTTCCCAGAAGCCACACAAGCCTGGGTGTTGGCAGGATGGGCCATCCAAAGGAGGATGGGCAGCGGAGTTGCGCACAGCCCTACTTGCACTTTAAAGACACTGCTTCAGCTCATACACAAATAACTTCTCACTAGCCTATTGTGACTGCAGACAGACTGGAACCAGTACAGTGAGGCAGGAAATTCCAAGCATCTCTATGGTGGGAAAACTCCAGAAGCTTCTCTCATTTCAAAGCTAGCACCAGGTATAACAATGGGACACTCAGACACACTCTTCAGATCACTTCCAGACCTGTGGAAGAATCAGAAGAAGGAGAACTCTGCTGCCCTGCTGCTGGAAGGACTGATCTGCTGTTGGAAGGACTGCCCTATTGCCCTGCTGCAAGAAGGACTGCCCTGCTGCCCGATAAAGGAAAACTGTACCTGCTCCTTGAATCCAGAACCACCACAGTCACTCCAAGTGCTAGCTGACTGGCCCCTTGTTCTTAGCTACAGGTACATAACAAGCTCCAGAGAGATGTCCTGCATCTGCCCAGCTGCCTAGACCCCACTGGACCTGCCTGGGCCCTGCTGCTGGCCTCTGTTGGAGTGAGTCTTAATCCCGAAGAGATGCCCCCCAGATGCTAAACCCTTGGCTGGCATCAGAGTGTGCTCCTCCAGGCCCAACTGTGGGTTTCCTCAGAACCGACGCAGCACATCACAACTTGATGAAGTGTGATGCACTGTGACACAGGACTGCTCATCTCAGCACCTAATTGATGGCCTCATCGGAGCAGACGCACTGTAACGCAACTCGTTGGAACAGATTCAACTTGATGCAGTATCTCGCATTGCAGCCCTCGCAGCTCCTCCTCTGAATTGATGCAGTGCAACCCAACTCCATGCAGGTCCTCCCATTACAGCTCTCACGGCTCCTCACCGGAACCAACACAGGGCAACGCAATGCTCCACATCAAGGATATATGGTACACGTCTCAGCGGAGCTTACCTGGTCCCTGTGTATGGCCCACACTGCATCACAGTCAGCCTGAAGTTGTGACTTTGTCCCAGTCCAGCATGCCCAGATAACCACAGTTGGTGCGTTGCGCTTTTAGATGATTTTCTTACCATAAAACTTTGACATTGCATAGCTCCATTTATAGTGATTAGATTGTTGTCCTTTTGGTGTCAACTAATTTATTAAATTGGACGCTATTTTCTAAAATTGGTCTGGAATTTTTCTTGTCCTGTATTTTCACTTTAATGCTGTTTGTGTGCTGCATACAAACTTTACACATTGCCTTTAAGTTAAGCTTGACTGTTTTTGTGTCAAGCTACCAGAGGGTTAAGCACAGGTTAGTTTAGTGACTGTTTGTGGTTCACACTGACAAGGATTGTGACTGTTGCTTGAGAAGGGCTCACACCCCGCTCAAGCAACAACCCAATTAATTACAAATACATTACACAATAACATATTGAAAGCAACATAACAATACAAATAAAATATAATAAGGGAGAACACAACAAAAGCTGAACACAACACAACAACAACAGAACCATACAACAAGATCAGATTTCAGTAATGCAGGATAAGAGAGCAACATCATAAAAAGAAACACATCACTACCACAACAAAATACCATGCAACAAATGTGCATGGACATACTTGTCCTAAATTTTCCCCTCCACAAATTTGCTTTCATAATGTAGTGGTGAAAGGTGTTTGCACTAAGCCACCCTTAATTACCACCAAAACATTAATAGTGCCACTTAAAAACGTTCTGTGATCCAGCCCCCAATTTCTTGCACCCATGTTTCCAGGCCTGCCTTACCCTCATATTCGAAACGATGGCAGGCAGGCATGCTAGCAAGCAAGCAATTCCTGAACATGCATCGACTCCCACCAGACAATGGTTGAAGGTACAAGGCCTGATGAAGTCTGCATGATTCTACTCTTTGTTTTTGTTTCATAATTCTTTATTAAAAGGGGGGGGCTAATAAACATTTCGGGGGGGGGGTAATTCCTCCAGCAATAGGCAGAGTGGAGATGCAGGGGCTCTAAGAAGGGGTGAAAACACAACAAAGCCTCATTAACAAGTAAATGGTCTTTTAAAGACCGGTGAAGTACTCGGGTGCGGCTGCAATAAGACGGTCGCCTGCCCGGGAAGCTGTCTCAGCCCAGGCTGACACACGCAATGGGGGGTGGGGGGCTGAAGCCCTTTGAGCCCAATGGGCTTTGCGCACTTGTAACTCACAGTGTGGCAAGCTCACAGTGGTCTAATATCATTACAGGTGCATGTGTGCAATTGAGAAGGAAAACTCTACTCTTTGCTTTTGTGACCCACGTAAAATTATTTTCATAGAGAGTACTTAAAGCATCTGCATTTAAATGCCTCTAAATTCAATTCAATTCAATTAATCTTTATTTCGGTTTAAAAAACCATAAAAGATACACAATACAATTTACACAACAGAACATTAAAACGTTAAAACAGTCCAAAGGTATCGCTTAGACCATTACACAAGTATTGGAATACATTTCCAGTACTGACCTTTCTCGCCTTTAAAATTAAATACAATTAAAATTTAAATAATTTGAGTAGTAAAAACATATTGAGGGATTAACGGAGAATACATTATATTGACCATAAGTCTAAAAGGAGTCTATCAATCAGCTTTTAATTCACTACCTAATTGGGGGTTATTCGTTAAAAAGTGTAAATGCTTAAAATCCAATTTATGTGCAAACAATGTGGCCTTCCACATGGTCTTCTTGTTAATCAATTAAGTGCAAATGTAAGATAATCATAATATCTATACTCCCAGTATAGTACATAAAGTGCAAATGCAAGACTAATATAGTAACAACTTCCCAAATGCAATGCGCTAGAATTTCAAGCCTTTCTTAGCTCTTACCAGACCTACGTCAAATAAATACCTGCTGACACTAAAAACAACTTTTTGTGAAGTATCGGTTCTTAGTATTCTTTCAGCCTCAAAGCAGGAACTAATACCCAATATCCGACATAGAGGTTTGATCCATTTAGTCCTAGATTTTGCATAAACTGGACAGAAGAATAATAAGTGCTGGTCATTTTCTTTTACACCAGATTGACACAGCACACACTGCTCAATATTTTCGTCCCCTTGCTTATGGGCCCACTTCGATGTATTTGAATTAATTTGTAAAACACCATATCTAAACTTCATATACAGTGTTTTTGCGAGCTGTGGCTGTACCTCATCCAAGAATTGTTCAAAACTCCATGTTGATTTCATTGAAAGGAACCTAGTTGTTAAAGTGCCAGTAGCTAAATTAAGTGACACACTATCTTGGATGTAGACCCAGAAGGTTTTTTTTTAGTATTTTCTTTGAGGCAAAAGACAATTGGGCTGGCTCTTCCCAGAAATGACTCAACCCTAATTTATAAAACCAACATTTAACATGCTTGGTCCACGGTAAGCCCATGGTTCCATTGAGTTTTAAGATTTCCTCAAGCCCTTCTTTATAATGTGCAAGCTCTACTGTGGACCACAGGCGCACCCAAAATAATAATGGTCTTAAAATTACCTGGTGATCCATACGTCGCACATTAAGATCCATTACAATAGGTAATAACGGTGTGCGCATTGGAAGGCATAATAATTTTCTAAAAAACTTGTTTTCTCCTACCATAAAAGTATTGTTGCTCGAAGGCCCCCATAATTCTGCTCCATAAAGGGATGCTGATTGTGCTCTATACTTGTATACCTCAAGGGCAGGGGATACCGCTTTGGACATACTATTCTCATGTTTCTTCGCTATCGGTAATGAATTTTGGAGTAGAATAATTTTACTTTTCTCCCTTTGAGCTTTCCAAGTCATTTTAGTGTCCAAGGTTATACCTAGGTAGTTGAAATTGTGCACATACTCTAGTTTCTGGTTTTTTACTGTTAGGTTCTTTTTAAAAGACTTATGGGGATTCACTGCCATATATTTTGTTTTGCTAGAATTTATTTCCAGGCCTTTAGTTTCACAGTATGCATTAAAACTATCTATTAAACATTGTAAACCTTTTGGGGTTTGGGATATTAAAATAGTATCATCTGCAAATAATAACGCAGGTACTGGTGCCCCCCCTAGCTTGGGAGAATCATGTTCGCAACCCAATAGATATTCCGGTATGTCATTCACATACAATGAAAATAGGGTGGGCGCCAGCACACATCCCTGCCTTACGCCCTGGTTTACTTGGATCGGCTCTGTAAGCTCTCCCTTCGGTCCCCACCTAACCTTTGCAAAGTTCCCCTCATGCAATCTAATTATTTGCATGAGTATTTCCCCCGGGATCCCCTGAGTTCGTAGGGATTTCCAGAGGAGGTTTCTAGGAATGAGGTCGAAGGCGGCCTTCAAATCTACAAAGGCGATGTACAGGTGTCCCTACTTAAGGACGGTATACTTCCAGCTAATGCAAAGAAATCTAAAGACTTGGTCAATTGTGCTTGTTTTTACTCTAAAACCAGCCCGGTATTTTGATAAAAGACTATTCTCCTCAATCCAATCATTTAGTTTTATTAAAATTTGTCGAGCATATATTTTTTGTAAAACATCTATTAAGCTAATCGGCCTCTAAATACATTTCTTACTTTAAATAAGGGTAATAACTGCAATGCACTATTGTCCTCCTCAAGTACAGGGGATTGCAATATTCATACCAGATATTTCAGTCTAGTGGCTTCACAGTCCAGTAGCATTACCTGGTGTTGAGTTAGCACTGACCAGAAACAGGAAGGGTCTATGACATTTTACCTCCCAAAATGTGCCTTACATGGATCATATGGTAACTCAGAGCATCTCCGAATTAGTGAATGAGCTGCAGACAACAAAGCTCGGAAACACAGACCCTTTCTTTTCTTTCTCTGTTTCTGAGCTGTGCTGTCTGAGATCATACAGTAACTCGTGGCCTTTCAGAGTTAATGCCTGCACTGTAGACATTGCAATGAAAGAAAAAACACAAGGGCATAAACCCGTTCTGTGTATGGACAACCTTAAAACTGGATCCTGGTGCTTTCCTCTGCGGCACAACTCTAGGGGGCATATCTACAAGGGCTGGCGATAAAATTATCGCCGCTTTAGCGTCCGTTTTCGGACGAAAAGCGGCGATAATTTTAACGCCCTATTAGCAAGGACACGCTAACGCGTGAATCCATGCTTCTTCGCCCTTTCCTTATCGCCCAGCTTTGCATCTCTAATGAGATGCAAAGTGGGCGTTCCCCCCCCAGAATAACGGGAGAAATGTCGCTAAGCGACATTTCTCCTATTATCAAGGGAATCGCTAGCAAGCATAGCGATAGAAAAGTAGCAATAACCACGGTTATCGCTACTTTCCTAACGCATGCTTTAATTCTGACTTAGCGATGTAATCCAATGGGAGGTGGATTACATGGCTAAGACCACCCTGCCCTATCAGCAAGGTATCGCCGGTCACAGTGCGACTATCGCTGGTTTCCCAGCGATAATCACACTGTTTTCCAGCTATCGCTTGCATTTCTATCGCTTTGGAGATAAGCGTTGCTGATAGCACGCTATCTCCGCGATAGAAAGCAGCGATAGCCGGCGATAATTATCCTAGCGCTAAGTGCGCTTAGCGATAATTATCGCCGGCCCTTGCTGATATGCCCCTAACAGCGTGCCGCATCCCTGTGTGAAGGCCGAACAAACAGAGATACATGTATGCCGCACACTCGCTTTACGCCACCTACTACAAGCACACATTTTGTGCCAGGGCAACACTGGTGGTTGTTTTGCAAAATACATACACACTGTAAATTCAGGATGCAAATTATGACGTGTGATTAAGCATTCTTTTCAACATCTACGCTAGCAATGATTGGGGAAAAATGCGAATCGGGTCCTATATACGTCATTTCCTTAACTGAAAATACAAAAGCTTCGTTGCTCTTTTCCTTCTAAATACCATACGCTTCATATAGGACTGACAAGACTTGAAAGTGAAATGATCTGCTCAAGGTCATACAGTAGAGACTGTGCCTGAGCTGGGATTAGTGTTCATTACAGACGCAGCAAATCTCCTGATTATGAAGTTAGTGCTTCAGAACCTGGATCCGAATGCTGGCCTCCTGGATGGGGGTTACACTGCAATATTTTCCGCAATTCCCACCAACGAGAAGGCAGCTGGAGGTAATCCGAATACACATTTTCTCCTCTCATCGAGGAGGATTTAGTACATGAATAAAAACAGCATTTTGCCTCCCACTCCTCCCCTCTAAAATACTTAGGTGTAAATTGGGCCAGCTCTCAGTTCATGAATTACTGTAAGCCATATAAAGCAGAAAAAAATGGTATTAAGGACGGAAACAGAACTGGGTCAGGCGGGCCTATTTCTGCCTTTCTATAGTTCCCTACGGTGTCCCTAAGGGAAAAATACCGCATACTCGCACAACAGCCTGCAGAGAATCATTTCTGTCTTTTTCAAAGGCTAGGCATGTACTGAATAATGAATCTACTTTTTAGTCGAGGACAAATTATACGTACGATCTGAAGATTCTATTTTAAATGTTTTTAAATTCAAAGCAATTGTAAGCAATTCATGGCTTTTATCGGTCATTAAATTATGTATCTTTCCAGATAAACAACAATGGTTACTAATTTTATCCAGGTCAGCTGTTTGTTACTCAGACAACGCGCAGCATTAGAAATACAAGGACTGCACACGATTTCTTGAGCAGTCTTTTGTTTTTGTTCCTGAACACTTTCTACAAACAACAAAGGAAGCCAAGTGTCAGATTTACTAAATAACAAGTACTTATTGGCTTGACAAAACTCACTCCTCAAATATAAGGCTGTCTTTTCTAAGCCTGGAGGTTCATATTCCGAGTCAGAACCCAAAGATTGGGGTAGATGAGGGGGTAGAAACTTGCCAAGACCCCAGGTGCTGGTTCCGCCAATAGAGACTGCCCCTCCATGCATACTACAGCGGTGGGCAGGTACCAACTACTCCAATATGGATTGGCGCCAGTGAGTCACATGGGTACAGTGATGGGGTCCTCCTGACTTCAGCAGACTCTCAACTCTAATTCAAGCCCCCATGATATTAGCATTGACAAGCAGGAGCGGAGCGTCCATTGGGGCGTTGGGGCGTTGCCCCCCCGCCCGCAGCTCCCTCGCCGTCTCTGAACTTAAGTAAACTCTCAGTTTACTTAAGTTCAGAGACGCCAGAGAACTGACAATCATGTCAGTCAGCATGACGTCGGACCGCCCACCCCCTTCAAAGTCTGAAGGGGTGGGCGGTCCGGCGTCATGTTGACTGACAGGCATTGTCAGTCAGACCCGTCACCAGGGGCATGCAGCAGCACAATGCACAAGTGCGCATGAGTGGGGAAGGTCGGCGAATTTTCCGCCGTGCCCAGTCATGCGCACTAGTGGCTGCACAGGCTGGCGCATGCCCATTAGGAGAGCGAGGGTTGAGCAAAGGCTCAAACCTTGGTCTCCTAATGGGCAGGCGGGCGGAGAGTAACCGTGCCCTAACTCAATCCTGGCGCTGCTGGCAGCGCCAGGATTGGCTGAGAGGGGTTGCCACCCACTTGCCAGCAGTGATGCAGCTGTTCCGTTCCTGTAGGCGCCAACGGACCCAAGGCGGCGCAGACCTGCTCAGGTAGGATTTTTATTTTATTTTAAAACTCCCCCCCACCCCGGCACTCACCCCCCCGCGACACCCCCCCGACACTCCACCCCCGCGAGCCGCGACTGAGTGCTATGAAAGCCTCAAAGTCTTGCTTGTGGTGCCAGAGTCCTGCGTGTGATAAAAAGTAGGAAAGAGTGGTTGAGTGTGATAAGGAGACGTAAAAAGTTGGGCATGTGGCGAATAGTACTAAATAAATTATTGCGTCTGGTGCAAAGTGTGTAAAAGAGGTCTGCGTCTGAAAAAGAGTAGTGAAGAATGTATTAAGGAGATGTAAAGTGCAGTTCGTGTGGCGACGAACACTAAAGAAATACTCCCACGGGGTGCACGGTGTGTAACTTAAGAGAGCACTGCGTCTGTCAGAGAGTACTGAAGAGCACGCCGAGTGTGGTGCAGTTATAAAGAGCCTTCAGTGACAGTGTGACGAAGAGTACTGAAGAAAGTCTTAAGTGTGGGAGGAGACTGTAAAGCTAAAGTATTAAAGAGCTCGTGAGAGGGAGTAAGCGGTATCGTGACCCATGCGTGATGTGGGCGCGCCGGTAAAATAATCCTGTCTGTTGTAATATCACGAATACGGTAACGAGTACCAAAGAGAGCCCTGCAAGTAGTGAAGGTGGGAGGTGTCATGTTTGTGCAAAGAGAGCACTTGGGCGGTAAGGACGTGGTTGTGGTAAAACAGAACTGAGCTAAACGGGTCCTGTCTGCGGTGTTGTGGGATACACAGAGGATGGAATGTGGTAAAGTGAAGTACCGATCCCTTCTCATGGTAAAGAGCCCTGCGTGTGTGGTAAAGTGAGCCAGGCCTGCGGTAATGAAAGGAAGAGTAGAGTCCTGACTCTGGTAAAATGAGGGGGGCCCGAGTCTGGTGAAGCGAGACATGTGCTTGCAAATATTCTCTATTTGTAGCAACAAAGTAAGATGCATCCGACACTAGTCAGCAGGTGTGTTGTGATGCTTGAGTTCCACAGAGGGGATCTGATGCATTATAAAGAAGAGCGAGGCGAAGTGCAACCAGAAAACTATGATGTCATCATTGGAGCCTTATACAGAAGATGCCCGTGCGCTATTTCAATAGGAATATCAAACAGTTCTGATTTTCCAGTTGATTTAAACTAGTGTTCTATATGTGTGAAGATGCCATCCGTGTGATCTTGCTGTTTCAGAAGCGGGTTTGTCTGCAGCCAGTGGGTTCATCAAAGCTGCTGCCTACATTTTTATCTAGGAAGTGTTTCTGATTGAACAGAACTCCTGCTATGTGTTCACTTTGCATGGGTAGTATATTATTTGCACAAAGGTGATTGGTTACGGCTGCTGGTGTATTTTGACCATTGAACGGGGGCATCTATTGGCAGCAGCTAGTTAAGTCTTTTGTGAACTATTATGTGAGAACAGTCACTCATGCGGCAAAGCATTTGATGAGGAGAAAATGACACTAGCGAGCGACATTCCTATGTTGATCCTGGGTTGTGATCGGCAATTCACTGTCCTATCATACATTGTGGGCCATGAATCACTGGTGTGGCAGCATTCCTTGAGTTATTGTCGTTGGCTGCGCTGCTGTATGAGCAATAACAACAGACTGTGCGATGCAACATACCAAGTAAAAGCCATTCCATGTTAGAAGTCTGCTGACCCCGGTGACACCTCCATGGCTGTCAGCGGTGCACTCCCGTGTTCACTGGTCTGCATTGTCAGAACAAAGCCAGGGCCAGGAGCCATTACTACCGCAGCGGGCACGTGATCTACAACTGGGCTGCGTTGTGGTGCAGACCCGCCACTATGTTTTGTCACTGCGAGCTTTGTTCATTTTAATGCATCACTGGGCCATCGCGACAGAGGCATGGTGTCCAATACAGGCCTCCGTCGCTGTTTTTGAGACTGTATGCAATGAAGGGTACAGCCGTTTCACGCCATGCAAACATCCATTCCAGCAGTTTGTCTGTGCACATTTGGCGACTAACACATGGGTTCCGGTCCGGAGTAGCGTGCTACTGTGTTTGCTAGCTACTGCTGTGATCTGTATATTGTGCTGAGACCCCTCATCATGCTTACCTCCCCCACTGACACCCCAGGCCCTCACTGCACATTGCTCGCTCCTTTAGAAGTGGAGCTGCGGCATTTGCTCCCTTGTGAAATAGATCAAAATATCCGAGTCAGGCCCAAAGCGAGAGATATGTGCTTACTGTGTAACATGTGCTTACAGTGGCCAGTCCGCTGATGTATGGCATTAAAACTGGCCCTGTGTACATGCCCCTAAGTTAACACTGATGCCAAAAACATGGATTGACTTGCAAACAATGAATGTTAAAAACGTCGAGGAAATACATTTTAGCGATTTAGTTCCTCTTATTTTACATGTTTACTTAATCTTGCATTCCCCACGAGTTAGCTATTTTATAATGTCGTTGTTTATCTGTATTTTTTTCTGTGCATACTTTGAGGCTTGAGCCATGCCAGGTGTTTATGAGGGACTCTGATTGAGCATGCAGGCGCTAAGGCTAAAGCCAAACAAAGTGCCTGTCAGTGGGTTGGCCTCTCTGCAGAGCACACAGAACAATGTTTGTGTATTCCATTTGCAACTGAAATTCTGTGGAAATGTGTGTGGAATGGGTACACTGATGTTAAAATATTTGCAAGGCAAAAGTAAGAGAAATTAAGGTGCTTATATTTGAGGGAGTGCAGTGCATGTTGGGGGGCGGTGAAGTGACAGATGTGAGGAAGGGCATTCGGGGAAGAGTGAAAAGAGGATGCTGAAGAGGAAAGAGAGGGGGTTGAAGATGTGCAGATGGACAAGATATGCAGAGAAAAAGAGGATACATATCTAACATAAAGCAAACATAATTGAAGGCCAAAACTCCTCCACAGGCCTCAATGCTATTTAATTCACAGACTCACAATTTTCAATGTTAATTATTTATAAGAAATCATTGTTGTTACTCATTTATCTTAAACAGCTAACACCCAGTGACAAAGCCAATCATACTGACATGCTTTAGGCGTATGTCAGTTGCTGTGCCATTTATCTGGATAAAATTACATCTCAGAGAGAAACCAAAATACTGTTCTGATGGCACACTATGGGAATCACAGAAATGTATTTGGCATGTTCCTTTATAGGGAGCACCCACTTTTTCATCTCACTTAAAGACCTGTCTGCACATATTTCTATATGACTGGTTACAGCCAGCAGCTGTGGGCGCTTCCCGAAGTCTGGTTAGAGCATATTTTTCCAAAGTTAATGCTGCATGCAGTGCAAGACACTGGGCAAGCTAAGCATACATTTTAAAGGGCTAAAGTTGTCATGCAGAACAATTTACATATTACAGTAACTGTTGAACAAATTAATGCAAGAAGATACGGGGCAGTTTTTAATGTGTTTAATATTTCAAGACTATACGTTCCCACTGCTTAATAAGCCTTGCTTTATCGCTGCATTCATTTGCTTTAAAATGCACCATTTGCCAATCTTTTTAAATTTCTTTCTCAGGAGAGGGACTCTCCCTAGACCCCAGGTTTGTCCATTGAACTTGTTCACATCACTAACTAGTGTTTTCTATTGGAAAGGGTAGAGCCAAAGCAGTCTTGCTTAGTACCCTAACCCTCTTCAGAAGTCAAACTTGCTTGGCAACCCAGAAATTCTCTGAAATAATGTTTGAGTTTTCTTTTATGAATGCCTAGAACTACTGAATTTTTAGTCCATTTATCACAGATATAGTGCTGAAAATCGCACCAAAAAGATGCCAATTTTTTAAAAATTTCTTCACGGGGGAGAACCCCCCGGAAACCCCCTTATTGCCGTCGGGCTCGCTCGCTCACATGCGTTGATTCGCTCTGCATACGCCTCACCAGTTTCAAATTCCACCAGCCGCCACTGTTGACAAGCATTAATCTCATAATGCCCACACATGTTAACGGAGAGAATTACATATCTTACCCTAATCCTGGAGTCAAACTTTTAGAATACTCTATTGCTCATGTAAATCAATAGAGTTGGAGAATATGAAGTTACAGAACTACCAGTGGATAGTGCTGATGGGTTGTTCACAAGTTGCACCTCTTGGCCATCCTTTTCTGCATAAGCTACGGCACAAGATTTACATCTGCCTCGCCTGTAGCCCCACCACCAGCACTCATTTAGAACTGGTCATTTGCATACCAGGGGCCCGGTTCTAAAACTGTGTTTTGTAGCATGTAAATTAGTAGTTGTACAGGTCACATATACAAAAAGCAATTCACAAACCTACAGCCGGAGACCTCTGACACGTCAATAGAAAACAGACATCCACAAAGGAATAAGATCTTTGTAGTTTACAAAATGCCCTTTTAAAGTTACCAAAGCCCTGAAAGCGTCAAAACAGGCTTAAATGTTCCCCAGTCCAGATTTAGAGTAAGTCAAGCACCACATATGGCCAACCATTGGTACTGCAACACACTTCCATAGAATAAATGGAAGCAGGGAATTAAAATAATGCCCCATAGGTTAGTATTTATGAATTAAGTTAATGTATTTTAATTACTTTATTATTCAAACACACATTTAATTTGATGACTTAATGTGCTGCTACAATTTATTTTATTATTTCCATGTCAATAGTAAACATTGTACATTATATTACATTTATATTGTACATTAAAAGATTTTTTTTATTGAATAACCTTTACTACAATTCCTTATATTTTCCCATAAGTAGGTCTACATTCTAGTGCCTCACATCTGCACAAACAGGTAAAAAAGGCTACTATTAGTAATTCTGTTTAGGAGGCTCCACCACCTCATTTGAGGGGGTAGAGACATACAAGGCTACACCCAGTTGTAAATTCCACTCGGATGTAGTGAATAGCAATGAAGTTACACCTAGGTATGGAAGTAGATCTAGATATGAGTAAATATACACATGTATATTTACATTTGTGAATCTAGCCACAGAAGCTGACTTTGCATATTTTCAGTTTTGGTTTGTGAATCTCTTTATCATCAGACTGTACTTGTTTCCTTATTTTCACCTTTGCAAATGTATAAAATATTGTGGCACACCAGATATATGTCAATGTCAGAGCCCATTTCACCAATGTGCACGCAGGGCCTACTGGGTCCAACAGTGGAGGTTGAGGCCTTTTACTCCTGGTGTCCCGTGGCCCAACCTACTGTGGATCCTGAGCAACTGGGACAAGTACCTCTTTTGAACTTGACTCTCAATGCTAGATGTGAACAAGCAGTCAAAGGCTCCCTTGGGGGTGGGGCGATTGGATCCAGATTAGTGGACAAGGGCTCACAACTCAAAAAGAGTGCAGCAGCAGCAATACATCAATGTCAAGCCAAATACTCACTTTTATAGAAAAGAGAAGTATTTTATTTTTAACTCTTCTCATTTAAAGGAAGATTACGGCATTCACACAAAAGCACACATGTCCCCCTTGAGTTCGGGGCTCTAGTGTTGCAATGGCAAGTTCCTGTCCCACTCTCCTCACAATGTGCAAGGGTTTTTCCCCATTTACTGGTGGCCACATCCAGGGAATGCTTAATTAGGAGGCCATATATTAAGAGTCCACTGTGACTCTTTAAGTCAAGTCAAATGTGTCTTAGAGCCACAGAGCTTTCAGCAGCCAAGTCCCCAGGGACCCGGAAGGCCTGAAACAAGTCTTTCACACTCCAACAGGAGTGAAGCGTGCAGTGTCTTAGAGTGTGCCCCGTCTGCAGGCACTCACAGCAGCTATGGGCCTGATCAGGTGAGTCGACTACATGCAGACTCAGCGGTTACAGTCGACAGACACAGGCTCTCTCTTTTAGTGGCTGTGTTCCAGTATTGATCGAAAGGGGACCTACATGCTTCCTGCGGGGTACATTTCCTGACTACCAACGGGGGTGGTTCTGATGCTCCTATCCTCGATTCCGAGCTGAGGTGGTGATGCTCCCTCTGCATCCTCACTCTCCCTACAGGGTTGGGTCAGTCACAATCCTTGTTGCTCCTTGTAACCTATGGGTCACCACTGCTTACAGTTTACCGGTTCCTGCCTGATCCACATGGCACAAGCATTCCCAGTAGCATGTCCTGGCATATGGAGTTGCGCACAGATGCCACGTAAGGCTTTGGCCCTTATCAAATGGCATTCTTTTCCATGGCAGCCCATCCTGACACAGGGTGTCACCACAATGGTGCTGTTTAGGCTTCTGCTTTTACCGCACTGCAAACTTTTCTATGACTATTTTCCCGGTGGCCCTCTCCTGGAATTTGGGAGTCACCAACTCAGTTCTTCACACAGACAATGACCCATTTGGTGTAGCAGCTGTACTCTCACATCTTGCACCAGGAGGCTACTTGGCAGGGCTCACCACTGGAACTTGCTCCCTCCAACGCTCTGTCCCCTTCCACACAGGGCTCACTGGTCTTGGCAAGCAACCAGGGACTGGAGCCTATTAAGGCATATATGTTCATGTCGGTCTGCTGATAGTAGGAAAGTTTGACAATTGCATATAACTGTAAAGTGTATTTACAATGTGTATCTCGTTTTGATTTCAATGTGTGTATGTAATACAAAGACCAGTGTTTTATACATAGGGTGTGGAGTCTTTTTGTGGTGTACACAGTTTGTTACGAGGGTGGTGTTGTGCCAATACTTTACACTTGGGCCCTGAGGATAAACCTGACTGCTTTGTGCCAAGCTACCCAAAGGTGAGCCTAGGTTATTGGACACATATATTGTACTCATCCTATCTAGAACGGGGGATTCTGACTGGCTTTGATGCGACCCAGGCAGCCAGAAACCGCTGGGTCTAACATATACCATTACAGGCACAGTTGCACTCAGTGCATGTAAACAACACACACAACGTCCAGCGCTGTCACCTCCATGTATTGTACCACCACAGGCACAAATACAGTCAGCACACACAATCACTTTGCGTGCACTGCCCAGCACTGAAGCCTTTATGTATTGTGCCACATGCAGATACACATACACCCAGTACACATATTGTCCATGCATGAGCTGCGCAACACTACACTCTTCATGTACTGAACTCCTCGCAGGTACACATACACCCAGCACATGCATGCACTGCACAGCACTGACCTACTGCTGTATTGTATCCTTCCCAGGTACATATAAATCCAGCGCAGTCACCACTCCTGTGCTGCACAGCACTTCACATCCAACTGATGCAGGCCCAAGAATGAGATAAGCACACAGTAGCAGAACTTTAAAAGTAAATGAGTCTGTAGGCCTCACTCCAGTATCATGTTAAAAAGGACTTGTTCACTCCTACTGCTCTCTACACGGTATGTTGCTTCTACCTCACTTGTGCTGCTTATCTCCTGGTGAATGCAGTAGCCTTTAACCACTATGAGGATAGCACTTTGGTGCCCCTTCTGGTCCAAATAGACCACAATTCATGAGACAGGCCTAGATCATGGCACACACGCATGATCCATATTTGCCAATGGCATAAAACACAGCATTAGAGATCCAGACATCAGTAAAATTGGGCACTCATGGAAGGGGTGCACGCCCATTATCATGAAGTGGACTTTTCCGTCCCAATAGTCAAGAAATATAGGGGCAGATTTACAAGCCCCTTGCGACACTTTTACGCCACCGTTGCGTCACTTTTGTGACACAGCGGCGGCGTAAACAATGCACCACATTGCGGCACATTTACAACGTGACACATCTATGGAGATGCGTCACGTTGTAAGGCCCTGCATCACATTATACCTGCGTTAGGAATAATGTATGCAGGGTGGGCGTTCTGACGCAAGAAAGCCTTGTAAAAGTGATGCAGTGAAATCTACAAGATTTCACTGAGTCACTTTTACGACGCCACTGTGTCAAAACCTTACACCTGCTTGAAGCAGGCATAAGGAGTGACGCAGCATAATAGGAATAGGCATTCCTGAGCATTGCTGGAGTTGCGTAGTGCTTGCAACACGACTCCAGCAATGCATTGCCTTTACGCCAACAGATGCATCACGCATCTGTCAATCATTGCGCCACGGTGCGCCGCATTGTAAATGCGACGCATGCATGGTGGCGCAAGGGTTTTTTTGTGTGACGCAAATTAACTGACGCATCTCTGCTGATATGTAGAGATGCGTCGGTTCTTGTAAATCAGACCCATTGATTGTATGAGTTTAGTGGCAGAATTTAGCAATGATTATAAGCAAAGCTTTTCAGCCCTGTTAACACCTGCAAAGGGGTTTGAGCAGGCACGCTTTGCTTCAGTTCCTAATATACATAGTAAAAAATAAAAATGGAGAATACCGGTTATAAAATAACTGTAAAAGCATGACATTTTCCAGATATTGTATCTGATGTATGAGCAAGCTTTCTTAGAAAAGGTAGTAACGGTGCCTTGGTAAATAAGGCACAGAGCAAACAGTTTTTTTTTAAAACTAAATTTCGTCTCACAATAGATATTTGGAAAAGAAGGTTCAGGGCCTACCTTGTATTATGCAAGTCTTACTCTGCTTCTTTATCGCATACACAGATGGTCTATCCAACAGTGGCCAACAAATTGTTAGAAAATGAATTGTGGAACTAGTATCCAATTGAGATCTGCTCATCCCTCCTTCTCATTTGGTTGCCGCGTAGATTGCTGGTTTGCACCCTCACTGCAATATAAGCCCACTTCTAGCAGCTACACATCCACTCCACTGCATCTGCTCTGTCAGCTGGGGGAAGTGGCAGGGTGGGGGGGAGACATCGGCAGGGTTGGTGGCACCTCCAGTGATGAGAAGACAGTGTGCAATTTGTGTCACCATTGTCTCTTCTTCTTAAATGGCTCCGGAGACAACGCCCAGAGGAGAGAAATGAGTCGAGCTTGCAGCAGAGGGTGCAGACTTCACTTCCGAAAATTCTTCAGAGTAATCTTATTAGATTATTAAAAAATTTTTTTTAACTTCAATTAACCACAGCCTCACAGTGTTCAGGGTGCATATAGCCATACAAATGGCGTGGAGCCCCTAAACAGAAGCATTTGGAAAAAAAGGCTGAAATTCTAAAAAAACTTGAGCAACATTCTCTTCCTTTTGCATTTTGTTTAACAATCATTTCCTGTGGTACCCCGACAATCTGAGCAATTTATTGAAAGACTTTGAGAGGTTTTGCTCGCTGAACCAAGAATAATCATTACATTAGATTATTATGAGATTTTTTAGGATTTTAAGGGTGGTTAGCCAACTTTATTTCATTCTCTGTTCCAGGTAGACTAGAGAGAAAAAGGGTCAAAAGGGGTGAAACTAGCATATGGTTTAACCTGGAACTTTTTCTCAAGGTTATCCCCAAACCTTTTGCCTTCCTCCTGTATTTTTATGACTTCGTTTTTGCTGGCTTTAGGACTCTGGGCACTTTACCACTACTGACCAGTGCTAAAGTGCAAGTGCTCCCTGTGTAAATTTAATGGTGATTGGTTTATCCATGATTGACATATTTTGATTTGCTAATAAGTCCCTAGTAAAGTGCACCAGGTGTGCCCAGGGCCTGTAAATCAAATGCTACTAGTGGGCCTGCAGCACTGATTTTGCCACCCACCTGAGTAGCCCTGCAAACGTCTTAGACCTGCCACTGCAGTGTCTGTGTGTGCATTAAACTGTCAGTTCGACCTGGCAAGTGCACCCACTTGCCAGGCCCAAACCTTCCCTTTCACTACATGTAAGTCGCCCCTTAAATAGGCCAAAGGCAGCCCCATGGGCAGGGTGTGGTGCATTTAAAAGGTGGGGCATGTACTGGTGTGTTTTACATGTCCTAATAGTGAAATACTGCTAATATCGTTTTTCACTAATGCAACGGCTATCTCTCTCACAGGGTAACATGGGGATTGCCTTGAAATATCTTAATAAAACACTTCTGGACTAGGGACATTCAGCCAAGAAGAGGAGCTAGATGCTGTAGGAGGTACTGCCACTATGCATGTTGCTTTGTTTGGCTAGCCTGCTGCTTGCTGTGTTTGTCTTGGCACTGAAAGAACTGGACTTTGCTTCTGTGTCCTGCTTCCAAGGCTCTCCAAGGGCTTGTGCATGTTTGCCTCCTGTTAAGAAGTCTCAGGGCCATAAAAGACTTCAGCTGCCAGTGTCTGGGCTCTTCTGCTGAGAATCCTGACTTGCCAAGTGGTCCCCAATACAGTTCCTGGGACCTTGAAGAAGAATCTGGCAATCTTAAGGACAAAATCCATGCATCGACTCCCAGCACCTGTTTTCTCAACACATCACTGCAAAAGATCAACGCATCACTGCTGTTTGCCCGAAACGTGGTTTCCGATCAGCGCGTCGACCACGGCTTTCACTGCAGGCCCCAGCTCGCCATCAGCACATCAGTAAAATCACTGCAGCATGAGTCCTGAGTACCATGTCAACGATGTCCGTGGCTCCGACGCAGCACCTACGTGCAGCTGAATAATTGACGCAGCACCTGCATCGCCACTGTCGCATTGACACAGCATGTCTGGATTTTTGGTGCATCATCCCTCGTAGCCGACTCTTCATTGACACCGCACCACGGTGAAGAACTGAGGCCATAGGTGCAGAAACCAAAGCATCACCTCTCCTTCCAGTAAGGAACTGGCATATCACCTCCCCTGTCAGTAACGAATTGACGCATATACTCCCCTGCTAGCAGTAAGGAACCTTCGCATCACCTCCACTTCCAGTAAGGAACTGATGCATCAACTCCCTGTGAAGTAAGGAATCAGCACATCGCTTTGCTTTTCTGGTGCCTCACCTCCTCTGTGGCTTGCACCGTCTTTGATTTTTGATGCTATAAGGTACTTTGTGCTAAAACAAACGCATCCATTGATTTCTAAAACTAAATTTGCTTAATCTTTTAAAAGTGATATTTTTAAATGTGTATGTTGGATTTTTGGTCTTGTTTTATTCAGATAAATATTGACTATGTTTCTAAACTGGTATGGACTCAGTTTATAGTGTTTTCACTGTGTTACTGCATGTGTGTGTACAAATGCTTTACACATTGCCTCTGAGATAAGCCTGACTGCTCGTGCCAAGCTACCAAGGGATTGAGCATGGGTTATCTCAGCTGTGTGACTCCCTAACTCTGACTAGAGTGAGGGTCCCTACTTAGACCGGGTACAAACCACTGCCAACTAGAGACCTGTTAGACCTGGCATCCTTGGCATGGGTCTCCCTTCCATTTTTTTCATAATGCCTCCACTGTTGTCGATATGTTTTTGCTGGACTAGATGCTCATGGGCACTTTGCCGCTGCTAATCAGTGCCAAAGTGCAAGTGCTCCCTATTGTAAATTGTGATGTGAATTAGTGACTCCATGTTTGGCTTATTTGAATTAAGGTCAGACCCTAGTACAGTGCACTGAGTGTGCCCAGGGCTTGTAAATCAAATGCTGATGGTGGGCTTGCAGCACTGGTTGTGCCACCCACAGAAGTAGCTTGTAAAGTGTGTCTCAGGCCTGCCATTGCAGAGCCTGTGTGCAGAATGTGACTGCCATGTCGACTTGGTAAGTGCACCCACCTACCAGTCCCCAAACCTTCCCTTTTCTTCATATCAGACACCCCTATGGTAGGCCTACGGGCAGGGTGCATTGTAAGGATAAGGTGGGACATGCCTGGTGTGTGTGGCATGTCCTAATAGTGAATTACAGCCATTTTTGTTTTTCACTATTGCAAGGCTACCTGTTCCCCATAGGCCAGAATGGGCAGTTTGATTATAACATCTTATAATCCTAAACTGACTCAGGGAACTAGGTAGAAATTCGAGTTTAGTATGCCTGAACTCAGAATGATAAAATACATCTTTTAGTGAAGTTGGTTTTAACATCCTGTGTTTGAAAATACCACTTTTAGAAAGTGGGTATTTTCTTGCCTAACTATCCAGCCTGCCTCTGCCAGCTTGTGTATTGTGTGTCTGGTTTGTGCGTGACAGGGGCTGGGGGTGGCCACAGGAGACACGGTGAGGCAGCCCAGAGCTGAATAGAGAGATCTGCATCCAGAGTGGAGGGAGGAGTTGCATCTGGGTCTGAATAGGGCTGTGCCTGCCTGCCACAATGCTGGCTCCACCCCCTGCCGGGCGTCTGAGTACCCTGCCCCACATTCTGAAAGGAAAGAAGGAGTCATGTACACAGAGTGCTCCAAAGCTGCACAGAACTGGTTTCAGCTAGGCAAAGGCCTCTCTGCCTCCAGAGAACAAAGAGAATCAGGGTATAAGAGGGGCACCCAGACCCCAGGAAGATTAGATCACTTTTGGGAACAAGAAGAAACCTTTGCTGAGGAGCGGAACCAAGAAGAAACTGAGGAGAGACTATCCCTAAGCCTGAAGTGCTGCTTGGGGGATTGGCCTGCAGTGGTTTGCCTGACTGCCAAAGAAAGGAGAAAGGAACTTTTGCTTTGCTGTGACTTTCATCAACTTGTGAAGGATCTCCAAGGGCTTGGAAGAGAGCTTGCCCCCTGATCGAAGTCCCAGGATCAGTGGACTTCACCAGCCTTGTGAATTGCTGCTGGAAACGCTGTTTCAGTGGCTACAGGCTTAGGGAGCTGTGACCGACTCTGACGACCGGCTCGGTGTCCTGTAAGCACCGCATCGAAGCACCGTCTCGCCCTGCAATGCACGGCCCTGGTCTCACCGACTCTGTCAACGAGCCGCTGCCTGCACCGCATCGAGGGACAACGTGTCCTGCAACGCTTCGCTACGCCGAAACGAACTGGTCCGACCGACACGGTCACTGCTGCTGAGTTCAAGTCGTGTGACCGCACCAGAGTTGGGCAGCGCTCGCACGCTTCGCGACGCACCGCCCGACTCGCACCGCTGTCCGGACTGATCGACGCCAGTCCCCGAATCCGGCTCCGTCGCCGCACCGCAACCTGCCAGCACCGCATCGAAGCACCGTCTCGCCCTGCAACGCACGGCCCTGGTCTCACCGACTCCGTCTCGACGACGGCAACGAACCGCTGCCTGCACCGCATCGAGGGACAACGCGTCCTGCAACGCTTCCATTTTGCATCGCGACCGCGATGTACAGCCATCCGGCTCGCACGCCCGTGCCTGCCGCTTCAAGTAAAGGTACTGTGACCGAGTCTGTCTACGCTGTGTTGGCCCGTCTCGACGCGGTCAGCTGGATTTGTTAGACTCTGTTTGTTCTTGACATCGCCGTAGCCGGAGGAGGCTACCGACTCGCACAGAACCTTGAATTAAGCCTTTTTGATCAGAACTAAGCATTCTTGACAGTATTGTGGATTATTTTTGTCGTTTATGGTCTTGTGATAAATCTATATAAAGTATACCTATTTTTATAAATATATAACCTGTGTGGTGTCCATTTGTAGTGTTGTCACTTGATTACTGTATGTGTTCACAAATGCTTTACACACTGCCTCTGAACTAAGCCTGTCTGCTCGTGCCAAGCTACCAAGAGGGTGAGCAGGGGTTATTTCAGGAGTGTACCTACTTTCCCTGACTAGACTCAAGGGTCCCTATTTGGACAAAGGTACCTACCTCTGCCAACTAGAGACCCCCAAATCTAACATTGTTGGTCAGCGGTGGGGATTCTGGACTTGCATTTGTGACTCATGTACAGTAATTGGTGAACACTACTTAGTGAGTGCAGACCAAAACGCAACCACATACTCTTTGATAGCATTTTTTCTGGGATTTTCTATTTTTGCAACTGCCAAGTTTAATCACCATGGAGAAACCAGCATCAGTAGCCTCTGTTGAGTGTGATTGGGAAGAGGAGAGGCTAGAATGCTACACCCTCAAGCAGCTCAAGCATTTCTGCAAAAAGTTTAAAGTGTCCATGACCGGGCTCTCCAGGAAGGAAGACCTCCAAAAGGCGCTGAGGGCCTGGGTCGAATCAAGGAGTGCCCCTGTGGAGGGGGCTGAGAATGCAGAAGGGCAGCTGGAGGGGCTATTGGGTCTAGGGGCTGGAAGACCACCTTCCCCAGTAGGTAGCAGTGTTTCTGCCAGAGGTCTGTCTCCAGAAGAGTTGGAGGACAGGAAAGAGAGTAGGATGCACGAAATGGAGCTGACCAAGCTCAAGCTGAATGGACAGTTAAAATTTGAAATGCAAACTAGAAAATTAGCCCTAGAAGAAAAGAAAATGCAGTTTGAACATGAGAAGGTTTTGAGGGAGTTGGAATTGAAGGCCAAAAGCTTAGAGATTACTCCCTCTGGTGGCAGTGTACCGCCTGTGCCTGTTGAAGCTAGGGTGTATATTCCCAAAGATGTGGTGAAGGAGTTTTTTAAAAATGATGACATTGGGCAGTGGTTCAAAGCCTATGAGGTTACCATGTCTTCCCACCGGGTCCCTGAGAAGGATTGGGGAGCGGGGTTGTGGGGGCGGTTCCTGAGTGAAGGGCGGGATACCTTGTTAGATTTGCCCTCTGAAGTCTATAATTCATACAGCCACATGAAGGATGCTTTAATGACTAGGTATGGTTTGACCCCTGAGCTTTATAGGCAGAGGTTCAGGAACTGTAAGAAGATTAAAGGCAGTACCTGGGTTGAATATGTGACATTTTTTTGCAGACCCTTGGATGGTTGGGTAAAGGGTAGCAAAGCGACTGATTTTCAGGCGCTCTTTGATTTGATTGCATGGGAGCACTTGTCCAGTAATTGTTTTCCTGAGCTACGCCAGCACCTGATTGATAGTAAGCTGACTAACCCTAGGCAGCTTGCTGAGGAGGCGGACCGCTGGGTGAGTCCCGGGTCCACAAGGGTCACGTGGGAGACTCCGCCAAGGGTGGGCAGGGTCCCCAGCAGAAGAGTGGGGGACAAGGGTAAACAGAGGGAGTTCCATAAAGGGCCCCAAAGTAGACCCCAAGGGAACCAAGGGAAAGGTTCCCAGCCTCCCCTGAGAAGAAGCCAGTGGCCCTGACAGGCCCCCTGTTCACCAGGGACCACTGGTGTGTTACAAGTGTGGCGCCCCTGGCCACAAGGCAAACGATCCTCGTTGCCCTTTGCATGGAAAACCAGCACCCACTGGTGCAGTCCCCTGGCAGTTGGCTAGTGTAGCCCTGGGGGAGGAGTGGGGTACCCAAGGTGGGGGGGATCCCACAGTGTTTTCCCTTGTCTCATTAGGAGACTCTGAGATGGTCCCTAGGACCCAGCTGCCTGATAACACTAAAACATACAGGCAGTGGGTGACCATCAATGGCCATAGGTTGGAGGCTCTGAGAGACACAGGAGCCAGTGTGACAGCTGTCAAGTGTCACCTGGTGTCTAAAGAGCAGGTTGTCCCTGATGCATTCTATCTGGTTGTTGCCGCTGACAACACAGAGAGTCACTGCAAGGTGGCTCAGGTTCCCTTTGAGTGGGGGGGTCTCGGGTACTCTTCAAGTAGCTGTGAGGCCAGCCATGCCTGTTGACTGTTTGTTAGGGAATGATTTGGAGAGCTCACCTTGGGCTAAGGTGGAGCGGAGTGCGCATTTAGAAATGTTGGGCTTGCCTGATTGGGCATGGGTGACTACCCGGTCAATGGCAGCTAAAGGTGTTCAAGAGGACCTGGAGCCTGAGAGGGAGGCCCAGGTGCCTGCCGGAGAGAGAGGAGGCAAGGGGCGTGGGAAACCGGCCCCCAAAGTTCCCACGGTCCAGGAGGAGGCAGACCCTGAGGGGGATGCCCTGGAGCCTACAGGGGAACAGGTAGCTGAACTGGGGGACCTACCTGAGCTGACCCATTGGCAGCAAGAAGGAGGACCCTCCAGGGAAGAGTTCTGCGAGGAGCAGAACACATGCCCTTCTCTCGTGGGTCTGAGGCAACAGGCCACCGACCAGGCAGCAGGTGATCAGTCTGGATCACATTGGATTTACTGGAAGAATGGTCTCCTGTATTCAGAGCCTAAGGTTGCTGAGCCTGGGTCAGCCTGTGTGCTGGTGGTACCCCAGCGCTTCAGAGCCTTCCTACTGGGGTTGGCTCATGATGTACCGTTAGCAGGACATCTGGGGCAGGACAAGACCTTTTGAAAGGCTTGTCACCCATTTCTATTGGCCCCAGATGCGCAGGAGTGCCGCCACTCACTGCAGGACATGCCAGACTTGCCAGGCAAGTGGAAAGAGTGGGAGGAAGCAGAAGGCTCCTCTCCAGCCATTCCCTGTGGTCAGCACCCCCTTTGAACGGGTGGGTATTGACATTGTGGGGCCACTGGACCCCAAGACAGCCATGGGCAACAGGTTTATCCTGGTCTTGGTGGACCATGCCACCCGGTACCCTGAAGCCATTCCTCTGAGGACAGTGACGGCCCCAGTGGTGGGACGGGCACTGATGGGAATTTTCTCACGTGTGGGATTCCCTCAAGAGGTGGTGTCTGACAGAGGTACCAACTTCGTGTCCAAGTACATGAAGTCCCTGTGGCAGGAGTGTGGTGTAACTTACAAGTTCACCACTCCTTACCACCCTCAAGGAAATGGGCTGGTTGAGAGATTCAACCGGACCCTCAAGGGCATGATTATGGGTCTGGAAGAACCCATGAGGCGTAAATTGGACATCCTCTTACCTTGCCTGTTGTTTGCATACCGGGAGGTGCCACAGAAGTCTCTAGGGTTCAGCCCCTTTGAGCTCCTCTATGGACACCCGGTGCGAGGACCTCTGAGTTTGGTCAAGGAAGGCTGGGAGCAATCTCCCAGGAAACCTCCCAAGGATGTATACAGTTACATGCTGGCCTTCAGGAACCAGACTAGGCGTTTCAGAGAGCTTGCTGAGGCAAATCTGGAAGCCAGCCAGGAGGAGATGAAGCGGTGGTACGACCAGAATGCCACTCTGGTCGAGCTTCAGCCTGGTCAGAAAGTGTGGGTCATGGCCCCTGTGGAGCCTTGTGCGCTCCAGGACAGGTGGACCGGCCCTTTCACGGTGGTGGAGCGCAAGAGTCCAGTTACCTACTTGGTGGACTTGCAGTCTCCCAGGAACCCCTTGCGGGTCCTGCATGTGAACCGCCTAAAGCCCCACTTGGAGAGGTCCCAAGTGGGCATGCTCTTAGCTACAGATGATGGGATGGAGGAGGAGACCGAGCCTCTTCCTGACCTCCTGTCAGCCCGAGAGCAAGATGGATCAGTGGAGGGAGAAAACCTCTCTACCTCCCTCACACCTGAGCAGCAGGGTGACTGTCGCCAGCTGTTGGGACAGTTCCCTGACCTGTTCTCCCTGGTTCCCAGTGTCACTCATTGGTGCGTCCATGTTGTGGACACTGGGGACAGTCTTCCTGTGAAGCACAAGGCTTACAGGGTGACTGACAGGGTCAGAGCCTACATCAAGGAGGAGGTCTCCAAGATGTTTGCGCTAGGGGTGATTGAGTCCTCTAACAGCCCTTGGGCCAGCCCAGTGGTCTTGGTTCCAAAGGCTGCCGCACCTGGTGCCACACCAGAACTCCGGTTCTGTGTGGACTACAGGGGACTCAATTCCGTCACCAGGACTGACGCCCACCCCATCCCCAGAGCTGATGAGCTCATAGATCGGTTAGGGGATGCGCGGTACCTCAGCACGTTTGACTTAACGTCTGGGTACTGGCAGATCGCCTTGACTGATGGGGCAAAAGAGAGGTCAGCATTCTCCACACCAGATGGGCACTACCAGTTACGGGTGATGCCCTTTGGGATGAAGAATGCTCCTGCCACCTTTCAGAGGTTGGTCAACCAGGTGTTGGTTGGACTGGAGGATTTCAGTGCCGCCTACCTGGATGACATCGCAGTGTTCAGTGCCAGTTGGGAAGAACATCTGCGCCACCTCTGGGAAGTGTGATGGCGCTGCTGAGGGCAGGCCTCACAATCAAGGCAAGTAAGTGCCAGATTGGGCAGGGTTCTGTGGTGTACTTGGGACACCAGGTTGGGAGCGGCCAGGTGGCACCCCTCCAACCGAAAATTGATACCATTCTGGCTTGGGAGCCCCCAAGACCCAGACAGAGGTGAGAGCCTTCCTAGGACTCACCGGGTATTACAGGAGATTCGTCAAGGGGTATGGCAGCATTGTTGCCCCCTTGACAGAGCTGACTTCCAAGAAGCAGCCCAGGAAAGTGATTTGGACTGACGCCTGTCAAAAAGCTTTTGACACCTTGAAGACTGCCATGTGCACGGCGCCTGTGCTCCAGGCACCCAACTTCTCTAATGAGTTCATTGTTCAGACGGACACTTCAGAGCATGGTGTAGGGGCTGTTCTATCACAGATCAATGAGGAGGGCCTAGACCAACCTGTAGCCTTCATCAGTAGGAGGTTACTTCCCGGGAACAGAGATGGAGTGCTATTGAGCGTGAGGCATTTGCTGTGGTCTGGGCACTGAAGAAGCTGAGACCATACCTGTTTGGGACTCACTTCCGGGTTCAGACAGACCACAGGCCCCTCAGATGGTTGATGCAGATGAGGGGTGAGAATCCAAAGCTGTTGAGGTGGTCCATTTCCCTACAGGGGATGGACTTTACGGTGGAACACCGCCCTGGTACAGAACACGCCAATGCTGATGGTCTGTCCAGATTTTTCCGCCTTAGTGATGAGAACTCCCTAGGGGTAGGATAGTTCTCTCCACATTTCAGCTGGAGGGGACACGTGTTAGACCTGGCATCCTTGGCATGGGTCTCCCTTCCATTTTTTCATAATGCCTCCACTGTTGTCGATATGTTTTTGCTGGACTAGATGCTCATGGGCACTTTGCCGCTGCTAATCAGTGCCAAAGTGCAAGTGCTCCCCATTGTAAATTGTGATGTGAATTAGTGACTCCATGTTTGGCTTATTTGAATTACTGTCAGACCCTAGTACAGTGCACTGAGTGTGCCCAGGGCTTGTAAACCAAATGCTGCTGGTGGGCTTGCAGCACTGGTTGTGCCACCCACAGAAGTAGCTTGTAAAGTGTGTCTCAGGCCTGCCATTGCAGAGCCTGTGTGCAGTCTGTGACTGCCATGTCGACTTGGTAAGTGCACCCACCTACCAGTCCCCAATCCTTCCCTTTTCTTCATATCAGACACCCCTATGGTAGGCCTACGGGCAGGGTGCATTGTAAGGATAAGGTGGGACATGCCTGGTGTGTGTGGCATGTCCTAATAGTGAATTACAGCCATTTTCGTTTTTCACTATTGCAAGGCTACCTGTTCCCCATAGGCCAGAATGGGCAGTTTGATTATAACATCTTATAATCCTAAACTGACTCAGGGAACTAGGTAGAAATTCGAGTTTAGTATGCCTGAACTCAGAATGATAAAATACATCTTTTAGTGAAGTTGGTTTTAACATTCTGTGTTTGAAAATACCACTTTTAGAAAGTGGGTATTTTCTTGCCTAACTATCCAGCGTGCCTCTGCCAGCTTGTGTATTGTGTGTCTGGTTTGTGCGTGACAGGGGCTGGAGGTGGCCACAGGAGACAGGGTGAGGCAGCCCAGGGCTGAATAGAGAGATCTGCATCCAGAGTGGAGGGAGGAGTTGCATCTGGGTCTGAATAGGGCTGTGCCTGCCTGCCACAATGCTGGCTCCACCCCCTGCCGGGCGTCTGAGTACCCTGCCCCACATTCTGAAAGGAAAGAAGGAGTCATGTACACAGAGTGCTCGAAAGCTGCACAGAACTGGTTTAAGCTAGGCAAAGGCCTCTCTGCCTCCAGAGAACAAAGAGAATCAGGGTATAAGAGGGGCACCCAGACCCCAGGAAGATTAGATCACTTTTGGGAACAAGAAGAAACCTTTGCTGAGGAGCGGAACCAAGAAGAAACTGAGGAGAGACTATCCCTAAGCCTGAAGTGCTGCTTGGGGGATTGGCCTGCAGTGGTTTGCCTGACTGCCAAAGAAAGGAGAAAGGAACTTTTGCTTTGCTGTGACTTTCATCAACTTGTGAAGGATCTCCAAGGGCTTGGAAGAGAGCTTGCCCCCTGATCGAAGTCCCAGGACCAGTGGACTTCACCAGCCTTGTGAATTGCTGCTGGAAACGCTGTTTCAGTGGCTACAGGGTTAGGGAGCTGTGACCGACTCTGAGGACCGGCTCGGTGTCCTGTAAGCACTGCATCGAAGCACCGTCTCACCCTGCAACGCACGGCCCTGTTCTCACCGACTCTGTCAACGAGCCGCTGCCTGCACCGCATTGAGGGACAACGTGTCCTGCAACGCTTCGCTACGCCGAAACGAACTGGTCCGACCGACACGGTCACTGCTGCTGAGTTCAAGTCTTGTGACCGCACCGGAGTTGGGCACCCCTCGCACGCTTTGCGACGCACCGCCCGACTCGCACCACTGTTCTGACTGATCGACGCCAGCCCCCGAATCCGGCTCCGTCGCCGCACCGCAACCTGCCAGCACCGCATCGAAGCACCGTCTCGCCCTGCAACGCACGGCCCTTGTCTCACCGACTCTGTCTCGACGACGTCAATGAGCCGCTGCCTGCACCGCATCGAGGGACAACGCGTCCTGCAACGCTTCCATTTTGCATCGCGACCGCGACGAACAGCCATCCGGCTCGCACGCCCGTGCCTGCCGCTTCAAGTAAAAGGTACTGTGACCGAGTCTGTCTACGCTGTGTTGGCCCGTCTCGACGCGGTAAGCTGGATTTGTTAGACTCTGTTTGTTCTTGACATCGCCGTAGCCGGAGGAGGCTACCGACTCGCACAGAACCTTGAATTAAGCCTTTTTGATCAGAACTAAGCATTCTTGACAGTATTGTGGATTATTTTTGTCGTTTATGGTCTTGTGATAAATCTATATAAAGTATACCTATTTTTATAAATATATAACCTGTGTGGTGTCCATTTGTAGTGTTGTCACTTGATTACTGTATGTGTTCACAAATGCTTTACACACTGCCTCTGAACTAAGCCTGTCTGCTCGTGCCAAGCTACCAAGAGGGTGAGCAGGGGTTATTTCAGGAGTGTACCTACTTTCCCTGACTAGACTCAAGGGTCCCTATTTGGACAAAGGTACCTACCTCTGCCAACTAGAGACCCCCAAATCTAACAAGACCCCATTTCTAACATATACCATACGCCAATAAAGAAGATCACAAGATCTCAGAGTAGAAACACAAATGAGTCACTTATTGGCAACACGTCTTCTAAACAGCAAGTCTTGGTTCTATGAATTGGGTATTATGGTCCCCAAAGTACCTAGGCAAAGGTATCCTTTTACACTATGTCACAACAGAAACACACAAGGCCCATACTTTCAACATGGCGTGGATACACTTAGAAAAGTAGGCCTAAATGGAGCAAAACGCCCTAACACAGGTATGGTATTAAATACTCCCAATCTACCTTTCAAATGGGCACCTGATCATGTTTGAAGTTGTCCTAATGGCTTACTAATTGATGGCGAACATAAGTGAGGTGGCTAGCAAATTGGCTAGCACAATGTCTCTTACTATATCACAGGAGAGAATGTAACATCTTTAGAGCCCTTTAAAATATATTCCTGGAATATTAATGGGATTCAAAAACCATCTGTCATATTTATATAAATCTTGCAGGGGAGAAAATAAAGAATAGTTCTGTGAGATAAGGGGTAAAAAGGCCCCGATCCCTTACTGGCCGTTATTGAGCAGACTCTTGTTGCAATACTTGCCCTTGACAGGGGGAAACCCCTAACCCCCTAATATATAGACGAGATTCAAAGTGGTTGTCAGGGCAAGACTGGGTTCTCATACTCTTTCAGGAAAGAATTCCAATCAAACAAGGATTCATTTTGATGGTTATTTATATTGGTGTTGTCACTCTATCCGTGAGAGTGAGTTAAAAACAAACTGACAGCCAACACGTGTTTCACCCCTTTACACGGCCATCCGGCCTTGGGCTTCCTCAGGGCGTTGCGAAATCATAGAAGAAACTGAGTCGTCTGTGAAGGAAGATCCTGAAATTTCTCGTAATATCGGGCGTAATGCCGGTCTGGTCAATCTCGATCTGCAAATGTGGTGTAACCGCATTTGCAGATCGAGATTGACCAGACCGGCTGTCAGTTTGTTTTTCACTCACTCTCACGGATATAGTGACAACACCTATATAAATAACCATCAAAATGAATCCTTGTTTGATTGGAATTCTTTCCTGAAAGAGTATGAGAACCCAGTCTTGCCCTGACAACCACTTTGAATCTCGAGAAAATAAAGAATTATTAAAAGCTCTGTCCAAAATGAGTTCAAATGTTAGATTTCACTACATATTGTCACCTATCGTTCTAATAGGGGCATAAAACACCAATTTGTTCTGGTTTGATGAACAAGGGGACTGGGTATCACTCAAACACAGATATGAAAGCTGGAGGAAGAAATGTTGAATGTGATCTGTAGTCTGGGCTTGCAGCCCTTATTTGTCATCTCACAAAGGATATGCCCCTGCATCACACTAACAGATCTGCATATCAGCAGGCATTTTTGATTACACTTTGATCTCAACGAATCTTTTTATGACTGTGCTTGATTTTGAAGAAGTTCCTCGACTTGGCAATGACCACTTTCCACACTGCAGCGGTTTTACTCTCTAAATGAGACAATAATTTGACAGGCAATCATGAATGAATTCAGAAATTGCATAGAAAAAGGAACAAGTACAAAAGCCACAAGTCAGTGAGCTTATCTAGTCAAATCTTTTGGCTCAGCTATAAAATGTCTTTTAGGAAAACTGTTACTCAGCTGGCACCTTTAACTCTTTCCACCCTTGTAGCAGTACAGTTAAGCACACTTGAGAGTTAAAAGCAATGAAGCATGTATTATATAAAACCCTTAGAAAAAAACAAAGAGCCATCAATAATTCTACATAAATTCAAGAAGTGCTCCAAGCAAAGAACCGACATAAGATGACAATCTTGAATGTAACACATGCAGCTTATGATAAACAATGGCTAGAATTATTTGAGGTCTGCAAGGCCTGTGACTCTGAAAAGCTCTGGAACTATGTTACCCAATGCCTTTAGGATAGGGCAAGAAGGGAGGCAAATTTATTCTCTCTGAAAGACCAGTTAATATATTAAATCTCCGTATGTTTCTAACAACTCCTATGCTTTTTCAATTTCTTAAAGTAAAATGACCAATCATTCACTTGATATCACAATTGTTAATGTCATGAAAACCCTGTCCCTACCACTCAGAAAGAGTGTGCCCGGACATTACTGCATCCTAGTCACCATATTTAAGGCAACTATCCATTTTTTGGCCAATTGGTTAGACTAACAACACTTTATGTAAACTGCATTTAGACATGCTCCATGCCAGAGAGTTGGGGAGGTTCAATCTTATTGGCCATACACAAAAAGGGCAATTCTTTCCTCAGCTAATTACAACATCATAGCCCTTTTAGATGTTGAGGGAAAATGCTATGCTAAGATTTTTTACAAGAGCAAGGGGTCATTGGTGAGGCATAAAGGCTATATGTGGCTCTCTCTAGTTTGATACATTGAAGAACCAACACCAAGGGCCTAATGATTTATGCAGCTTTCATTGATTTTATAAACACATTCGATAGTGTGGGCTGCTATATTACTTTGTGGAATACATTGTATCATTGAGGTAATTAGCCACACTTCTCAGGGGCTTAAGTTAAACTGGGACCTACAGCTGTTACTGACCTAGCACAAGACACACCTGCTTGAAGTGATTCTTCTAAGAACATCAAAAAAAATAGCTGGGTTGTGCCAAAGAGTTCAAGATGCACAAATGCAGAAGGCAGTAGGATTAATGTTGGAGGTATTGTAGATACTGAGAGATTGCCAGTGGTTAGACTTATTGCAAGCATTCCTCCCATCGCCTTTGGTGTGTTTAATGAGGATAATGCACACATTTCACCCTAACACTTTCAGGACAAGAGAAGGTTTCATGCTTCATTCCTGCAATATATGTAACAATATAACTGTACTCCTGTCACTACTGTAGCTAGTTAAAAAAAACAAAGAAGAAGGGAGTGATCCTCCCAAGAAAACATTGCAATGCTATATATGGTATGGGACAAGCTTGTTAATTTCTCTACTACACTACAGGCACGACTAAGATAATAAAACACAATTTCACCATTTTCATTACAATTGGAATATAAATGTTCTGCCCAATTTTGGAACTTCTTTGTCATAAATATGGCCCCGGAGAGCTGAAGGAAGTCGGTTCTGCAATTTCGAGTCAAGCACTGAATGCCATGCTACCCAGAGACTTCATGAAATCTAGCATTGGCTAGCAGGAATGCTAGTCTCAACCATTGTAATAAGATGATAGTGCATGTAAATACTCCCTAATGAGTAGGATCAAAATTACCTATGGTCATCAAATGCTGACTATTAGTGTTGGAGTCTCATTTAAATAATCCAAACAGTTGTATAGTTGTACAACAGAGCAAGTATCCCCAGCATGAAAACAGCAGCCTAGTTCTTTATTTTGAACACTAACTGTGGAGGCCCTTTCAATTACATCTGCTCGTCACTTAAACAAAGAGCCACAATACATATGCCAGACGGAAGACTTTCAGGTCTATCATCATTTAAAGGGAGCCTGATTTCCTTACAATAGTGGGTTTTAGTCTAACAAGTGTGCTGTTCTCAGGAGCCAGGAGTGTACAGGTCCACTGCAGCCATATTTTACTACCAAACTGGCCAACATTGGCCCTATTTTGCTTATTCACATTAGGGCCCATGGCACCTTTGCTATGCCCAGCTACACATACTGATGAATGTCAGACATATAAATGAAATAGTATACACTATACTGTGGGATCAAATCAGCGTAGAGTTTTAAATGCATATTGAAGAGACGGAGGCAGGGTTGAAGCTTGAAGAACATCAACTAAAGATTTTGAGGAATAGAAACTAAGAAGATTAGTCTGTGCTTTTGTTTGCAGATGACTGGCCACAAATAAGCAAGCTCCTGTTTTAACAGGAGTAAATGCATAAGAGTGGGCTTGAAGACATCGCTATCGTCCCACAACCTCAGATTTCTGCACGCATAATTTCAAACTTTTCACCAGAGTGTTCGTATTCACTTTGATGAGGCAGCTGACCACCTGCAACACGGATGAATCTCCTTCTCGATTAAGGCATCAAATTATTTGCGTGTCATTAGTCTCATCATCATATTAAGGATTTTGGTGGTCATGTGAAGAAATTTCCTGGGGGCCTCTGTTTGGAACAACTTTGAACTTTGTTACCCATTTTCTGCTAACCTCAGACTTGTGTTGCCAAATATTATTGACTTATATGTAAAAGGTTGAGATGCAGAAATACACAGAAGTGAGCACGATTGAAATTCCACTTTCCCAGGTGCCCCTTGGAAGGTGGGGGTCCTGGGAAACTGTCCACTTTGTCCACGCCGTAAAACATCTCTAATTAGCGTAAGTGTAAAAAACGACGGCGCATATGGTGATTGGTGAGGTCATTTGAAGTCCATACAGGCAAAAAAAAAGAACTGGTGCAGAGTGGGAGCCTGGTTTTGCACCACAAAAAAGAGATGTAGAAAGAGAGAGGATAGGCAGAAAAGAAGCAACATAGATCCTGTCTGAAAATAACATGTTCAGCCACTTCTGGACAAAGCCCCTAAAGCTGACATGGTGTAGACATATCAACAAGACTAAGTGGTCAATGGTGTCAAATGCAGCTGACAGTTCCAATAAAATCAGCCCGCAGCCCCCAGACACTGCTGCGTTGTATCACCTCATACGCCGCAAATACAGCACATTATTGAATCGTGCAAGTGTTGAATGATATTTATTGCAAAAACATCCAGAAAGTAGGTGTTCATCTTAACCTAAAGAGCAATCTACAGAAAATAAATGAGTCCTTTAAGACCAACACTGTTTGCATTTAAACCTGTTTTAATCGTTGACTAGTTTTATCAAATGTTTTGCAGCATTTGTGTGCAGTTGTTCAATTTGTCACTTTTTTATCTTAGGAACATTACACTCCGTGCAAAGAGAAACAGCCATAAATTATAGGTTTTGTGCTGTGTATTTGTAAAAGTGGCCGAAAAGAGTAAGAAACTTTCTCGCAAGCTACCCATAGATTTGAGTGCCATACACAGCTTCAGGCTAGATAATAAAACAGTAAGCACTCTCAAAACGCTTGCGTTCATCTCAGCTTCAGTTTTATTTTTATTCATGTCTGGTGGACTAAGAGTGGTTGTAAGTAATAGCTAACTTCCCAAATGTCAACTACAATAAAGGTGAGTTGAAATTGTAGAGGAAATTATGTTGTGTCCTTCATTACCTGTGACAAGTCCGAAACTGTTGAATTTTATAAGTTGTTTTATTGCATTCATTGTTGAGTTTATCTAACTGTATATAACACCGTCCCCAGACCCTTAAAACCCTGAATTATCCCTTAATACCACCCTTCCCTGAACACTAAAAGCCCTTAGCTACCAATCCCTGAACTCTACCTATTCCTTATTATTCCTTAAGGTTACCCCCATCCCTGGCTGTAACAGAGCAGCAAGAAAACTGAAAAAAGCCACTTTGAACCAAACTTTTTATTATATCGGGTGAGCAATGCTAGTAAGCCTGCCCCGTCCTACAATGCATTCCTTTACCCTTACATCCACTCATCTATCCATCCATCATGCCACCCTTTCACCCAACCACCACCCTTCTACCTCTCCATCCATTGTTTCCATCTATTTAAATCTCATCCATCTATTCATGTCATCCATACTGGTAGACAGTATAGTTAAATAGCACTTGGTCTGGAGAAGCACAAACTCAGAATTTAAAACTTAACACCATAGTTGGGGGTTCTTTTTAATAATCAGAATTGATTTTTATCCAAATTAATCCCTTTTCCAACATTAGGATAATGAAGAAGGGGGGAAAAATCATAACACTCTCATCTATATCTTGCAGGTTGCATGCAGCTCTTTGATGACAGTTAATAGCTCACTGTTCAATGCTAGGATGTTAACTTATCAACTGCATGTAACAAAAGGATCTCTCAGATAAAAGCAATGACCCACTGATCTATTTAAATTATATGCACTTTGTGATCTGTATGTTACAGGTTCTTTGCAGTAGGTATATTAACCCTCTGCGCTACCCTACCATAACTCATAGCTTTTACTAGACAAACCTCCAATCTTACTGTAGAAAGAGAAATAATCACGGAGTTATCTTGACACTTTTTATTGACGGCTGAAAATTGCTGGAGGCCAGGAACGCTGGCACAAGGTGCTTTTAAAACTATTATATACTTGCAAACACGACGCCCCCACCGGAAGTCAGCACCTGGTGCGGTTGCACCAGTTGCACCACCCTTGAGCTGGCCCTGTTTGGACGTCCTGACTGTGAAGGATCTGCCTCTCCTTTTAGCAAAACGGGGGACAGTGAGCAGGTGCTGTTGATTCGATCGCAAAGTCCGGGTCTGGTGATAGGGGATGAGCCTTGCCCTGAGATAGCCCGGTCCTTTACCATGATAGGCTCGGAAAGCCAGGGTTAGTGCCTTGAATTCAACCCGCCTGGACACTGGGAGCCAGTGTAGCTGGCTCAAGTGCGGCGAAATATGTTTTCAAAAAAGGGACCCTACGTATTAACCTTGCAGAAGCGTTCTGAACCATTTGTAATCTGTGGGTCAGATGAGCTGGTAGCCCCAGGTAAAAACAGTTGCAGTAATCTAGTTGGGATGTAACCAAGGCATGGATCGTAATCCTAAAACCCCATACTAGTCCCCACCCCCTTCCTTACTTCACTGTAAATGCACCTCTCAGCTTTAACAAAAGGATGCTCCCTTTCCCCTGCTACCAGCACACTTATCTTTGCCCTATAAGGCATGACATTTTCAGTTTTTTCGAGCTACATTTTATTTTTCAGTAGATGAAATGTTTGACACAACTTTTTTTCAATCAATTTATTCCCATAATGTTCTGTTAGAAAAAATACAGAACCCAGGTTTACCAACATATTCTTGCAATGCAGCTCAACATTCAAATTTACTGGGGTGCAGGACGAAGGGGCAAATCGGCTACCGTGAGCAATGAACGGCCAAGCATCATAGGACAGAGGAGTGTTTGCATTGTCTTGCATATGATTTGTAGGGTTGTATTGAAGGAATACACTTAGAGTACAAATTGCTATGTCTAAAGCACCGTAGAAGGGTCATATGCACTACAACACACATGAAATGCATCAGTTTCTAGAGTAAATCAATGCACTTTCCCTAGTTTGCATCTGCTTCCACTAAGTGTTAGTTTCTGGCACAAAGTCTGTTCAGGGTGTCAAACCTACAGGGGCTTACGCTGGTCCTCTTCAGTAACATTCTCCATAAACGACAAAAATCCAATCAGTAGAAGTCGAGATATGAATTTTTAAGAAGTAAATGCAAAAATAGTGCTTTAAAGTCAATAGTTCAAAAAGGTTACTTGAGGTCGCGAGGGACTAGGGTGAATCCAAAGTTCAGACCGACTGTGATAGAGACTCACGCAGGTCCCGCTGAAAGGTACCTTATATGGAGCAAAGCATCGACACTGAGGGCATGATGCATCGATCTTTTCCATGCAGTTGGGCCACTGCGTCATCATCGAGCTCCATTGAGATTCAGGCAAAGCATCGTAGTCAAGCCGTGTAGAGTGTCGTCATTCAGCCGCGCAGGATGTAGAACCACTGTCGTCAAACAGCCTCTGCATCAGTGATGCATCGGCTCCGATAGGTGCAAAGGCGACAATGCATCGATTTTGTAGCAAAACAGCTGCAGAACCCACGTCTGAGGCCCAAGACTGGAGGGGTGCCTCAGGCAAGGGTAGGACTCACAGAGTCCAGCAGCACAAGCACCAGCAGAATTGGAGGAAATCTTTTGTATCCCTGAGACATCAGAAAATAGAAGACAAGCCAGCAAGCCCTTGGTGTCACTCCAGGTTCAAGTTAGATGGGTCAAGTCCTTGTCCTCAGCAGGGAGAAGAGCAGCAGGCAGCAGGGCAGCTCATCAAAGCAGAGAAGATGTTCCTCAGAACAGTCAGTCAAGGCAAAGTGGCAATCCTTACAGCACAGCAGTTTCTACTTCAGCAGAGTTTTTCCCAGGTGCAGTAGTGTACTGATTTGTTAGGGTTAGAGCCCCAGTACTTATACCCAAATGTGCTTTTGAAATGTGGGGGGGGGGAGGGGTGACATCAAAAAATCTCATTGAAGTGTGCAGGTCCCCTTTCCTTCCAGCCCTGTCTGCCAGGCTATCTGTATGGGGTATTAGTCCTTTGTGTGGGGGCACACCACTGCCTATTCAGATGTAAGTGTGAGCTCCCACTCTCCCTTCCTGCCCAGGAAGGCTATCAGAATGCAGATGAATGAAGATGAGTACTCTGTCACTATCACCCTTCCTGTGTTTGTGGCTGTCTAGAGGCAAGGCACAAAGTGTAACTGGCTCCCAGCCCAGACGTCTATTGGAGACAGGCTGCACGACACAGAGCAAAGTTAAGAGCAGAGAAATGTCCACTTTCTAAAAGTGGCATTTCCAAAATAGTAATGTCAAATCCAACTATATCACTAATGAGGATTTATCATTACCATTACAAAGATATGAAACATAATTAGCTACTCCTTTCTAAGGGGAAGGTTGGAGACATGAATAAATCCATGGGGGCTATTGCTAATTAAGCCCACAGATTAGGTACTTGGTCCCCGGGTGTTATTTTAAAGCTTTATCAATCCTTCTGCATCTCTACGGTCTTATACGGAAGCGAGGTTAGGAGGAATATCGCGACTAACAAGCTACAGATCGCACAAAACAAGTTCCTGAAATGAATCCTGAAGGCTCCTCAGGGTACCCTCTCATTTTCTGTACACAAAGAATTAGGAGTTAATCATATAACTGACCTGGTGGCAGAAAAAGCCTTTGCTGTGTTGGGTGAAGATTTGGTCTAGCATTGAGGCAAATTTTAACCATCTGATCATCTTAGATTGCCTGTCACTAGACAACGGACTCAAAATCCCTTGGTTACGGGACATTAAAAAGTCCCTCACGGCCCTAGGCAGGACATATATTTTCCTCAAACACTACACAGTCAAGCCTCAGGATGTGACCATAGTAAAGGAGTTATTTTTTAAATATACTATGGCTATCAGTGAAAATAATGAGCTTATTAAACCAGCAGTGAGAGGGCATGTTCTTTTAAAGTCTGTACAGGGTATGGAGAATTATCTTTCTATTTTAACAAGTGTTTCTGATCGATTTTTAATAATGCGTTTTAGATTTAATCAGCTCCATCACCTCCTGGCATCTCTGGCTGGATGTGTTTTACATCCAGAGGAGACAGGCCCCTGTGGCTGTGACAAAAGGTCTCCACAGGATACCCTACATTTTGTCCTTCTATGTCAATATTTTACTCATCCCAGGAGATTGTTTCTTAAGCCCCTTTTAAAAGCTATGAGATTTAAACACGTTTGTGTCGCCTTTATGTATCTACAGCTTCTGCCCAATGACTACACACTTCTTGCAGTCATCAATTTCTTGAGAGCAGTACTTAGATCCATAAATTCTAGATGTGTTTGATCGCTGGACTTTGCACAATATTTTGAATTAATTTTAACTGTAATGATGATGTGTTTTATTGCAATTTTTTTTAATCTGTTATGGTTGTGATTACTTCTGAATAAAGATCATATATATATATATATATATATATATATATATATATATATATATATATCCAGGTATACTGCTTACAGGCAATCACCATCATCGATTCAAAAGCAGGCGCGGACCACAGTTCAGTGCTTATTTTTTGTTTATTTCATGTCGGCCATTACGCGTTTCGGTCCTCCTGGACCTTGATCACATGACAACGCTATCTGACATTTTACCCCTTTTAAAGTGACAGTGCAGTAATTTGTGGTTCCCGCCTTAAAAGACACTAAAGACATACTACCCTTAGGTAACTTCTTTTTGTAAAAACCAGAGTTTCATCTCCACATTGAGTTAATGGCTTGGTTTTTGCTAGATTGATATAAAACATTTTTAAATATCAAAATAATGGAATTGCCCTCACATACAATATATGGGGATTATTAACATTCAATAATTAAAATAAAAAATCGAATATAATAAATATTAAATACCATAGCAGCCATATCTACATCAAGGAATTATATAATAACAATGTTAAAACATTAAAATTTGTTAAAACATGATTTTTAAATTTTCTTATACATAGCATTCAAATCATTATTGCATAATGCAGCTAGTTCATTATATTTAAACTTGGTACTTTTAAGTTACTCTTTGGTTTAATACTAAAAATTGCATCCTGCCCAAGGCTCTCACCTAATGTGTGAAAAAAAGTGCTAGTGCTTGAGTGGTCCAAACTTAAAGAATTTTGGGTTTGACCTATTGTGACCTAAAAAATGTTTGTGTATAAAACCATCTCCTGATGTGTATAAAAAAGTATGTTAAAAAACCATTATGATTTTGGTTTAGGTCAGACTGGCAGCCTCCTTTGAAATTACTGAAACATATATATTTCTAATCATAAATTACAGCTTAAAAGTGTGTTAAGGAATTTCCAATGCTAGCCTTTCAGAGGAGTAGGCATCACAATACTGAAAAACAAATGTAGCTGTTTGTCACTACCTGGACATGTAAAACTCAAAAGTACATGTCCTACATATTACTTACACAGCACCATGCCCTTAGGGTTTCTTAGGGCCTACCTTAGGGGTGACCTATGTGTAATAAAAGGGGAATTTAAGGCTTGGCAAAGGGTTTTAAGTGGCAAGTCAAAGTGGCAGTAAACTGCACACACAGGCCCTGCAAAGGCAGGCCTGAGACAGGTTTGAAAGATTACTGGTGTGGGTGGCACCACCAGTGCCGCAGGCCCACAAGTATAATTTAGATTACAGGCCCTGGGTGTATGGTATACCACTTTACAAGGGACTTATAAGTAAACTAAATATGCCAATCAGGTATACACCTATGTCACCATCTTTTAGGGGGAGAAGAACATGCACTTTAGCACTGGCTAGCAGCGTTAAAGTGCTCAGAGTCCTAAGGCCAACAAAAGGATATAGCAAAAAGTGAAGGTAAGCAGGCAAATTGTTAGGGGAAGACCACCCTAATGGGGGCAGGTCTTATAAGAGCCACTTGGAAATGTGGAATGCACTCCCTATATTCGTAACAGCCAATGTAAACACTGATATTCCAAGACTTTCATAACACTTTCATGATCTTCCAATCTTTTTGGCTAAAAGAAATAGAAATTAGCTTTGCTTTCTGTTTCTTGTATGGAGTCTCTTGACATGGGCCTTAGTCGCTAACGTAGAACATATATTTTCAGAACATTCTGGAAACATTAATTGACTGAGAATTATATAGTTTAAAATGATGAAAGTTCCAGAAGTGGGGGGCTTGCCAGAAAGAAAAGCCCATCACTTCTGGAGGAAAGTTTGAAGCAAGAGATGATCAAAAGTCCAAGATCGCTACTGTATTGATCTCTTATACAACAGTAGTGGTAGCTATTCTATTAAATATATTTAGCAGTCTGCTTGTGCCAGAACCGGTAGATGATACGGCATGATTTAAAGAGAATTCCTCCTATATAGTGATTAGTGAGCCAAGAAAGTTAACGTTTTGCAGAAAGAAATGTTATTTGCTAGACAGAATGAACCTTAAAGAGTCACACCACAGAATTCTGCACCTTCTGCACCCTATGGATCTGATGTGGTGGGAGCAATGCATATAACAAGTTAAAACAATGCAACCATGAGTTGATGATGATGTCTATAACCATGGATCTCTGCCCCATAGTTATTAAGGGAACGATGGGCCTCCATTTTTGGCCATAACTATGGGGGATTTTTTCTATATAAAAAATTATGTATTTTAAGGTTTATAGATATTTACTCACATTCTCACTGAAAATAGAGCATTGTGATTGACTTTCCCTATTCACATTTTATGCATTTGGTCATTTTACTTTGTATCTATTATCTTGACAGATAATGTTTTTTTTAAATAATTTTTTATTTATTCTTTTATTTTTTTAATGTTATTACTTACCTGCAATTTAATGTCTCATGCAATATAATGTCTCCTAATGTAGCTGCACTGAAAACGTATTGGTGATCTAATTAAATTCTATATAGTGCTTGTGAAGTAATGACTACTAGTGTTAAGTCTTTGATTTAGTGGGGGTATCACTTGTGGGATGTTAGAGAATCACAAGTAATCCTCCAATATATACTGGATCTCATAGCGTTATAAATCATCCCAGACTCAAAGCTGTCAATTAAAATTAATGTATGCAGGTTCAAAATTAGTGATTCTGTAAAACATACTTGTATATTAAGCTGGGACTTCTGCAAAGAAGGTAATTTTTTAGAAGATGTTTTTGAAGAAATATTTTTCACATTGAAAATCATCAATTAATCTGAAATACAAATTGAAACACAGTAAATTAGGACAATGCAAAGTAGCAACAGTGGTTCTTCCTTTTGATACAGGAAAGAATTATCACATGCCTTCTTGTACTGAAATGTGGCATTTGTATGGCATATGATTTAATTTACTTGATAAAAATGTATTTGAAAGTCTCTATGTTCTACTGTTGTTGTCTGATGTAATCTAAGAGTTGTATAACTGATTACATTAATAGAAATGGGACACTCTTACTAAGTCTACCTAAAATAATTTACTATGCACCAGTTGTGAAATTTTAGGTGGCACGGGCTTGTTTTAATCATGCTGGGATACTACTAAGTTGCGATCACATTTCTGATTTACTTAGAATTTACAAATAATCCATAGGTACTCCATGGGTACGCCTGGAAAGCTGCTAGTGATTCAGCTTACGCAAGACTACTCACATGCTTAAACATTTACAATTTCAGAAATGTAGCAAATATACATTTCCACATTTCCATAAGCATTAATGTCATGCAGCAGTGCTTCAGCACTAAGAAACAGTAACTTTAAAAATTTTTAAAATGGGTAATATATTTTCTCCATAGAAAACAGATGTTTGCTTCCTTGTCCAAGTCTGAAAATGATTTTATTCAATGCCCTGATACAAGGAAATCTGGCTGCGAATCTACTTGCCAAATGTTGGAAGCATAATTTTAGATGTAAGTAAAAGCAGTGATAACCAAGAAACAAATGCTAAGGAATAGTCATATAGGATATACATGTGTTTCACGCTTATAGTTAAAAAATATACAATAAAACTGTTCAAGGCTTTGAGCTATTTTCAACAGTACATAGATATTGTATGCTATTATGTGTTATGCATCTTTCAGTAACACATTCAACAAGTGACATAAATGCATAGATCAATAACTGAGGCAGAACGGCCTAAAACAACCAGATATAATGACAACATGATCACATTGTTCTCCAATATTTTACATTGCATTTATCCTGATTTGAAAACATGTAAAAACATTACTGCAGCACAATGTAGAAATACTGATATTTAAATTTTATTTATACTGATTTGAAAACGTAGAAATTTCCTGCAGCACAATGTAGGAATAGTAATATTTGCATGAAAACCAGAAAATAAAATATTGAGTTTGCATGCATGCATGAATGTATTGGTATGTTCTAAAGCAAGGTCCCAGTAAGGAAGTTCTGAAGCACTGTACAGCAGAGAGGTGAAGACTAGCCACAGGGGGATGTGGGAATATTCAAAATCGTGTTCATTAGTACAGAAGGGTAGGTAAGCTTCCGGAGATGGTAAGATGTTTAACTAAGACTGTCAAGCTATTCTTTGAAGATGTTGGTCTTTTCTAAAGGACTGTTCTTGTAAAGGTCAGGTCCAACTTCTCTAATAACTCATATAACACTGATTTGTTCAACAATGTAATACTGTTGCCCTATTTCGTCAACTTCAAAAAGTAAGACTTTGATATTGATGAGAAAAGAATCTCTTACAACTCATATGTACCTACACTTTGAGTTACTTAAAAAGATTTTACGTGCATGGAAGGACAATTGGAATGAGGACACATTAACAATGTTACAATAAATCCAGAACAAACTCAATGTGTTTTATAGAGAGCTATATAAATATCACCTGCATGTATATCATACAAACAATGGACTAAGCACATCACCAGAAATGTCTGCAGTTTCTAAGTGCTGTAAATAACAGGTGTTACTTTTACCCACTCATGGTACTCAATTTACCAACCTGCAGGAGGATGGACTCTGAGTCGCCTTGCAAGGATTTTTTCTTGTGACAAGCTGACCACTGCTATGTTTGAGTGGCAAATATTCAACTAATCAAGATTCCCCTCTGGCTAACAATCATCATCAGCTACATACAAAGTAAGCTGCACAGCCCAGATATTTGTAAGGCCTACCAATAATTGATGTGAAATAACAAGTTCTGATTGAGGACTGAAAAGTCATTCAGCATATTGAAACAAGAATGGTATAACTTAGCAGTGTCATGGGGGGGTCAAACATAAATATCATAAGCAAAGTAAAGTATGAATTAACAGCACAGTCAATCGTAAAGTCGTTTAACGTGACCTTGAGTCCTGATCTTTTTTGGGTACAAATATCAAAAGTGAAGAAGGCACAATAAACCATTTTGCAAGCTTTCATGTAAGTAAGACTTTACAACTTAGAGGAAATTAATAATAATATAGTTGCACTTAAAAAAATAAGCCACTATTAAGCTGGATGAGGAGTACATTATCATTACCACACAGTATTGGATAACTACCAGAAGTATAATGGTGATCATGTTGATGACAAAGATATTGTTTGAGTAGACTAATTAATACATAGATTGTACCTATTCAATCAAAGAATTCAAAATGTAAACTGTACTTAAGAGGCTATAATGTCAACATGGCAAGATATAACACTTTCCTATGATCACTATGAACATCAAATGAAACGTGCAGTGGATAATGGTGAGACATCAACTGTTTGAATCACTTCAGAAGTTTTCTTCACTCTCTGTGGAATTTGTTTTTTTGACCCATACATGATCAAGGAATTTCAAATGTGTCACTATTCAACAATGCACACATATTAACAAACGTTTGTTCTCACAACAGTTAGAAGATAGAACAAATAATTATTAGCATAATTCATACATGATCTAATATATAAGAAACCAACACACTCCTGCCTTCTTCTCAGAAGTTGATTTATTCTTCCAGCATTCCTCATAACCATTTAGCACAGACTATAACCATATGCCCAGCATTACCACAACATAGATACATCCCCTTTCACTCAAAGTACCCCTCGCAGCTCCAACTTGCACAGGTTCCTCTTGAAACAAAGAAAACGTTAGACGTTAGAATTACTTCTTTCTTTGTCTAGCTTGTAATCTATGTACAATCAACAGCACTAAATCGGTATGTTCTGTATATGAAGAAGAACATTGAACACCAATCAATCATCCTTAATTTATTTTTAAAAGGTAATTTAGGCTGCTAATTGATGAAAATGAGTCACACGAGTGAACACATAAATTCCTCTTGTTATATATTACACAATGCTTACTCATCAGGATACTCCCCGTAAGGACACTCAAACATATATGTAAAAGCTTAAATGATGACTAGGTCTGAGTGAAATTTGAATTATGTCGGTGTAATTGGTGTATTTTTAAAATTTTGTGTAACAAAATGTATGTGTGGTTACAGAGATTACACCATTACACCATGTCACATCTTAAAAATACAGTTATTGGAAAAATCAGATATACAAACAGGTGGAAACATGCTATACAGATGGAATGTAACCCTGGGCGTAGTTTGCGTAGTCGCGCTACACGTAGCTATGCGAAGTGTACTTTGCACTACGCGTAGCTACGCAAACTGCGTAGTGCGGTAGGGAAATGCTGTTCGCAATGATTGCACAGTGCCGTATGTTTGTCCGCACTGTGCAATCATTGCGAACGGCATCATGCACAGTGCATGCGGTCGTTTTCTGCCGCTCTAGTAGATTTCCGCCCAGGCCTAATGGAATGTTCTACATGATTAAATGCTAATTCATAACACACTGGGTAGAGCCAATAAATGCAAAAGGAAGGGGTAGTTTTGAGTAATAGACACAGTGTTTTTAAGTCAATGAGCAGAGAAATAAATAAAAATAATTAATTGAAAAAGCTACAGCCAACTTGCTTTTCATTTTTGTTTGTATTGGTATTTTTCCTTGGTTTTCTATAATCTTTGCTGCAACGTTTTTGTATCAGAAGCGTGTACAGGGCCTTTAAAAGCACTCATAATTTCTTCCAGCAAAAGAATTACTTTGTATCTGAATAGGGATATGTTTAGTTCTATTCTGATTTGTGTTTAAAAGTGAATACTTATCTTACAAATGACAGGATATTGTGAAATTCATTAGAAATATTGTGGAACATGTTCCAAACAATTGGCAAAAGTTTAAACATCCAATATTCATGCTCCTTAATATAATATTTTCATGTTTTACTCGCAGGCTGACAATGTATATTCAACCAACCATATGCAAGCTGACTATCAGCTGGTGCGATCTGTAGCACAAATGTTTTTATAGGAATAATTGATATATTTTAAAGTTCACAGCTGTATAATTATATATGTAAATAGCCCCACATCTTAGGAGTTCTCATAAAATCTTGCGTCAGGGTTATTCAATGTACATACCAGTGGCATATCACAGCCCCCGTAGCCCACGCAGTGCGGGGGAGCCCCCAAGCTCCAGGGGGCCCCCTCAGCAAGTACTCCGGCCGGAGAGCTCCTGATTGAGACCGGAGGGGGCCCCTCCTTGTATCTTGCAGGGGGGCCTCCTCAGGTTCCGTTACGCCACTGGTACATACACCTATCCGAAAAATTCACTTTGTGTTTTTTGCAGTACAGAAAGAACACATTGGTATTAAAGAAGGGACTATTTAAAAGTGTTGATCTGTTTCATAGTATTGAAATCTCATGGTTGCCAATACAACACCCACTCATGCCACAGGGAATGTTCCCTCATTTATCTGGGTCCACAACACTCCAATTAAGAGTATCCCCCTTACCTATGAATATTCTTCCATAAAGGATTTCCAATTAAGCTGTTGAATGGATGTTCTGAATAATTGTTACACCACAAAAACCATTCTACATGACAGTAATTGCATAAATATTTGAGAAAGGTTAGATAAGTGAACAGAGGGAGAAAGAAATATTGAGGTAGCATTTACAACTTGAGAGTGGTATTAGAGAAGTGGTTTTACATAGACATTCTTCTTGCTCTGGATATGCCAGACAGCTTAATCCCAAGGACTGCAGTCCTATTTTGAGTGTCAAGATATCCTGAGATGTTCTTAGTTGTGTTGGAAGAACATTCCAAGTATTTGCTGATGCACCTGAGGAACGATCCAAATATTCGCTGTTGCGCCTAAGAACTTTTGTTCATGTACATCTTGTGAGAAAGTACCCCTTTTTCGTGTGGTCGCCCCCATATTTTGTAGGTTGGTTCAGCTGTTTTTTTTTAACTTTCCGCACTGGACCAGCTTTCCAGTCTAAAATGTGTGCTTTGTCCTCTATAAACATGACAGAATTGGCTAACCTGTAAATGGCATATCTAACATTTGGCTAAGGCCACAGTATGTTGGTTAGGATAATACACCAATGGCATGTAAAAGTAAATGTTGCCTACGGATTGCAGATTGTCCTACATATTATGCAATCCGCTAGTTTTACAAAGAAAACCAGTGGTGGCTCGCAGAGGAAATGCTGTGGGGCGGGGCAGGGTGGGGGTAGTGGAGTCGGACATATGACGACAAGGATTAAAGTAAGTAAATAAATAAATAAAACTATTTACCTTGCGCTCGCTGAAAGGCCAACTCAGCGATGCAGTGAACGCTAGGTATATAGTTTTATTTCTTTATTTACGTACTTTACTCCTTGCCGTCGTATGTCTGACTCCACTACCCCCCCACCCTGCCCCACCCTGCCCCACCCTGCCCCACCGCCCCACAGCATTCCCTCTGCGAGCCGCCACTGAAGAAAACATGGATGGATTCAGATCCACACATGTAGCATGACTGCTGCAAATTTTTATTTTTAAAACTTCAAGCAAATTTGTCAAAGTTACAATTTTTGACAGGAAAAAAGCTATGTTTAAATATTGAATAAGTCACCTCAAGTAATCCTTAAAGCCTAAAAGGTATGATGCCTAATATTTAAAAGTGATGCATGCATGAAGTTTGTGTTGGCACATTCCTACAGTGACTAGCCTCCAAACGTTATTTTCGCTGTAGAGGGTTGTAACTAATCCTATAAGGAAAACTAAACTGCAAATAAATACAATTTTTGCAAACGTTTTGGAATAAGATAACGAAATGATTCAACCACTTTTCGAATATTTATTAAAAACCCAGTTCAATGCTGAAATTGAATTTTTGATAAAAATACAGCAAACGTATCCTTTAAGAAGTTACACACTGCCTGCCTGAAACTCCAGTGGACTAATTACCATTAGCCTGTCAGCAGCTGCCCCTACTAGTCGTTTGCAGGAAGACCTGGGTGTCAGATATGTGCCTCAGCTCACGGAGGTCAGCCATGGCAGGTTCAGGAACTTCATCAACTTTCAAGGGACTAGGGAGAGGCCTGCCTGTTGAAATTTAGGTGTAAAAGGAGACATGGGGAAGAGACGCCCTTTGAATCCAGGATACAGTATAAGCAGCTTGGCACCAGCCAAGTGGATGGAGGAGCTAGTCCCAGAATCAGTTTGGTGTGGTTGAAGAGTAGACGACTGCTCGTTTCCCTAGACATACCCCTGCCTGAGACACTAGCCCACTCCAAGAGCAGAGGGGCTGTTTTATGCTGTACTCATCCTAGAAGAGTGCATTGTGGGATAGTTTGATGGGTCAGCTCTCGATTGTACCCAGGGCAAAGAAGTGAACTCCAATGGTCATGAAGCTGACCTGCTCTTCAAGTTACAGAAATACAATAAGAGGCCTTTCCTGCAACTGTCCAGCTGGCAACTGGACCCACACTGGACTCTGTGACAAGGATTGTGGTTATTACCTTAGGTGGGCACCTACCTACCATTTCTTACACCCACATTAAACACTGCCTATACTGGGATCAATTAACAATTATTCACAGATTTAACTTCCTGATTCACAATCAAAATTGTGTGAAAGCACACAAAGAGATTTGCACATCCTTTAGTGCACACTTTTACACTTTTTTCCAAGTCAATATCCTTCCAAGAGTATGCCAAGAAAGTGGCACCAGACATAGGTTTCGCGGCGTACTTATAGAACTGTACGCACAGTGCACTTCTGTATTAGGAAATGCAAGTGCAATCACGGAAGAAAAAACGTTTTCCGCTTGAAGAAACTCCTTCGTTTATACACTCACCATGGTACAAGGTGTTCCATTCTCACTCCCACACAGAAGGAGATTTTCTCCTAGGTTTTGCAGGAGTAAACCCCATGGTGGGAAAGGGTGGGGAGCACTTTGTGAAATCCTGCAAACTGACATGTTAGTGGGTGTTCACAACCTTATGAAGAAAACCATGCCTTGTTACGCTTACTTCCCCCCTTTGGCATGGTTTTCACACCTACATAATTGCAGTTGTGGTGCGGAGTTAAACAGGTGTATAAGAATTGAAGCCTGTTAGGTATTCTACTTCTGTCAATACCTTGTTGTGTAAAGACGACCATGTTCAGCGATAAATATACGTTCATGGTATAGAATACCCATGTGAATTGGACCTCTTGTGAACTGGAGCCTGTCTGAGTAGTTTGTACTGCAGGAACAATTGTATCATATATTGAGATAAATGTAATTTAGATTTAATGTAATAGCTACATTCCTTTAGTCCTAAACAGAATACCAGCCTGGTGACGTTAACAAGTTTACAGCTTCACCTCTTCAATAAACGCATTTTTCTCTCAGCATTGCACAAATTAAAAGCTGTAAATGAATATAATAAATAGAATGTTTCAGCTCTGTTACCTTGTTTAGGAAACCATTTCATTGGTGTTCACATGGCCAGTGGTATATCTTGTTTTGTCCCAAGCTCTGACAGTTGTAGCAGCAAATCATGTAGATGCCAATAATCTGAAAAAAATAAACAGTGAAATACTGACTTTAAAAAATCAGTCACTTATAATATATGATTGTTGTCATTTTACATAATTCCCTAAAGATGAACCTTTTAAGAGAAGCCAATGATTTCATAGAACAGATGTCTAAAAAAAAAGCCTATGCAGTTTTGAAACAAAGAATTCAGCTTAAACAGAGTTCTCACACCTAATAATTCATTCCAAGATCAAATACTGCATTCATCTCAAAATAGAATTCTTTGCTAATGGCGGGACATATTCACCTTGGAATTATGACTCAATAATTGCACTCTGCTTTGCTTTCAGAAGACACATCATTTTTAAAGTCAATATTGTATAGTTAAGGGCAATATTTGTTTGAAAAGCATTTTTTTTCATGTGCTTCAAATAACGTAGTTTAAGTAACGCCAGTACAAATCCCAAACAAGTGCTATTATTTTCATCTCTCTCTCTGAGCTGGCAAAGAAAAGAGATGGCATCCATTTTGAAGCATTGGAATCCATTTCACAGCAATGTCTCACGACAGCGCTCACATAAAATTAAATGTTTAGCAACAACTATCTTGTAAAATTCAGATCAAATTCATTTTAAACTCCACACTGCTATAAATTCAATGATGTCTTTGCGTGCTTGAGGGAAAACAACAACATGTATTGAATACATTATAGCTAGACAATGAATAACTATGTATCTTAAAATGAAGGCATGCTGCTAATTAATTGTTACAATAGTCTGCGAGTTCTAGCCCCCCCCAGAAATCGCTCGGAGAGACTTGATTTTTTCAAAATTACTTTTTTCCGCATGAAAGCACGCTAGATTTTGACACGAGTTTACGTTTCCTCATGATTTTTTGCAAGGGTTACCAGAGGGTATATTCTAGCCATCTGAAGGGGTGCAAGTAGCATCTGGCATTTATTGTTATTTTTGGACCTAGGTTTTAATCCCATCTTTGTCAATTGGCTGCAAATGGAGTGAGTCTAGGCGGAAGAAAATGTACATTTATGAAACGTAATGCGATTGGAAGAACACTGTGTTGTGCAATTGTTTAAATAAAAAAGAAAACGTAACTAGCAACTTAAAATACAGAATCACCTCTCAAAGCTCATTAATAATGTGAGGCGTTCCGTTGTTCTCGGATTGTCGTTTCTAAGTCAACCTCCCATTGATGTGCAATGCTCCCTTGCTCCTAGTGAGGTTTGTGCTGTACCAAAACCCTACATGCAAGTTCACTTCTTGCTGAGGGTCAACTGAGGGGAGCGGCAGGTTTGTGTTTAGGGACAACTAAGATCGTTACATAAGCCAACAATCTCAGAGACATGGATCTTGTTCACATATTCCTATCCATGTCCTCTCTTTCTTTGTACTGAGGGAGGGTCATGGTAGTCACAAATCCTATTAACCTTCACAAGTCTCCTTGTCCCATGTCAGTTAACCACTTTCATCAAAGGGAAACCTTGAAAAACTGCCATGAATGGTACTTGCTTTCGAGCCTGCGTATTGTTGGGGACTCAAGAAAGGTGAATAATGAGTGATGCCAAGAGATGTTGAGAATGCAATTAAAGTCTGATTACTTGCGAGTAATCGTCATTACTGCTAGTCCTATTCATCCATGTCATTCGTAGTGAGGTGAATTCCACCTCATTGTGACTGAAAACTCCAGGATATGCTGAAACCGAAAGCCATGCCCATCCAACTGAGTGATATAAAAAGGATGGCACTCCTAGAATTCTCCTAACATGCCAAGCCTAGAAGAAGGACACAGTGCAGGGGTGGGAAAGTGTTCCGTAATGACTGGGATGAGGATATATAGGACTAGGAGCAATAAAGATTATCCCTAAATAATCAGGACATTATTTCAATTTAAGAACTCATTTAATAGGTCCACCGAGCAAGCCAGATTTACAGGGTCCAACCGTAGGGGTTGAGGCTGCTTTCTCCTGATGTCCTGGGCCCGATCTGCTATGGGTCCTGAGTAACTGGGTCAAGTGCTACCCCTTTCAGCACTTGCTTCTCAATGGTAGCATGGGTCAAGCTGTCCAAGGGTCTTCAAGAGGGAGGGAGGCAGGCAGGCAGGAGAGGCAGGTGTAAGGCATATAAAGGCTCAATACTCAATGTATACACAGTAATGGCAATAGGATAATTATCCCACCAAGTACTTGCTTTTATGAAAAAAGGAGTATTTTAATGTACACAGCCTCTTAATGTCAGCATGCTAGCATCGCCTCAAGTAGCTCCGAATCTAATTGACCCACAACTCAGGCCAATGAAATAACCGAAGATCACACGTGGCTGCCAGCCACCAATGAAATTTGCCTCATAAACGTTCAAACGTCTAAGCCTTCTTCTCTATCAAGGTTCCCTGGTCCACAGATCCCGCCATCAATCTGAGCCCAGGTCCACTGACCTGTAACTCTTCCTGGAACTAAGGATACCTTTGATGTAATTTAAAATTTCCATTTTTCCCCAAAACATCTGTTCTGGGAAAGCAAACAGGAATCAGATGATTTAGCACCCACTTATACACCTGTTAGTCACAGATATGAATTTGGGAGCAACTAACTCAGCCTTGATTTGGTTAGAAAAGAGACCAATCATTTTAGCACCAAATACAATTCCATTTGTAAACTGTGCAATATAAACAGCTCTTATAGTTGTTAACAGTAGCGGTCCGTGGTAGGAGTGCCGACCGGGCGGTGACGTGGGGCGGGGGAGGGGCAGGGTGGGGGGTAGTAAACCGCGGATTACGGCCGAATACAGGTAAGTAAACATTTAAATAAATAAAACGAATTTCGTTGCGCGCACTGCATTGCATTTGGCGATGCAGCACTCACAACGAAATTCGTTTTATTTACTTAAATGTTTACTTACCTGTATTCGGCCATAATCCGTGGTTTACTACCCCCCACCCTGCCCCTCCCCCACCCCACGTCACCACCCGGCCGGCACTCCTAACACGGACTGCTACTGGTTGTTAATAATATTATATGGAGAATTTCTTTTGTGTCTGCATTAAAGCTCAATAACCTTGCTAAAACTATAGAAGAATCTGACGATGGAAGATGTTCTTGGTATGTTAACTGAGCAGGGGTCCATTGCTTCAAAGGACCTGTAAACACCAAACACTGGCTGCAGCCAGGACAGCTGATTTACTTGGCAGAATGCTCACCACACCCATACATGTTCTTGGATCAACCTGGCATAATAGTACACTTTTGTTTTGCTAGGGTACTTGTAAATTATATAGTAAACCATTTATTCAGTTCCCAAGACACTGTCATATCTGAATCTAAGTATGATGCAGCAGTCCACAGAAAAAAACATATCTGCATTGCTTGTGGCTGGAAACAGCTCTTGCATTGTAGAACTTAACTAGGGGGCTGGGCAGAACATTCCACTACATTTGTATTGCAATCCTTATCTGCTGTTGTTTTACTGCAGCCAATATGGAGTTTAAAGAATGAAGGATATCATAATGGCCAAACCTCAGTCAGAACCACCAATCCAAGAACCCGTCACCCAATCTATCATAAGCAATAAACCAGCATGTTGTCAGTATTCAACAGGATGGCGAACAATAATAGTTAAACACATGTAATGAACATTGAAGACAAACAAAAGAAGGAAATTGAAAGTATATACAGAACATTATAATAAGTTTTGCTAGAGAAAGTTGGCCTTTTGATGTTCCTGGAAGCTAGTGATTGAGGACTGGGGAAAGAGATTCCAGACTAAAGGGACTTCACTGGAGAAAGACTGTCATTGAGAAGTGAAGGTTTTAAACCTGGGATTTTTCAGAAGGAGAGAATTGTGACTATTTAGATCTGCTTGTCAGCAAAAGTCTTGAAGAAGTACGGCAGGTAAGGTGGAGTGTTGCATTTATGGCTTTATGGATAAGACTGCAGATTTTACGTTTAATTCAGGCTGACATAGGCAACCAATGCAGTTTGCGAGGTAAAGGGAGAAAGTATTCAGATTTACTAGCAGAGTGGACTAACCTAGCTGCTGAGTGGAGTAGCTCTTTGAGTAGGGACAGCAATGCTTGAGGACCTCCAGCGAATAGTGAATTGCTGAAATCAAGTTCTAGCATGACCATTGTATGGATAGCCATTATAAAGGAGGGATAAGGGAATGATTGGCTATTACACAATAGCTGTTGCCATATATATTGGCAAAACCAAATCCAATAGGTCTGTGCCCCGGGGTCATAAGCAAGACCTATTCTCCTTGCCAATGCTTTCTATGCCTAGTTCTAAATAGGTGTGTGATTTACTGTAATGTAAGTGCCTTAGACAGCTGTTGAAGTTGATAGTATCCACTGCACAGTGACCAGAGATGAAAGGCTTCTGGTCTTGAAGAAGTCAGACATTCATGGTCTGACCTACTTCTTTCATATTAGGGGGCTGCTGAAGAAAACACAAGTTCATTAATCTGGCAAGAACTAAATGAAACTTATGGTCAGTAAATTGCCATATTAGGTGAACAGGTAAATTATTCCACAGTGTCAAAATGTCTAAGTGATGGAAGTTAAAATGTATGGCAGTTTTAGTTGATCTTTAGTAACCTTCTGAAATTAAAAGATATCTGCCACTGACTCTTCCGCCCCATGCAATAAATGTCTTTAGTGCTTTAGATTTCAACAAATGGAGATTTTAGATATACTTGGCCATTTTCACAATATGGTTTCTGGCAATATTAACTGTAGACTGTACGGTAAGATAGTGTGGTCCCTCTGATTGCTTCATATCCAGACCTGATGTCATGTTTCTGGTCATATAGGATTTTGGTTCTCATTCTTGAATTGATTATGGATGGTTTTCACCATAGAACGTTTAAAATGTGTTATGCTTAATGCCTTAACAAATGCATTTTATTTATTGCTTTAATAGCAAAAGAGTATTTATAAAATGCTAATAAATTTGCCCTACTTACAATATATCTAGACAACGCCACTTTGTTTGAACTAGGCCTTACATGCTCTGCCAAGCTAACACTTAGACAAGCATAAGCTTGCAAGGTCAATATTGTCTTGCTAACTTAATATTCATGGACACAATGATGCAGAATAGTGGGGATACCTACACCAATCCAAAAGTGAAGTTATTGTGGGAAGATCGACTGCTTTGTGTACTGTGAGCTTATTTAAAGTTGGTGTTACATGTGTTAATAATCTCTTCTGGTTTTATTGCAAATATAACATGTTCAGTTATTTCCAATCCTCTCCAAATATTGTGTAATACGTGACTGCTTCCCACCTATCAATGTTCCAAATCCTGTATTACTTTTCTCCTTGCCATTTTATTTGCAGGCCAGAGCCCTTTCTTTAATCTGACACAAATGTAGGTAAACACTTGAACCATTTCTATTATCCACATGATCAGGTCCGGACTGGGAACTGAAACCGGCCCTGGCAAACTGCTCGGCCAGTCCCCCTGGGGGAGAGGGGGGTGTGCGGCCGAGCTGTTTGCTAAGGCCGGTTTTGGACGATTTTATTATGGGGGGCCCCCGTAACAAAAATGGCCCCCTAGGGGCCCAAAATCGGCCCCCACCCTAGCGGCCAACCGGGGAAACGCCCGGTGCCCGCTACGGCCAGTAAAGGCCCTGCACATGATGATTTAGTGGATCTGCTTCCTGGAAGAACCTTTTTGTACACTTATAGCATTTATTCAGGTGAGTTGTTATCCTTTCCTCCCTTTGCACTGTTTTATCAACTTCACAAGTTTGCTTATGATGTAGGTGCTATAGGATACTACTCACCAACAACCTGTTCCACCCCTAATCACATCAGTGATGAGTGTAGGTAAAATATGAGTTTATTTGCCAGCAGATGTAACTTACAGAACCGTATACAGTAAATCCACTCATTATATGTGTTGCCCATCCTTAGCCATAAGACATGCATAGTAGATCCTGATGAAATTTTGTTTACGCTGACGTAATCTAACGTAATTTCCTGCATTTCATCTTATGATTGTTATGCGAATGCTTGAGATTACACCATTACGCCACATCATGCAACTGAGATTTCATTCTGGTAAAAAATCCCACCGCAATAGCACAATAAGAATGTGAACAAATCAAGCACGAGTGGCTGTTGTTTGCAACAGGTGCAATTTTGTAGGATTTTAACGAAGAATGCATCCTCAAGCCAAAAGTGGACATGTAGAAATATTTTGCATGAAGAAATAGAGCAAAATTACGAAGCTGGTATTTTGCACAATAACACATAACATTATGGGCCAGATGTATCAAGCAAAATTGCGTTCGCAAACGCCGAAATTCGCAGATTTTCGGCGTTTGCGAACGCAATTTTGCTTAGTGGTATGTATTAAGGCAAAACTGCCTCGCAAAATAAGGAATCGCAAAATTTGCGATTCCCTATTTTGCGATTGCATTTAAGGAATCGCAAATTGCGATTCCTTAAATCCAATGTAAGAAGCACCAAAAAAGTGCAATTTGGCCTTAAAGAATCGCAAATTACCACCATCTTCAAGTTGGTGGTAATATGTGATTTCTTTGAAAAATGCACTTTTTAGCATTTTCAAAGTGCCATGTGGCGCACATACATGCCCTTAGGGCATGTATGTGCGCCACATGTGCACACATACATATTTCAGGGGTGCAACAGGGTGTCAAAAGGACACCCTGGCACCCTTGAAATTGCATTCTCAATTTGCGATTCTCTAATTGCGATTCGCAAATTGAGAATGTCTTCCCATTCATTCCTATGGGCCTCTACGCCCATAGGAATGAATGGGAAGGTATTCCTTAATTGCGAATCGCAATTTGCAATTTGCAATTAAGGAATATTAAGAAATCGCAATTATTATTGCGATTCCTACATACATAGCATTTTGCGATTCCTTAATAGCAATTCGCTAAAATTCGCTATTAAGGAATCGCAAATGCAATCCTTGATACATCTGCCCCTATGTAATTTGTTTTGGGACAGTTTGCCTAATTTTCGCAAAGGAAATAAAGTGAATTTTGCCCAGGCCTAGTACATAGTTCCAAAGTTTGCTGTATAAAATGACAGCACAAGGCCCATATACAGTAAATCTAACTTACCTGTATGAGAGCATGTGATAGTCTCTCTTTTCAGGAACACAGAGTTTGGCATAATCAAACTTTTAACTTTGGCACTTTTTTAGCATGATACCTATAAAGTGAAAAAAAAACAGTATCATTTCTAGAGTTGAAATCCTATTCTGTTTTTTTGTGTGTCTAGTGAGGGTTTGTGCATATTGCGGCTTTTAATGACATGACTGCTGACCGAATGTACTGAGAAAAGTGCACTTCTTTTAGAGCTTCTGAGTCGAAACCCACAAAGCATCAATTGCTGGAAAAATCATCATTGCCACCTCAGGATAATATATTTATGAAATGCTATTTTTATGATCAGGCATTTCCTGTGTGATTATATTGCATACTGTCTATTTGACCGAGCACATGATAGAGAAATGTTTAGCTATTGTACTGCAACAATATAGTGTCAAATTGTTTGATGAATGTAAAAAGGAAATATAGGAATAAAGAAGTAATATTCCTTTTATAATGAATCCCTACTATCATCCTTAAAACAAAACGTGCCTCGTCTGTCCTCTTCTCCATGTTTAGATTTGCTATAATTTTTATTTGAACCAAGAGGATTTAGTGAAGAGACATTCCAATCTTCAAGCTCTGTTCAAGATCTATGTCAGGGTCTACAACTGGAGGAACAGGCAGCAAATGGGTTAAAAAATGCAGGGAATGCTCCAGGGAAATTTAGAAACCCTGGGTGTGGTTAATTACAGAATCCTTCAGGGTTTCTGAAAGATATGCAATCAGAACTGCAAAAACTAAATAATTGTTTCCCAACTCCATTCTGGCCAGTTATCACCCTGTGTCATGATCAGATAAAGGTGAGGAAATAATATATAGAAAATGTGACGCGCGGTTTGCGAGTCACAGAAGAGTTGCACAGCCTTTTGCACATTTGTGATCCAAGTAATACATGTAATCAGTAGTGTTTAAAGTTCATCCAATTTATTTCCAAGGTTTAACAATCTTTTTCCATCACATCAAAGATACGAAGTTTCATTATATCATGCGTTTTAATTGCTCAAGAATTGCCCATCCGGGCCTATTCACAGGCATGTACTGAAGTTCGATTCCTCCATCACATTAAAATTCACCCAATGCATTTCAGTCCTCCTCGACCTTTGTCAGGGGTATCTATGATATTTAAAAATATGCATCAGCTACACACAGTTCTCATACAGCAAAAATATATAACAAAAGTATTTAACAAACCCTTCATTTTCACCTCTGAAACCTAACGAAAATGCACCGATCCCCTACAACAAATGTTTTATGCTTTCGTTTCTTCTTCTAAAGTCCTCCACTCCAAACCCACCAGACCTCAATCGATTAACAATCTGTACCCCCCTAAGTGTGCCCCAATATTTACGACCTATATATATATATTCCAAAGACAAGTCCCACCATAAAGTGCCGAACTCGCAGCCGGTGCATCTGCTCACGTGAGGGTAGGCTCACGAAACATAACCATCTCCAGAAATTAGCAGAGCACTCACGGGGTCATCTTGATATTTTTTTAATTCAAGCAGATGCGTTTCGGAGATTTATGCCTTCCTTAATGCTTTACAAATTAAAAATACGGCACACTGCTATCACGGTCTTTAAACTGTCACTGCTTCACTCTCATTGGAGGATTCCAGGACCAATGATGAGGGTGTAAAGCCGTCTTAACCTAATGTTAGTAACTGCGGGCGCCATGTCAGCATGATATTCTTGAAATGCTCCTCACATTGTAGCCCCTGTGTTTCACATTGTACACTCATCCTCAGATTGAATGTCTCGATATTCCATCACCCCTCAGTGGGTAATTGAACACATAGGGACTACAGGTCCCATTTTCAAGATCACAATGGTGCCTCATGTATAGTCCCGCTCCATCCAGCGTGCCAGCAGCCCCTCGCTTGCCGCTTAATTGGAAAAATTAATCCGTAGGTACCAATTCAATAATCGAGTATCCTTGAGTTTGTATAACTCACCCACATGTAGGACAAAAATCCTCCGTGATAGCAATGTGCCATATTTTTAATTTGTAAAGCATTGAGGCAGGCATAAATCACCAAAACGCGTCTGCTTGAATTAAAAGAATATCAAGATGACCCCGTGTGTGCTCTGCTAATTTCTGGAGATGGTTATATATATATATATATATATATATATATATATATACTTTATTCTCAAGCGATTTGCACTAAGTACTTGCACTTTTGTTCCCCATTACATGTGACAATGATGGAAATTGTTGTTTAAGGCATTATGTTGCAATAATTCAGTACACAAATTACCGTGCAAGATCATCTTTGCCAAAAAGACCTTAGAAACAGCAAAGAGTCCACAATCATACACTGGCATTGAGAAATCTAAAATATGCTGCTATTGTGGAAACTGTCACTCATGTGCACTGGCACTTTATTCTTAAGCGATTTGCACTAAGTACTTGCACTTTTGTTCCCCATTACATGTGGCAATGATGGAAATTGTTGTTTAAGGCATTACAATGCAATAATTCAGTACATAAATTATAGTGCAAGATCATCTTTGCCAAAAAGACCTTAAAAACAGCAAAGAGTTCACAATCATACACTGGCATTGCACATCCCTACCTCTGCAAAAGTGCACATTAAACATGACATAGCCCAAACACTGTATTGGCAATAAATGACAATTTCTTGGTAGAAGTAGACTGGACTATCAGCATGTGCAGTGTCATTAGTACTTCAAGTGTGTGACGGTTCTTTGGTAGCATGGTAACCAACTTTTAGTATTCAAAGCCAGGTGTTTATAATATGCACAGAATGAGCCAAATGAACCTAAACATCCTATATATCAAAGTGAACTACTGTGGTACAATAAAGTTTTGTTGAATGATATATAAATGTTTACTAAGCCATTTTCGAATTAAGCAAAGAAAACAAATGTAACAAGAGGAAAAACTGAGTATAAAAATTATAACTGTATGAAAAATTATAAAAAAAGACAATGGCTATGTAACTGAAATATTACGAAAAAAGACACATTGGCAGTATGTTGTCTATGTTTGTTATCATGTGATGACAGCAAGAGAGTTTTAAAAAAAGTGTGGTTTTGTGGCTCGGTGTGTGAACAAGGCAGGGGATCCTGCCGAAACGCGTCACAGCCTGGAATGAGGAAATAAACATTGGAAACTAACCTTTGGATTGCTGTGTCGTTTTTCTGGTCAAGCAACTGTCTGAGACCGGAAGTGGTAGAGGATATATATATATATATATATATATATATATATATATATATATATATATATATATATATATATATATATATTTATATATTACCTACTGGTGGTCGGTCGCCAGTAGGTAGTTATAGTTAGGACCTTGTTTCTATTCAAAAAGCGTTTTTTCTTTTGCTGATATCTTTGGTGCCGTTTGACGAATCTCCGCGAAAGTTTCCAAACTAATGACCAGCTCAGGTCAGCTCCTGTCCTGAAAGTTTCGGGGTGATTCGTCAAGCAGGGGCCGAGAAAAAAGGGGGGCCCCAAAACACGTTTTCCCCATGTTATTTTCGATAGGAATTTTGGAACAGGCTACAGCCTGAACTGCTGAACGGAATTACAATTTGGCAAAAAGGTAGCTCTTGGTTCAGAAAGCGACCTTTTTTTTTTTAAATGGTGTAAATCCGTTCAGTAGTTCCTGAGATATTAAAAAAATAAAAATATCGATATCTGAGCACCAAAGAGGATTTGCGACTCCTCCCAAGCACGAGCTGACTTCTGATTGGCTGCCAACACTCCAAACCAGGGGACAGGGTAAAAACACCCTGACCCCCTAGGCCTGCTCAGGGGGTCCCACAAGGACCCCCAGGGCCAAAAAAAGCATTTTTTTTGTAGGAATCGGCCGAATTTGCGCTGGGTGCGCAAATCCGGATGACATTTTTTAAAAACAAAGTGTGGTCTCCCGGGCTTCGTTTAATTAAGCCCCCGGGTGGGCCAGGTCCCGGGGGCAGTGTATAAATATATAGCGGGCCATGCTGATTATATGCGGGGGACATGCAGCCCCCCCACAGCCCCGGGGACCGATCCTCCCCAGGGCTTTATGAAAATGAAAAGGCTTGGGGGGGCTTATGCCTCCCCCATTCAGCCCCAGGGGCCGACACCTCCCCGGGGCTTTAATAATTAAATGCGGGGGGCACACGCCCCCCCAGCAGTCCCGGGGACCGCCACCTCCCCGGGGCTCTGATCTAAAAAATAAATGTGTGGGGGGGTTCGAGCCCCCCGAAGCCCCGGGGACCACCACCTCCCAGGGGCTACTTTTAATAATAAAGTGTGGGGGGGCCCAAGCCCCCCACACTGCCCCAGGGACCACCACCTCCCCGGGGCACTCTTTATTAAAATGTGGGGGTCCGTTGTGGACCTCCGGCCCCGTGGACCACCACCTCCCCGGGGGCTTAAATTAGTTGGGAGGGGGGCCGCACGGCCCCCCTCCTGGAGCCCTCGATGGCCCTGGGAACCTCCATCCCCCAGGGCCGGCTCCTGCAATGTTCCGGGGTGCCCACCCACCAGGACATTGCCGTTTGCTATGGCAGGGCGGGAGCATGCTCCCGCCCTGCCATTGCAAACACTGCAGCTGCTTGAAGCGAGAGCAGGAAACCTGCTCTCGCTTCAACGAAGCAAGCAGAATTACTTTTGGACAAGGGGAGCTGCATGTTAGCAGCTCCCCTTGCCCAAAAGCAATGCCGGCTCCCGCAGGAGGCGGGGAGCCGGCAGGGACCGTGGGGGCATTGGGGCTCCCCCCACGGTCCCCAACTTGAGGGCCGGCCCTGGGGGGTGGGGTCCCCGGGGCCAAAAGTGGCCCAGGGGAGGGGGGCCACATGGACCCCCTCCTCAAAAAAAGGAGGCTGGCCAGGCCCTGGGGGATTGGGTCCCCGCGGCCAGAAGTGGCCCCCGCGGCCCCCTTCCGTAAAATAAAAAGAAAACGAGGCCAGGCCCCAGGATTGGGGTTCCCAGGGCCAGAAGTGGCCATTGGGGGCCAAGAAGTCCTCCTGGTACCTCCTGTAAGTCTTATGCAGTGGAATTCCTGAGCGCTGGTCGGAGGCCCAGCCCCCTTTCTGCACCACTCTGCAAATGCGACTACCAGTTAAAGAAGCATTTGTAATGTAATAGGTCTCGCATTTACGAGAGTTAGAGCTATTGGCGTTGTAAATGTAAAAGATTTTTACTAATGTTTTTTGGTGTAGAGTGGATGTACGTTGTGTGTAGTGGAATTATGTTATATGTTGTGCAGTGAAATTATGTGAATAGAAAGTATGTGGTTTTTAGTGTATAGAAATTATGTGGAGTGGGATTATGTGTTTTAGAGAGTAATTATGTGGTACTGTAGTCTGTGTTGTGGAGTGGTAACCTCAGGTTTAGACTTCCTCATTTCCATAGAAGTTAAACTATAAACTCAATGAGACACAAAAAACAGAAGGAACCACTGAGGAGCACTTCTGGACCTAGTCGGAGGTCTGAGCAGGGCCACTGGAATTAAGTGACTGTTCGGCTGCACCAATTTTCACATAATTAAACATTTTTCGCATTTGCCAAATATTCCATCATCTGCTGCCTAATCTGCAGATTTGAACAAAAAAGCCTTGTTTCTAGCTCAAACGGCTCAAATGTTCCCAAAATGCAGCGTCACGTGTTACAGCATGGTGGAAGGCCCTTTGCAAAGCTGGAACGGTCATGTATTACTTATTACAAAATGTTGGTGTTAAACTGGTACTAATGATGCACAAACCTCTCTTCTTTCTGTGCCTCTCTTGCCTCTTTCTGCATTTCTCGTGCTTCTTTCTGCACCTTTCTTCCTCTTTCTGCACCTCACTGTCTTCTTTCTGCACTTCACTTGCCTCTTTCTGCACCTCTGTTGCTTTTTTCTGCAGATCTCTTGCCTCTTTCTGCACCTCTCTTGCCTCTTTCTGCACCTCTTGCTTTTTTCTGCATATCTCTTGCCTCTTTCTGCACCTCTCTTGCTTCTTTCTGCACCTCACTTGCCTCTTTCTGCACTTCACTCTCTTCGTACTGCACCTCTCTTGCCTCTTTCTGCACTTCTCTTGCCTCTGTCTGCACTTCTGGAGCCTCTCTTGACTCTTTCTGCACCTCAAGTGCCTCTTTCTGCACCTCTCTTGCCTCTTTCTACACTTATCTTGCCTCTTTCTATACCTTTCTTGCCTCTTTCTGCACCTCACTTGCCACTTCCTGCACTTCTATTGCCTCTTTCAGTACCACTCTTGCCTCTTTCTGCACCTCTGTTGGTTCATTCTGCAGTGCCCTTGCTTCTTTCTGCACCTCTGTTGCAAATGTATGTATCCCTCTTGCCTCTTTCAGCACCCCTCTTCAATCTTTCAGCACCTCTCTTGCCTCTGTCTGCACACCTGTCACATCTTGCCGCACCCCTTTTGCCTGCTTCTGCAACTCTCATGCCTCTTTCTTCAGTTCTTTTGCCTCCTTCTGCACCTCTGTTGCTTCTTTCTGCAATTGCCTTGCCTCTTTCTGCACCCCTCTAGCCTCTTTCTGCACCTCTGTTGGTTCTTTCTGCACTGCTCTTGCTTCTTTCTGCACCTCTTTTGCAAATTTCTGTATCCCTCTTGCCTCTTTCTACACCCCTGTTCCCTCTTTCTGCACCTTTACTGCCTGTTTGTGCACCTCTCTTGCCTTTCTGCACCTCTGTTGCTTCTTTCTGCACTTCTCTTGCCTCTTTCTACACCCCTCTTGCCTCTTTCAGCACCTCTGTTGCTTCTTTCTGCACTTTTGTTGCCTCTTTCTGCACCCCTCTTGCCTCTTTCTGTACCCCTCTTGCGTCCTTGTGCACCTCTCCTTCCTCTTTCTGCACCTCTCTTGCCTTTTTCTGCAGTTTTCTTGCCTCTTTCTGCACCTCTTTTGCTTCTTTCTGCACCCCTGCACTCGTCTTCCCTCTTTCTGCACCTCTCTTGCTTCTTTCTGTACTTCTCTTGCTTCTTTCTGCACCTCTCTTGCTTCTTTCTACACCTCTCTTGCTTCTTTCAGAAATTCTCTTGCCTCTTTCTGCACTTCTCTTGCTTGTTTCTGCACCTCTCTTGCGTCTTTCTGCACCCCTCTTGCCTCTTTTTGCACCCCTCCTCCCTCTTTCTGCACCTCTCTTGCCTCTTTCTGTACCTCTGTTGTTTCTGTCTGCTCTTCTGTTGCTTCTTTCTGCACTTCTTTTGCCTCTTTATGCACCTCTCTTGCTTCTTTCTGCACCTCTGTTGTCTCTTTCTGCACTCGTCTTCCCTCTTTCTGCATCTCTCGTGCTTCTTTCTGCCCTTCTCTTGCTTTTTTCTGCACCTCTCTTGCTTGTTTCTACACCTCTCTTGCTTCTTTCAGCAATTCTCTTGCCTCTTTCTGCACTTCTCTTGCTTGCTTCTGCACCTCTCTTGCATCTTTCTGCACCCCTCTTGCCTCTTTCTGCACCCTCTTTTCTCTTTCTGCATCCCTCTTGCCTCTTTCTGCAGTTCTCTTGCCATTTTATGCACCTCTCCTGCCTCTTTCTGTACCTCACTTGCCTCTTTCTTCACTTCTCTTGCTTCTTTCTATACCTCTGTTGCTTCTTTCAGCAATTCTCTTGCCTCTTTCTGCACTTCTCTTGCTTGTTTCTGCACCCCTCTTGCCTCTTTCTGCACTTCACTTGCCTCTTTCTGCACTTCACTTGCCTCTTTCTGCACCTCTCTTGCTTCTTTCTACACCTCTCTTGCTTCTTTCAGAAATTCTCTTGCCTCTTTCTGCACTTCTCTTGCTTGTTTCTGCACCTCTCTTGCGTCTTTCTGCACCCCTCTTGCCTCTTTTTGCACCCCTCCTCCCTCTTTCTGCACCTCTCTTGCCTCTTTCTGTACCTCTGTTGTTTCTGTCTGCTCTTCTGTTGCTTCTTTCTGCACTTCTTTTGCCTCTTTATGCACCTCTCTTGCTTCTTTCTGCACCTCTGTTGTCTCTTTCTGCACTCGTCTTCCCTCTTTCTGCATCTCTCGTGCTTCTTTCTGCCCTTCTCTTGCTTTTTTCTGCACCTCTCTTGCTTGTTTCTACACCTCTCTTGCTTCTTTCAGCAATTCTCTTGCCTCTTTCTGCACTTCTCTTGCTTGCTTCTGCACCTCTCTTGCATCTTTCTGCACCCCTCTTGCCTCTTTCTGCACCCCTCTTTTCTCTTTCTGCATCCCTCTTGCCTCTTTCTGCAGTTCTCTTGCCATTTTATGCACCTCTCCTGCCTCTTTCTGTACCTCACTTGCCTCTTTCTTCACTTCTCTTGCTTCTTTCTATACCTCTGTTGCTTCTTTCAGCAATTCTCTTGCCTCTTTCTGCACTTCTCTTGCTTGTTTCTGCACCCCTCTTGCCTCTTTCTGCACCCCACTTTTCTCTTTCTGCACCCCTCTTGCCTCTTTTTGTACCATTTGTTGGTTCTTTCTGCACTGCTCTTGCTTCTTTCTGCACCTCACTTGCCTCTTTCTGCACTTCACTTGCCTCTTTCTGCACCTCTGACTTAGAGGTAGTTTTAATCCCCCTGCCCTATTAGGTACTAGGGCCTTGCAGGGGAGGTCATGCCAATCACAGGGGTACACCAACCCATAGTGTACCCTAGTGTATGTAGGTGTTTTCACTGTATTCTAAGTGTCTTTCAACATAGCACTGGCTCCGGGCCTGGTTAGTCAGAGTCAGTTACCACCAGTACCAGTCTGCAAAAAGTTGGGGGCACAGGATGATTTTGCAACAAGGTCTCTTTCTGCACCTCTGTTGGTTCTGTCTGCATATCTCTTGCTTCTTTCTGCACCTTTCTTCGTCTTTCTGGACTTCTGTTGCCTCTTTCTGCATTTCTCTTGCTTCTTTCTGCACTTTTCTTCCTCTTTCTGCACATGTCCTACCTCTGTAGGCATAGTTAGAAATTAGCATTTAAAAAATCCTTTGAAATTCACTGAAAGAACCATAGATTTCAGGGACGTTATAGTTAGAAATTAACATTTAAAAAACCTTTGAAATTCACTGAAAAAACCATAGGTTTCAAGGACGTTATAGTTAGAAATTAGCATTTAAAAAATCTTAGAAATGCACTGAAAAAACCACAGGTTTCAGGGACGTTATAGTTAGTTGGACATTTCACTCGTACAAAACCAGAGAAATTCGGCCGTTATAGTAAGTTGAGCTAACAATAACTCGCGCCCCCGCAATGCACTGCTGATGACGCCACATATTACATCATTCATGACATGGTCAGTGACATTGTTATATTCCATATAGGTACCCTATATAGGCGCAGGTAACCTTGTAACCTTTCACCTATATTCTTCCCTACTTTACACACATAATGGTTCTTGGGTACTGACCTTTTACCTAGATATGACACTGCATTCAGAACGTGGGTTTTTCCCTGGTTTGATTCTCATACATTATGCATGAGGCTTTTGGAAGCACAGCAGGACTAACAGTAGGATTACCATCTCCTGTATAATATCTCTGTATAAAGTTCAGGCCCAACGTCATCCTTTAGGCCAACACAGTAACACAGCAAGGTAGGACCCCTGGGGAGACCTATGGGTATATATACAGCACATCTTGCTTAGGAAGATAGAGGAGACCGAGACTTCCCGGCTGACACACTGACCAGAGGCGCTGAGGTTCCTGCATGCAGACACTCCAGCTCGCAGTGGTCTAACATCCCTCGCGGGGTGTCCAACTCGCGACCAGGACGGGTTCCATACTCTCTCATTCTCAGGTAATGGGGTGGACTAGATCCTAGAAGGATTCTTGGCATAACACCTACACAGATGCTAGGTAAATTTAGGTACATCTAGTTAGGGAGACATCGTAGGAGTACGCACTTTTTATCATGTGTTTTATGTACTTGTATATATTCATGATTTCTGCAAGATGGTAGAACTATACCATCCCTTTACTTTCCTAGTACTGCTAATCATATATCTCTGCTACTGTCTAATGGTTGTTGCAGCTCATCTATTCTACACTAGAATAACAACTGTTCAATAAATACTTATTGAAAACGCCCAGCCTGTTTATTCTGTGTATCTCTCTGAGACAAACTAAGTAAGCACGAGTGACTGAGCGAAAGGTAGTATATTGTTTCCACAATTCTGAGGGATCAGGGTTGTCATGTTCTGAGGTTGCCAGAATCTATTCTCTCCTTGGTAAGAGGAGATTATAGTGGCACTGTGAGCTAGCTAATACAGATAGGCTAACGTAGCCGGTGGGGTGTGCACGGAATCAGTCTGCCACCAATCCCACAGTTTATGTTATCCAAACTCGCAGATCCTGTATAGGTTATATAGGAACTACACGACAACATCACTGATGACATCACTGATGACATCTCAAATGACATCACTGATGACATCACTGATGACATCATCCACGTGATAATCTGATGCACCTCCTCATACCCTAATATACCCTTTGATACACCCACTCTAAAATACAGACTACAATTTTCAAAACCATAGACACACCAACACGAGTTACTACATACCCACTCATTGATTTCTAGGTCTACACCCACATCCACTCATTCACCCATACAGTCACTCATACATGCAGTCACTCATTAATTCACCACTATCATATGCACTCATCCACCTATACAGACAATCGCACACCGCCACTCATCCATAGAGTTACTCACACACCTAGTCAGTCATGCAAAGAATCAATCACACTCCCATTTACTCACCTATACAGTTATACACACACACCCTCACTTATTCATACAGATACTAACACAGACTTAGTCTCTTATACAATCACTGATACAAGCACACACTCATCCATACAGCCACTCTCACAATCACTCACTCTCACAAATAGTCATTTATATACTCCAACACTCACATATACTGCCTTTTACATACCAATCACCAACACACCCGTACACACACTCACCCACCCATTCAGCCCTTCACAGATGCACTCTTGAACGCATACACCCAGTGAATCTCCCACTCACACATCTATGCACAGAGTCACACACCCCCACCCACCCACACATACACTCAGGCACCCATACAGATACTCGGACAACCAATCAATAACCCATATAGATACTCATGTAGCTACTCACCAACCCATGCAGCCGCTTACACACTAACTGACAGACTGATACAGACATTCACACAGATTAGTCACTAACCCATGCATTCAGTAAGACACATTTAATCACTCACTTATACAGTCAGTCACGCACCTACTAAATCAGCCATTCTGACACTTATACACCCACTCATTCTTCAATACACCTTGGCGTATATATATATAAAACATATTTATACTTTACAGAAACACACAGTCACTGGATGGTGTCATCAGTGATGTCATTTGAGATGTCATCAGTGATGTCATCAGTGATGTCACTGAGCATGTCATGAATGATGTAATATGTGACGTCATCAGCAGTGCATTGCGGGGGCGCAAGTTATAGTTAGCTGAACTAACTTTAACGGCCAAATTTCTCTGGTTTTGTACGAGTGAAATGTCCAACTAACTATAACTTCCCTGAAACCTGTGGTTTTTTCAGTGACTATATATATATATATACATATATATATATATATATCGTAGCTCCTCAGTTTCTCACCTCCTTCGTGCACTCTCAAATGGGTGCTTTCTCGCGGGCAGTGTACCCGCAAATATGCCAGCTTCCAGTCTCACATTCTCTTAGAACGTAAAGGAAAGCACTCACGGGGGCGAGTCCAACGTATTTATTTCACGGACTCACAGCAACCAGACGTGTTTCGGCAGTCACCTTTTTCGATGGTAGCCAGGCGCGCCGGAAACGGCCTTCTTTTATGTCAATTACAAACATCACATCAACATTGGTAAAAACTGAGAATGGACAAGCATTTTTGTATTTCGCCACCATCTTACAATGTGCAAAGATTACCGTTCTTCTCAATAAAATTAGGCAATAACTGATCAAGTATATACATAAATACATATATACAATTGCTTAAACTCACTTATTCGAGCGCAACACAGTTGTATATATGTATTTATGTATATACGGCGGCGAAATACGAAAATGCTTGGCCAGGTCCCGGGGGCATTTCCCAAAAATATATGCGGGGGCCCGCACAGCCCCGGGGACAGCCATCCCACGGGGCTTGGTTAACACTATGTGCGGGAGGGCACTCGGCCCTCCCGCAGCCCCGGGGACCGCCACCCCCCTGGGGCTTGCTTAAAATTATGTGTGGGAGGGCACTCGGCCCTCCCGCAGCCCCGGGGACCGCCACCCCCCAGGGCTAGCTTAAAATTATGTGCGGGAGGGCACTTGGCCCTCCTGCAGCCCCGGGGACCGCCACCCCCCGGAGCTTCGTTTTTAAAGTGTGGGGGGCCTCCAAGGCCCCCCCAAGCCCCGGGGACCGCCACCCCGGGCTTTTTTTAAAACATAAATAAACCTGTGTGGAGGGGCTTGAGCCCCCCCACATGCCCCGGGGACTGCCACCTCTCCGGGGCACTAAAATGCAAATGCGGGGTCCGTTACGGACCCCCAAGCACCGGGGACCACCACCTCCCTGGGGCTTCAATCACATTGGGAGGGGGGCCGTGCAGCCCCCCTCCTGGAGCCCTTGATGGCCCTGGGGACCGCCACCCCCCAGGGCCGGCTTCTGCAGTGTCCCGGGGTGCCCACCCCCGGGACACTGCTGTTTGCTATGGCAGGGTGGGAGCCGTGCGGCTCCCGCCCTGTCATAGCAAACTTGCTTTGGAGTTTGGAAGCGAGAACAGGGAAACCTGCTCTTGCTTCCAAAATCCAAAGCTCATTGCTTTTCCACACAGGGAGCTGCATGTCAGCAGCTCCCCATGCGGAAAAGCAAAGCTGGCTCCCGCAGGACGCGGGGAGCCGGCAGGACCGTGGGGGCATTGGGGCTCCCCCCACGGTCCCCAACGGATAGGGCCTGCCCCGGGGGATGGGGTCCCCGGGGCTAGAAGTGGCCCCCCTCCGCCCCCAAAAATATATATATATAAATAAAGGCCGGCCCCGGGGATGGGGTCCCCGGGGCCAATAGAAGCCTCAGGAGGGGGGCCACGCAGCCCCCCTCCTTAAAAAATTAAATAAAAGTGGCAATGCCCCAGGGGATGGGGTCCCCGGGGCCGGAATTGGCCACGGGAGGGGGGCCCATGCGGCCCTCTTCCCGTTCAGATTTTTTTATTTTTTTTAAAAAAGGGGTCAGGCCCTGGGGGATGGGGTCCCCAGGGCACAAAAAAAGGAAAAAAAAGGGGGGCCACACAGCCGCCCTTCTAAAAAAAAAGAAATAAAAAAAAAGACCGGCTTCGTGCCGAGGCCCGCTCCCTCCCAGCAACACTCTGCAAACGCGCCCTGTGGTGCGTTTTAAGTTGGGGAATTAATTCCCCTTCAATACTGGGGGTCCCTGGGGGCCAGCTAGCCCACCAGGTACCTCCAGTATGCGCCACAGGGCTGCCTTGCAGAGAGGTGGTCCGAGGCCAAGCCCCTTTGAACACCTCTCTGCAATGCAGCTCTGTGGCGCTTACTGGAGGTACCTGGTGGGCTAGTTGGACCCCAGGGACCCTCAGGATTCAAGGGGACTTAATCCCCCAACTTAAAACGCACCACGGGGTGCGTTTGCACAGTGGTGAAGGGAGGGGGCGGGGCCTGATATGGCAAGTGTGCAAATGGGCCCCCTGGCGCGTTGTAACTTGGGGGATTAAGTTCCCTTGAATCCTCACGGTCCCTGGGGGTCAACTAGCCCACCAGGTACCTTCAGTTTGCGCCACAGAGCTGTGTTGCAGAGAGGTGTAAAAAGGGGCGTGGCCTCAGACCACCTCTCTGCAACGCAGCTCTGTGGTGCAAATTGAAGGTACATGGTGGGCTAGTTGGCCCCCAGGGACCCTCAGGATTGAAGGGGAATTAATGCCCCAACTTACAATGCGCCAGGGGGCGCGTTTGAACAGTGGTGCAAGGAGGGGGCGGGGCCTGATATGGCAAGTGTGCAAATGAGCCCCCTGGCGCGTAGTAACTTGGGGGATTAAGTCCCCTTCAATCCTGAGGGTCCCTGGGGGCCACCTAGCCCACCAGGTACCTTCAGTTTGCGCCACAGTGCTGCATTGCAGAGAGGTGTAAAAAGGGGCGTGGCCTCAGACCACCTCTCTGCAACGCAGCTCTGTGGCGCAAATTGAAGGTACATGGTGGGCTAGTTGGCCCGCAGGGACCCTCAGGATTGGAGGGGACTTAATCCCCCAACATAGAATGCATCAGCGGGCGCGTTTGCAGAGTGCTGCAGGGAGGGGGTGGGGCCTGATATAACAAGTTAGCAATTCTGCTGTGTGGGATTTACTGGAGGTAATAAAAGGGGTAGTTGGTCACCAAGGTTGACGTTGGGGGCTAACTATCCCTCCTGTTACGTCCGCTAAATCCCACACAGTGGGATTGCTAAAAGGTGTTTGAAGGCCATGCTCACCTTTCTCCACCACTCTGCAAACGCGACTGCTATGTTATAGATAGAAATTAGCATTTAAAAAACCTTTGAAATTCACTAAAAAAACCATAGGTTTCAGGCACGCTATAGTTAGAAATTAGCATTTAAAAAACCTTAGAAATTCACTGAAAAAACCATAGGTTTCAGGCACGTTATAGTTAGAAATTAGCATTTAAAAAATCTTAGAAATTCACTGAAATAACCATAGGTTTCAGGGATGTTATAGATAGTTGGACATTTCACTCGTATAAAACCATAGAAATTCCCCCGTTATAGTTAGTTCAGCTAAGCATAACTCGCGCCCCCGCAATGCACTGCTGATGACGTCACATATTACATCATTCATGACATGCTCAGTGACATCACTGATGACATCACTGATGACATCTCAAATGACATCACTGATGACACCATCCAGTGACTGTGTGTTTCTGTAAAGTATAAATATGTTTTATATATATATACGCCAAGGTGTATTGAAGAATGAGTGGGTGTATAAGTGTCTGGATGAAGGATTTAGTAGGTGTGTGACTGACTGTATAAGTGAGTGATTAAATGTGTCTTACTGAATACATGCATTAGTGACTAAACTGTCTGAATGTGTGCATCAGTATGTCTGTTGTTGTGTAAGCTGCTGCATGTGTTGGTCAGTAGCTACATGAGTGTCTATATGGGTTATTGATTGGTTGCCTGAGTATTTGTATGGGAGACTGAGTGTGTGTGTGGGTGGGTGGGAGGTGTGTGACTCTGTGCATAGATGTGTGAGTGTTTTATTCACTGGATGTATGGGTTCAAGATTGCAAGTGCAAACAGCTGTATGTGCGGGTGAGTGTGTGTATGGGTGTGTTGGTGAGAGATTGGATGTCTCAGTGGTACATGTCCAAGTAACTACATATGTAAAAGGCAGTGTATGTGAGAGTTGGAGTATATAAATGACTATATGTGAGAGTCAGTGATTGTGAGAGTGGCTGTATGGATGAGTGTGTACTTGTCTCAGTGATTGTATAAGAGAGTAAGTATGTGTTAGTATATGTTTGAATAAGTGAGGTGGTGTGTGTATAACTGTATAGCTGAGGAAATGGGAGTGTGATTGATTCTTTGCATGACTGACTAGGTGTGTGAGTAACTCCATGGGTGAGTGGCGGTGTGTGAGTGTCTGTATAGGTGTATGAGTGCATATGATAGTGTTGTATTGATGAGTGACTGTATGTATGAGTGATTGTATGGGTAAATGAGTGGATGTGTGTGTAGACCTAGGAATCAGTGAGTGCGTATGTAGTAACTGGTATTGGTGTGTCGATGGTTTCGAAAATGGTAGTCTGTATTTTACAGTGGGTGTATCAAAGGTTATATTAGAGTGTGAGGAGGTGCATCAGATTTTCATGTGGATGATGTCATCAGTGATGTCATTTGAGATGTCATCAGTGATGTCATCAGTGATGTCTCTGACCATGTCATGAATGATGTAATATGTGACGTCATCAGCAGTGTATTGCGGGGGCGCGAGTTATACTTAGCTGAACTAACTATAACGGGGGAATTTCTCTGGTTTTATACGAGTGAAATGTCCAACTAACTATAACATCCCTGAAACCTATGGTTTTTTCAGTGAATAGATATATACATACATATATATATATATATATATATATATATGAACACTCCATCCAGCTCCCACAGAAAACTCCATAGAAGAAGGCACGGACACGAGGCTGTATGGATACGGCATCAATTTAATCATTCAGGACACCCTCAACCCATGAGGTAAAAGAAGAGACGCGTTTCGCCAGCACAGCAGGCTTTGTCAATCTACTTGGCGCCAATGTGCACACTTGTTTTATACTCCCTCCCACTTGAATAAATAGTAAACATGAAAGACATACTGTCAGGTAAGTTCACACAATGCATGGCAAAAAGTATAAACTACCCATAACATGCTCAAACAATCGCCAAAGCACATGCTCACAATATCGGTAAAGCGCATGCTAGATATTATATAATATGCACAGTGCATATCTTAAACAGCTCCTGAGAATTACCATCATACTGGCAGACATAACAGACATTGTGCGTTAAGCATTCAAGTGGGAATATTTTAAACAGAAATGTAAATGCAGCACCACTGCAATTTCTCTCGTAACGCCTGAACTTGTAAAATACGATAACAATAATTAAAACCAAACTGCTGAAAGTCATTTACTAATTTCATAGAGGCAGTCTCAAACCCAAACTACAGGTCGCCATTGATTACAGCATCGCCACAAGGTGCCCTTTGACCTCCATGTTTCACGCCGGATAAATTGCTGAAAACACTGTGAAATGCTACAATGTTTATAGCAGATCTTTAGAGGGCATAAAAACGGGACACTGGTAGTCCGCACTCCAGGGTTGCATTGTGCACCAATTATGACCTATCAAATGTCAGCATGAATGCCATGTCATCAATCACGGGAGTGAATCATCTCGGGACTACCAATCCCAGAATGCCACACGATAGTTCAAAAAATTATCCAAAGGAGTTGCCGGCTATCTGGAACATTTCGAGATCAAATCATAGATGCAATATGACCAGGGTCAGGGCAAGAGTCTCAAAATCTAAAAGAACAGCAGTATTGAAATACAGTAATTACCAGGCACAAACTCCGGGTTGAAGGGGGCCGATTGAAAGAAAAGGATGAGAATGCCAAACACACCTCACCGCTTCAGTGTAGGCGTCAGCAGTGCCCAGTCACCAGTCAGCGCCAGTCTCCTGGGCAAGGCTTTTCTTGCTGTGAGTTAAAGCCCCTGTGCTGGCAGGCGCATAAACCGCCCCCCCACAGGACCAAATCCCCCACAGCTGCCATCCGTGTTTCTCTTCCTGGCAAACGAACTGAGGGCCCAACCCCTAGCACTCACGTACTCCTCCAAAGACATTGCGGTCAACAGGGGAGAGCCACAGACGACTGGTGTTCCGTGGTAAGCGTGATGACCGCTCACGCTGCATAAAATGAACACTCCATCCAGCTCCCACAGAAAACTCCATAGAAGAAGGCACGGACACGAGGCTGTATGGATACGGCATCAGTTTAATCATTCAGGACACCCTCAACCCATGAGGTAAAAGAAGAGACGCGTTTCGCCTGCGCAGCAGGCTTTGTCAATCTACTTGGCGCCAATGTGCACACTTGTTTTATACTCCCTCCCACTTGAATAAATAGTAAACATGAAAGACATACTGTCAGGTAAGTTCACACAATGCATGGCATGCATGCATATATATATATATATATATATACTACCCTTCTATTACTATAATTGATTCGAGATCATCAAGGCTTAGCTTAGTCAATGATGTATCCCAGTTGACCAGTTCTTTCAAAAGTTTGGAGATCTATATATATATCTCCAAACTTTTGGAAGAACTGGGATACATCATTAACTAAGCTAAGCCTTGATGATCTCGAATCAATTATAGTAATGGCAGGGTACCTTCATATACTTGCATGAACATTTTATCGTGCCCATTGCAAATTTTCAGCACAGGCACAAGTATGGGAAATATTTGTGTAGATGTGTAGTGGAAAAGGGCATGGTTTGCTTAAAGGGACGTACACTCTTTGACTCCCCCGATTAAAAAAAAAATGTTTTTGCATGGAAATCCAACTTGTCCAATTGACTACACCTGTTTTTATATATTAAAGTTCCGGCTCTACTATAAATTATTGGAATGACCATTGCCTATTTGTTTAATAACAGTAGATGGGGATGCTAACTTTGATAGAGTTCTTCCGGTAGAGGTTGATTATTCAAGGATATTAACCACATGTTTGAACCCCTCTCATATCCAAATGCTGAATGAATATCAGATTGTTTTGCAGCATTTATGAGGACTTAAGCAAAATTAAAAAATAATATACTGCATTGGAGTACGTCAATGATAGACAAAGATGTTGCATGTCTTCAGGTTGTCTGCTGTAAAAACTAAAACAGCATGAGCGAACTATCAACAGAGCAAAATAGTTTGACTCACCTTGCCTTGATTTAAAAGGGAAAATACGTAAAATGCAAAAATTTAAAAAGCGGGACTGGTCACAGACCATTGATATGGAAATAAAAGGTTAAAAAAGGAAATATAAATGATTACTAGGAAGAAAAAAATAATGTATTTAATAGTGAATTGAGGGATTTTTATACTGTAATTGAAAATGGGGACCAGTTTTGGACTTAAAAGTTAGTGAATAAAGTATTTAATTCAAAAGCTACCTCATTATTATGCATATTCCCAGAAAAAGGAAACCCAACTCCACAATTTGTTTGAGATGCCCATCACAAGATTTCCTCTCATTAAAATTGAGTTTGGTTTGGTTCTTATCAAGTCCTTCTCTGCTACCAATATAAGAGACACTGTTTAATTGCTAAAAAAATAAACAGATCTGCATAGCCTAGATAAGCCTCCAGTTCTTTAATTACAAATAATACTGAATGGTGAGTCATATTTTTCACTCCCATCTTTAAATGGATAGCTGAGACTGGTAAAATTAAATTATCATGGAGGGAGGGAGCAATTTTCTCCAAGCACACAGAAAGTAGACTGAGGTAGCGGTTTCAGATGTTCTTTATTCTGATATCTTCGTTGCTGCCCATATGCCAACACGTGTTTCGTCTACACATTTGTGTCACAGACTACGCCACTGGATAAAGGGGTCCCCCAGGGGTCCATCTTAAGTCCCAACTTGTTCAACATCTATGTGGCTCCTCTGGCTGCCATTATTAGATTTTGCGGTTTTGAGACGATCTCGTATGCGGATGACACGCAGGTGATAATCCCTTTCGAGTCGGATCCCGCGGCAACTAGAGCCAAGTTTAACACCTGTATGTTGAACATAGCCTCTTGGATGGGCAACAATTTCCTTCAGCTAAACTCCAACAAAACGGAGATCCTCCTGTTTGGGAAGGCTGGGGAACTGTGGACGGCAGACTGGTGGCCCTCGGAACTTAGGGAGGCACCCACTCCTACAAAGCAGGCAAGGAACCTGGGAATCCTGCTTGACATTAAACTTTTGCTGGAAGATCATGTGAAGACACTCTCGGGCACATGTTTTGGGATTATGTGAATGCTAAGAAAGATCTTTCCATGGATCCCCCTTGAGTCCAGAAAGACCTTAATTCAGGCACTACTAGTTAGTAGATTAGACTATGGCAATGCCCTACTAGTAGGCATAAGGGAGGACCTATCCTCCAGGCTGCAGGTAGTGCAAAACACTGCAGCGAGGCTGGTCCTTAACAAGCCAGGCCGTACCCCGTCTCGACCCCTACTGCAATCATTGCATTGGCTACCTATTAGAAAGAGAGCAGTGTTTAAACTCTTGACGTTAGTGTTTAAGGCAACGCAAGGGTTGGGACTTGTATACCTAAGGAAGAAGGTAATTCCCTATGTACCGGGGCGCCAGCTCAGATCGAGCAATCAGAAACTGCTATGCCCGTGCAAGATCAGTAAAGCTAAAATGGGTGGGATTGCTTTTTCTCATCTCGCCCCCTTCCATTGGAATAGATTACCGGAGGAGATGCGAGCATGCACTACGTTGGGGCAGTTTAAGAAATGGTTAAAAACATGGATGTTTTAATGGTTTTAGTGGCTTGAGTGTCCTGGAATGTACTGACAAGGCGCCAAGAGATCCCCCTGGGGATGATTCATTGCGCTATATAAGTTTTAATAATAATAATAACTGTTTGAGTCACAGCAGACTTCATCAGGGCAAATGCATCTAAAATATAATTGTATCAGAAAATCAGGAGGTGTTATCTCCTATCAAGGCACAATTCCCGTCACCCAAGTTTTGTGACCAAGTTACCTCACAAAGTAGTGATTTCAGTTGTGATGGAATAATCCATGCTTCTTAGTTATTTGAGACTGTTCCATAGTGATCGCAGTTACCATAGTGTTCAGGTCCAGTAATGCTAAGTTCTGATACAATTATATTTTAGATGCATTTGCCCTGATGAAGTCTGCTGTGACTCAAACAGTTGTAGACGAAACACATGTTGGCATATGGGCAGCAACGAAGATAACAGAATAAAGAACATCTGAAACCGCGACCTCACTCTACTTTCTGTGTGCTTGGAGAAAATTGCTTCATAAGTTGTGGACTCTGTCCTTATTGGGAGGGACGACTGGCTTCCTCTCCTCCTGAAGCACCAGATGGACTACATGTTTGACTGAACAGCTCATTTACATACAATTTTGAAATAGGAGTAGAGCGCGCCTTGTATACCCAGCCAGTGTCCCTTCTCTGTATGGAGGGAGCGAGTACAGAAGCCTATCTATAAAAAGGGGATAGAAACCCCATCCCCCAGTAACTACAGATTAATAAGCTTGACAGATGTTGTCTCTATTTTATGTTCAAAAATCATTTTGTCGAATTAGGAAAGTAGATTGCTAATAAAAACCTTAATCCCTCGAACTTAGGGCCTTCTGAAAGCACACTTGACATTGGATCACTGTTTCACTTTATGGACTTTAATTCAAAAGTCAATAGAGACAAATCAAAGGCTTTGTTATTGCTTTGGTGACTTCCAAACTGCCTTCGACACAGCAGAAAGAGGCCTCCTTTTGAGAAATTGGACTTGTAGGGAATATTGTCTGGCCTGTTCTCTTTATTTCCAATTCTGCATAAACGTCAAACTGGGCAGAGGTTGAGTTGGATTCGTCCGGGCATCTCTTGAAAAGAATAAAAGTATTAAATGCCTTGCGTCAAGGCTGTGTCCTTGCTCCATCTCTCTTCAGTCTCTATCTAGCAGATCTTCCCTCAGTCATAACACAAATACAGTCTTTCTCATCCAAAGGTCATGATATTTGGTAAAAAGCAATCCAGTTACAAACCCATTTAATGAAAGAGCTGAGGTAGTTCAAACATAGAACTATTGTGGTTTACTTTTCTAGAGCAAATTAAATTGGACAGAACATTTTCAATCGCTAAAAGTAGGAAATGTCTGTCTGCAGGAGCTTCATTAACGTTTAACAAGCAATGGGGAAGGGGGATTCTTTGTCTCCACTTATTACTGACTTTTTATTGAAATTCTCATCATGTATAATTTATGGATCAGAGTTTCTTTATCTGTATATGAAAGCTCTTTGGGAACAACATGAGGGCATTAAAAACGATATTAAATTCACCTAGAGGTGTTATGGGCCAGTCTAATTGGCATGAATTCACCCTCACTTCATTTGTAGAGCTTTCATTAATGCGTATTCTTTGCTTTTTTTAATAGGCTATTACTTGGGCAAAATACAAAGTTTAATATTATGTTGTAAGGAAGCACAGGGCAGCGAGAGACAATTGGCTGTTTCCCTAATCCAAAATCAGCTGCTATTATATTGTGAAATTGTAATGTTAATTACTTAGGGCCAGATTTAAATGTTGGTGGGAAGGGAACTGTGTCACTGTGATGGAGTTGCCTCCCACCAACATAGTGGTCCCGCCCATCTAATTTTATTTTGGGCAGACTATTAGTGTGAACAGCGGAGACTACTTGGTCTCCGCTGTGCCCAAACTTCTTCTGATGGCCCTGGGGAGTAAAGGCCGTCGGAGAAAGGGCTACATGACCACCAGCCCAATTTAGATGAGTGGATATGTAGCCATATTTTACTGCTTCCCACTGCTGGGCAAAACCTGGCCAAGAGGGACAGTAAAATCATAATAATGCTCCCCCCAACATGGGAAAAGCCTTCCATGGCAATGGGAGCATTATTATTGGGGGTTTTACAAAAAGAATATCCTGTTACAGGACTTTCTTTTGGTAAAGACAAAAAGAAATACTCTGTGCTACAGGGCTGTGTCCTGCTGAAGCAGCTCTATATCAGTGAGTAAAATGCAATGGCAGGAACTGCTGTGATGGCGGTTTCTGACATTGCTTTTATAAATGACTGTCTGCTTGACAGTCATTTATGCATTAGGTGGGCAGTCCCTCAACCATGTGTGTGGTGTCTTCAGTGTGGAATAACGAAGCGGGACCACGAAGGTAAGAGGCATGTAGGGTTTATTCACCTCAGCCATCAACAGCAAAATCAACTGACACTCATGGAACCCACAAATGCAATCCTTAACCAACATTCTACATAGAATGTACAGAGTGGTTCTGCATGGAGATTCCATGTGGAGCCTAATACAATGTCACACACCTCCCTCCTTTACAACAGAATAATAACACTGCAACCAAGGGAAAATAAATGAAATGAGAAACAAGCATGAAAAATGTTGAGCATGTCATACATAGTCTTTCATGTACACAGGAAGTCTTCGCACCCTCTGACTCCTCTCCCTTACATTACAAGACAATTCAGGAGATCTTGTAAGGGAGGGAATAATGCCTGATGATGATGAGGGATAGGAGCTAGTACAACTTCCAGGACTCTCAGCTGGAGGAAGGTTTGAATTTATTACAACCACACGGCTCTTATTCCAAATCCTCCCATCTTCAGTCTTGACCGCATTCCTAAAGATCTTTACCACATTCCTAATTTTTGAATATTTAGACCAGGGTTGACGCCCCACAGGAGTTTTTATCTTTACACGGTCACCCACCTTCACCTCATTGGTTTGAGCACATTTTTTCTCATCAAAATACATTTTCCTATTAGACTGCTTATCCAGTTCTCTGTTTCTCCAATCCCCTATCTGATTGTTAACTAAACCTTTGTTTAACCTCATCCACCCTGGACACAATTTCGAATTTGAAGCCCGACCTTTGAATAACTCAAAAGGAGATCTCCCCGTAGTCATGTGTGGAGATAAGCGATAAGCCGTAATCCTGTCCTGAAGAACCACTTTCCAGTTCAACCCATTGACCCTGGCTAATTGTATACTCTCTTTGAGCGTTTTATTGACCCTTTCCACAGCTCCGTTGGTTTCTGGGTGATATACTGCACTTCTCTTTTGAACAATGCCACAGTCTTTTAAAAACACTGAAACTCATTCGAACAGAACTGAGGCCCATTGTCAGAGAGAATGCTGTTAGGATAGCTTTCTCTCTTAAAAATTTCCTCTAAAAACTTAATAACACATCCTGTAGAGATATCCCTAACAGCACTCACCTCAATCCACCTGGAATATAAATCTAAAACAACAAAGAGATAAGGGGTGTCACTCACACCGTGCAATGGACCAACAATGTCAATTGCAACTTCATCCCAGGGGTGGTCCGGTAATTTCCTGCAGACCATAGGCATCTGCTTAGTTTTCAAAATCTTGTCACTAGCACAACACTCCATGCAATCCCGGACCAATCTTTCAACCTCCAGATCCATACCAGACCACCAAAATTGTAATCTAAGAAACTCCTTGGTCTTCACTATCCCAAGATGACCAGTGTGAGCAAGGCTTAGGAGTTTGCTCCTTATGCCTGATGGAGGGACCAGTTTGGTGCCCCGTGCAAGCACACCATCAACAACGGACAACTCTTCACCAATCAAAGCCCAAGGTTTCTCAAGACGCTTGTTATTCATCAACATATCCATGACCTTCTTGATTTCTTGATCTTTTCCAATTTCCTCCTTCCATTCCGCTTCACTAACCGCACCTGAGGTCATTTCACAAACACTAATCACCTCATCATCAATAAACTCTTCATCCGTGTCAAATTCCTTAACATTGACCAACCGAGAAAGGCAATCTGCAGATTTGTTGATAGCACCGGGAATGTAATCAACTTCAAAATCAAATTCTTGAAGAGAGATGACCCACCTCTTAATCCTTGAAGAAATTGAATCCAGACCTTTTTTTTGAAAATACCTCCTTAAGAGGTTTATGATCAGACAACACTTTCACTTTGGTACCCCAAATCAAGTTTCTAAACTTCCTTAGTGCCCAAAAAATGGCCAAAGACTCTTTCTCAATGACTGAGTAATTAATTTCCGAACCTCTCAGACATCTGGAGGCGCAAGCAATCAATCGTTCCACACCATCTTTCTTTTGAAGTAATACTGCACCTAACCCCTTTGCACTTGCATCAGTAAAAATTTGAGTCATATCACCCGGCACAAATGCTTGTAAAGATGGAGCTTTCCTCAATTCTTCCTTAATAGAACTAAACTCTTTCGCACAATCATCACACCATTGAAAAACTACACTTTTACCAGTGAGTCTCCTTAAATTTTGAGTCTTGTCGGCATACCCTGGAATAAACTTACTATAAAATTCTACCATACCTAGGAAAGATAAGAGCTCCTCTTTACTGACTGGTTCACTTATATTAATAATAGAATCAACCAGTTCCTTCTTAGGAAAAACACCTTGTCCAGTGATACAATGACCAAGATAGTTCACCTGTTCAACCCCAAACTTGCACTTCTCTTTTTAAGAGACAGACCAGCCTTCCTAAGACGTTCCAACACTGCACACACTCTAGAATGATGTTCTATCTTAGAGCTGCCATAGATCAATAAATCATCTTGATAGCACCTCACACCTGTAATTCCTTTTAGAATTTTAGACATGATGCGTTGAAAACTGACGCAGCAGAGACAAGCACAAATGGCATCCTACGAAACTTATAGGTTCCCATAGGTGTCACGAAGGCTGTCAACTCCTGAGAAGATTCATCCAGCTCCACCTGGTGATAGGCTGACGCCAAGTCAAGAGTGGTGAAATACCTTGCACCTACCAACGTGCCCACCATCTCGTCAATATTTGGCAAAGGAAATCTGTCCACAATAACTTCCTTGTTAAGTGAGCGTAAATCAATGCAGAGGCGTAATTCACCACTAGCCTTCTTGGCCACGACTATGGGAGCCAACCATTCTGTCGCTTCAACCGGCTCAATGACTCCCGTTTCTACTAATCGCTCGATTTCATTCTGAACACCAGCTTGTTCATTCACAGGAATTCTTCTAACTTTAGCAACTACTGGGACAGCACCTTCTCTCAATCTAATGTGATGTTTGTACCCCTTCAGGCATCCAAGTTTGTCCGCAAACACATCCGCAAATTGTTCTGCAAACACAGACACGGAATCATTCACCTCTTCAACCTGGACTTGTGGAACCGCATTGGGATTGAGTCGAACACCAAGCAGGCGTTGATGGGGCCACCCCAAAAGAGCATCCCCACGCTTGGCTACATATACCTTCCCAGCAATCATGCGACCACATAATTCAATTGTTGCCATAAAATACCCTAACATTCTAATGGGTAAGCCACCATAACCTAGAGGAGAAACATCACTTTTAATTAGTTTCACCTTAGCACTGAAATACTGTTGAAAAATATCTTCGCTTAACATAGTCAGGTGTGAACAAGAATCAAATTTTAACTCAAGTTGGACACCCTCAATAGCAACCATATGAGACGGATGGACGGCTTTCTGTTCATCAACCTGAAAAATAATTTCCTTAACATGAGGCTTGTCTATGGCTCCTGGTTGTTCTCTCTCCTTTACCTTGCTTTTACAACATCTGGCAAAATGACCCCTCCTACCACAGGTACTGCAAACAACCCGTAAAGCTGGACAGAAAGGAGCATTTGCCAGATGTCCTAATCTACCACATCTAAAGCATGTAGGTTTACTGTCAAATGCAGGAGTACTACCAGTGGCCGACGGAAATGTATTTTTGTCCCTGGTCACAGGATACCTGTTTTGAACCTGGCATATAACCTCCTCTACGCTTGTACTGGTTGGGTTTGATTTACTTTTTTCTGAACTCAACTCATCAACACATTTCATCATATGCTCTACTTGTTTGGCAATTGTTAAAACCTCATCCAATGGAGGCTCATCTTTTAACCACAGTTCTTTCCTGATTTTGTCATGAGCACATTTCAATACAAATTGGTCCCTAATTCTCTCCTCCACTGCACCACCAAACTTACAAGAGGATGCTAGTTTTCTTAAGGCTGAGACAAACTCCTCAACCGATTAATCTTTCTTTTGTTCACGAAGACCAAAATGGTACCTTTCCATAATCGTGCTCAAACGAGGAAGATAATGCCGATCCAACTGCAGTATACATATTTCAGTATTCATTCAGATTTCTCTGATCAGCAGAACTGAGCTCTGGTAAATGCTCCAGAACTTCTTGCCCTTCTCCCCCCAGACAATGTAACAGTAAAGAAAGCTTTCGTTCAGCACTTAAATTTGTCCCACAGACTCTTGCGTAATTCACAAAAATCTTTTTCCATTTTTGCCATTTTACACCTGGTTCACCTGGACTTGTCAAGAAAAATGGCGGCTGGGTTACATTCTGCATGGTGTTGCAAAGTCAGTATAATTGAAAACTATAAATATGTGTCCCAAATAAAAATAATTAAAATAAAACTTTAACACAAAACAACCCTAATGTAAGTGGTGTTATACTAAACACATTTTCAAATTCACTTTTTTCAATCTTTTAAATATCCTAACTCATGTTGTTAAATGCTGCCATTTCATATTCCTGCAAGCCCTTCCCTTTGGTTACTGCCAAACCCAACTTGAATTCACCAATCTGACTGTTAGGGACATCACCAAGGTATTGGCAAGGAGATGGTCCACACCACCAAAAAAAAAACAAGTTCCGCTCCAATGACTGAATTGGTTACCTTCCTTAAGTTCAATGGTGTGCCAGTCACCGACAATGCTGGCTTAAAAACACTTCCGTGATGTTTCTTGCGCCACCTGAGCGCAAATGACGATGATCCTCCGAAAAATTAGATACACCCATACATAGGTGTGCCAGATCCCGAAGATGCTGTCTTCCGATTTTTTAAAAGCGCTTCACTGAAGAAACGACGAAAACGAAGAAACGACGAAAACGGAAGGTTTGACGCGCAAACCACAGAGGTAATGGGGATCTTCCCAACTGCTCGACGCGCAAACCACAGAGGTAATGGGGATCTTCCCAACTGCTCAAAATGGCCCCCGTGCGTGACGACGCACGTCAATCTTCTATCCAGCAGCTTCCCAATTCCCTAAGATGGCGCCTGTACGTGACAGCGCTAGCGTAAGCGTCACCTTCTCTTGGTACGCGAACGTGATTCTGGCCTTAACCAGGCCCCTTGTTTCTCCGATGCCGGTGGAACGCAAATGCGCTCCAAAGCCTTCACCTCCCTCTAACCTCCTCACCATTCACTTTGTGGACGCAAGTCACTATGCACCGTGACTCGACTCGCCGAACAGCCGCTGGAGAAGAGAAGTCTTCTCTTTTTCACAATAATCAGCCGCTGGAGGAGGTTTCTTTTTTTTTTTAAATTTCACGAAGGGGAGAATGCATCAACCGCTGGATGTTGAGGTGATCGTACGCCCTCGCTCGTCGCCAAGGAAATGTGGTGTCTTCAGTGTGGAATAACGAAGCGGGACCACGAAGGTAAGAGGCATGTAGGGTTTATTCACCTCAGCCATCAACAGCAAAATCAACTGACACTCATGGAACCCACAAATGCAATCCTTAACCAACATTCTACATAGAATGTACAGAGTGGTTCTGCATGGAGATTCCATGTGGAGCCTAATACAATGTCACAATGTGGACGGAGAAATTTACTTTGTCTTCATGGCAGAATGGCGGGCTATCTGCCCAGATATAAATCTAGGCCTTAGTAATGAAGCCATCAATTTAGTTAACTTTAGGTTTTTGGGAAAGTGATTACGATTAAGCGTTTTAAATTAAGATTTAGATTAGGTTGTAACCTAATTTTTTCGTAGCCTGAATTTTTATCAAAGAATACAAATAAATGATGGGAAATGCTGGGGGCACTCAATACCAAATGCACCTTAATATATGTTTTGTTTTAATGGGTTCTTTTTCATTCATTGACATTTGTAAAAAAGTGCATGAGACAGTTTTTTTAAAGTACCACAATTTATTACAGATCAGCTGTAGATCTTTTAGTTAATATGCATTTTTTATATGTGACAAAAGCACTAGCACATTTTAAATGCTGTTAACAGCCTAATTAATGTAATGTATTTTAAAATGTTATTTTGGGGGATTTGTTATATATCATGAATACTATTCAAACCACGCCACCTGATGCTGCTCTAATCAGCCTTCCAGACCCTGGCCTTGAAGATTTGAGCACCTTTCTCGGGACCGGCTATATTATCTGTCCATTGCTGATGAATTTTGTTCAGGCCACGACTGATAGTTTCTGGAATCTCTGAGCTTCCATCTCCTCAGGCTCTCCTAAGGACCAGGTGCCTCCAAAAATCTGGCACCTTACCGCATCTGTATCCTTTGAACCACTACGGAAACTCTGCAATGTCGCCTTATCCTTCAGGGTTGTTCCATCTGAATGAAAGAAAGCCTGGGTGGTGCATCTCTTAAAGAAGCCTATTGCCGACCCTGCTAGTCTTTCTAATTACCATACCTTTCTGCTCCCTTTTCCAAATAATATCTTGGAAAAACATGTGTATACTCTCCTCTCTACTCATCTTGAGCATAACAAACTGTTGGATCCTGTACAGTTCGGATTCTGACTCATGCATGGTACTGAAACGTGTATTACATTGGTTATGTGACAATTATGATAGACTGCTGCGTTTTGCTTCATGCAAGGGAGAAGAGGCATCCTCTGTGTTGTGAGTATATTTTAAAAAGGCAGCCCTTTCCTCATGCCCTGTTGTGGCGGATCTGTTGACATCAAAAGTAATCCTTTTTTTTTTATCTTCTGCTTGCTGTATTGCATATATTGACAACACAGAGCATGCCTCTTCTCCACTGCATGAGGCAAAAAGTAGCAGTCTATCACAATTGTCGCACAACAAATGAAATATGAGTTTCACTATTCAGAAATTGTATTTAATACACATGTTCATTATTTCAGTTTCAGCAGTTTATAAGTAACGATGTAACATTCCTACATGCACTCTGTTTTTCGTGTCATCTCATTATTTGTGTTTATGCCAATTAAGAAGCATCTCTCCTGAGACTAAAGGTGAACACTGAAGTAAAATTCTCAATAAAAAATAAGGCCATTGTTTTAAGTAGAATTTAGTTGCAGCTGTTTTTGAATTTCCACGATCTTCTCCTCGATAATAGAAGTCAGGGCCAGTGAAATATCATGCACATGGTAAGAAAAACTTAAGATACACCACATTTGCCAACTAAGTGCCCTTTTCAGAAAAACATTTCCACTTGTATGTACTGACATTATTGCCATTCAATTTATAGACATTTCCAGTAGTTCACATGGAAAGCTGTACCAGGAGCATGTCCCCAAGCCCTTTAAGCCCTGTGCAGAATTGTACAAAGAGTAGAATTCTGTACAAGGAATGGCGCGCCCTGATTGAATGCACATTTTTTCCACTGTCTAGAAAAAGCTATTTTCCTTTCGAGAAAGTCCTTTCCCTAAACCCCCAGCAAATCTGGGGATGATCCTTTCTCATTTCATTTTGGTAGTCAATTTATTCTAGATCTGCCTTCTCCAACAAGTAGCCCCAGAGCTACTGGTAGCTCTCCCGCTACCTGTAAATAGCTCTCCTGTGTGCAGCCCAGCCTACTAAATTACAAGCTTGTGCTTGGTTGAATAAATATATGCATCCCAAAATTGAATAGCCTGTATTTGAGACACAAATGTGTGTATTGTCGGCACTCATAATCTGATGTTTGGTGAAAATTCTCTGGATTTTCAAAACATATTTAATATATTTAAAGATGCTATCTGAATGAAAAATCATGAGACACTAGCGAGAATTATTGTTAATATTATTACCTTGGTGCGAGGGACATGGCAGCTATGGCTGTTATGAATTAACCATGTAGAGGCATTCCATATTGATAAAGCTTTTTTTAACATCACTGCTGGTATTATAGCATGAGGGGGCACTAATATAATCTTGACTGACGTACTCACTATTACCACAGTAACATCATTAGTAGCTCAGTATGATTTTCATTGAACATAAGTAGCTCTTATTGCAGAAAAGGTTGGAGACAAGATGGCCGTTGGAGTAAATCTGTAACAAATCCAGAATGGTAGGGGGGAAACTGGTGTTTGTGAATGTCCACAAACACATGTCTGTGGCTTTTACCAAACTTCCAAGGTAAACCATGCCTTGGGAGGTACACTTCCAAACCTTTAGTAGGATTTATTACTGTGGATTTCTCTGAACTTGTGGCAGAGAAATCCACAGTAGCAAATGCATTTATGCTGCCAGGAATTCCTTTGTGAATTTATAACAGGCATTATTGAGGAAGTTTAGACCACAAATTGAAATTTATAGCCACAAATACATTTGTGACTAGGGTCCTTAGGGCCAGATGTACGAAATTCAGTTTTTGCATATCCTAAGTAAGGAATCCTAGGAAATTGGTATTTAGGAAATGCGAAATAGAATGTACAAAAATAGCAAATTCTTAATAGCGATTCCTCCAGAGTAGGAATCGCTTTTAGGAAACCGCTATTTAGAAAATGCTAAACCATTCGGTATGAATGGTTTTACATTTCCAAATTTGCGATTTCCTAATAGGAAATTGCAAATTTGGAAATGCGAAACCAAGGGTGCCTATGGTCCAAAGGCCCCCCCTTGATGCACCCCAAAAAAAAGAGGTGCACATGTAAAGCGCACCTATGCCCTAGGCATCTATCATATGGTTTGTACATGTGCTTAGGAAATCGCAAATAGGAAATCCCTATATGCGATTCCCTATCTTCCGTTGTACATATGGAAAGGCAATTTAGCATTTCTTAATGGACCGAAATTGCGATTCAGTCCGTTAAGAAATGCTTAATCCTTTCGTACATCTTGCCCTTAGTTCCTAAACCAAATCTCTTCTATAAAGTAGTTTTGCTAGCGATGCAGCATAAAAGCTGATCATTCCTTACATGACCTGCAACCTGATCTTGACAACGAAAACTCTAATGTGCACCTAGCGCACATCTAGAAAAACAACACTAAAAATGAGAAACGTTGAAGTACCAGCAACGTAAACGTGTGCCTGGATAGGTAGCAATAACAAGATTAATAAAATTAAAGAATGTAATATGTTTATTAACAAAATTGTTATGAAAATTAATGATGAAATTTAGCAATTCTATTGATGTTATTGTAGTGCGCCATAGAAAGTTAGAAAATGGTGCACTGAAACTTTCAGTATAAGTGCTTAACAGTATTAGGATCTTATAATCTTAGAAACAATTTTATTTTAATGATTTTTAGAAATAATTTCCATGTAGGTACTTTTTAAAATTGTGGTAATAGCCCATAATTGAAGGTGAACATTTTTGTGTAATAAATACTGAGAACTTTATAAGTCTTGTTATAAATGATATGTTTGACTTTTTTCGTTATGCTTGAACTTAATCATAAATTTAATTTACTTAGTAACAGATGCTAACTTTAAAATGCATTGAATTGCCTTTTTCCCCTTTAGGTCGCATGTTTTCATAGCCTGTTGTAATAGACCTTTGATATGTTTTCTCAAATGTTGCTTTATCTGTTCCGTTCATGCAACATTCTTTAATCAACAAGAGACTTTCTTACTACTTCTGTGCAAATTGTTGAGAAGCCAACCTTTGGACTAAATCCATAAAGAGCAACAAAGTAAATAAGTTCTTTGTCAACTAACGTGTGAGAACAGAATGGACAGGCATTTATCATGAGCTGCATGGGAAAGTATGTTGGAGTATCTATCAATTTGTACCTGGAGAACAGAAGAACGATTGCATGATGATCAGACCATCGTATGGCGATAACTGATGTCACAAACGAATAATTTTGAGTATAAAAAGTAACTTTCTAAGGAGGTTCAATCTCACTTGCCTTTAGCTTACCTTCTGGACTATCTTGCCAGGGCCGGACTGGCTACCGGGCGTTTTGGCATGCTGCCGAGCTGGTGGCTGATGTCACTGCGGTGGGGGCTAATTTCGTTGATGGAGACCTGCGTGTGCTACTGAAATAAACCAAGCAAAACGAATTTCGTTCAGCACACGCAGGTCCCCATCAACGAAATCAGCCCCCAGCTCGGCAGCATGCCAAAACGCCCAGTAGCCAGTCCGGCCCTGTATCTTGCCTTATTGACCTTGCTAATAAACTTACATGCTGGATGTTATGGAGCTGTCTATTGAGAGACCAGATTTGAACGTTCCTGATTATTGCTCCTTTCACCTTGCTCATACCCATGGGCTTTTCCTTAGTGGACTTTAACTTGATCCCTTTGCCCATGCTAGGAGAGCTTTTGGGAACCATTCTTCTGCTTTGTAGGTGGTAGGAATCTCTAATTATGCACCATCTGCTTCTGGATTCATTATTTAGCAATAGATTTACTTTGACTAAATGTGTGGTTCTTCACTACGAGCTGTTAGACTCATGATTAAGCTTCAAAAAATGTTCCTAATATGCATTGATTTTGGATCTCTAATACAATAACCAAATTATCTAAATTTGTTTGAGTGTTTTATTGTGTCTTAATGTTCTTTCTACAGAAACTGTGTTTTTAATTGTATGATTTCTAAATGCCGGACAGAAAAAGTCATAGATTATTTTCAAAACATCAGGTTCTTTTGCTTTTGTTTTGTGTAGCAACAGCAGAGCTCTCAGTTTGCATAATTCTTGTTAGACTAAACTTCTATTTTTATAGCATGGTTCTGAGAGAAATATATTTGAACCTGATCTCAAATGTTGAATTGGCTGCCGATTATTGGTCCTCATTGGGCGGCCGACAGTGGGACACCCTGATTTCTCACCCCTCACTAGGAGGTAGAAAGGTTCATCAGAGGACCGTCGCCTCTGTCGGTGAAGTATAGAATCTGAGTAAAAACAGTTACTCCTATGGGCCCATGGCTGGGAAACCAGTTTATTGCTTCCAATGCAAAACTAGACCATAAGGAAAACATGAGATTTCCCAACCTGACATAGCCTTTGAAAGCATGCCCTAGCTCAATGTGCCAAAAGGCATGTTTGTGCACTGATAAGCTAGCTCATTGAACAGGTAATCCCTTCTACTCATATTTTAGTGATTGATTGACAACATTTATAAAGCATCTATTGCCCGATAGAGGTTTCTTGGCACTTAGTACACTAAGACCATCAGGCCACACTGAACATGGCATCAACATGCACACTTTCTTAAATTAGGATTTGTTTGAAAGACCAGTATGTCTAAGGTAAACTAGCAATGAGTGAATAAATTACCATTCATTCATTCATTTGCCCTTTTCATGAATTTGAACATGAAGTCTGTGCCTAAATGAGTAAAAGAAAATGAAACAAGTTTTAGCGCATTACTTGTGTAGTGTAATATATATAATGAGCAAGCAGCATCCCCCTTTTCACATGACAAGAACAGGAGTTCTATTCTTTCAACAAAGGAACAGCAGATTGCAGCACTCTTGTTATTTATATTTATATGACAAGCTTTAGCCACTTGTAAGAGCTCCTACGGTAAATGAGATTCAAGAAGGTAAAGTGATTTAAACATAATTATATAACGAGGTTAAGTGGGGAATTTAATGTAAAACCAAAGTCGCCCAAAGTCGCCCACTTGACTCCCCATGCCACATCTCAAACCATGCTGGCCTACAGGTAAAACACAAGAGTTTCCAACAGGACAGTCGCCATGAAAGGCTGCTAAGGCTGGGCAGAGACAGCCACAAGTTCTTGCTAGGTAAGGGCCTCACCTGACCTCTCCATATGATTCAGTCAGTCTCTGCCTTTGATATCAGTGGAACAACTCAGGGCACTTATGCTGTTCAGGGTGTAAAGCAAGTTGACCTAGGTTCTTTGGGAATTCTTGCAGGCTGTTTCACATCAATATATCACGATTAATATGTAGTAGGAGGTAGGACTGCGAAATAAATTTAAAGATTCAATGCAGTCAACAATATGTAATCTGCAGGTCACACAATTACTTCTGATATGGAAAATACAGTTTTTTAATCTTGCAAAGTGGGATAAGTGGGCACTAATGAGCAGGGACATCTTAAGCATTTTGGGGGCCCTGGGTCAAACGTATTTCGGGGCCCCAGTTTGAAACAGCTTTGAATTTATGATCTAATTTCAGCTTTTTCATGCCCTCTTTGGCCAAGTCACCGACACTACACATGCACACTGGTCCAAATTCAAATTGTATTTCCTTTCTAGAATTCAGGGATAGTGATATGTGTTTTCAATATTGTAACGTAGCAGCAGTTCAATAACATTACTGCAAATAATCTCTATAACTGACTGCCATTTTTCATGTGTGAGGTTCTGTTTAGATCTAAACTGAATATTTTTGGGGATGTTGCATGGTGTTAAAAAACAAACAACATTTGACAGCAAAATTTCAGCAATTTACTCCCACACATCACTCATATTAAATATAAATTAACGCAAAATAGTATTTAAACCAATCTATATTTTAGAATCGTTCAAGGTCATCAGTGCAGGACTGTGTGGAGGACAGAATCAGTCTATCAGGGGGCCCCCTGAATGGATGAGCCCTGGGCCAGAGCCCACTGTGCCAATGCCTTAAAACGATTCTGCTTAATGAGATGACTGATATTAGCTGTAGGTATTTTCAGTTCTATGATACTGCATACCCGCAATAGCAGGAGCTGTAAAGATAAAATATATTATCATGCTCACGCACCAAATACACACGATGAAGCACATGAAGTTCTCAATGAAGCAGTGATTGTTTAGAATTATTGGTTTTGTTTAATTACCTACTTTACTGGGGCTGTGCATTTGTAAAATAAAATAGAGTGGTTAGAAGAATACAGCCACTCACGTTAATAGCGATAATACAACTACTAATGATGATCGCAAAAATATGTAATTGTCTTCAGCCAAATTTACCAAAATGAAAAACCCCAAGGGAACGCAACTGGTATGGGTAAAAAAGAGCTAATTAGAATTCCTTCAGAGCTGCAACAGAAAACTTAATGAAGGGATACCTTTAGATGCTGAGAACTAGCAAGCCATCTCTTACAGAAAACAAATGTGTACAGCTACAAAGATCACTTAACATTCTTCACTGACATGATTGTCGCACTGAGCACCAATATTCCAAACCCAGCACCACATATCACTCTCCAACTCTCCGATGAGGCCAAGTGCATGAGGCCAGGTGCACCACCACTCTGGAAGCGCAGGGACCCCTGAAAATTATATACATCACAAATGTGTGCCCAGGAGTTGAGTGGATTGGGATGGTGTTAGCCTCAATTTCATGAAGCAATGTGTCCCAGACTATGATGTTCATCTATTACTAGGAAGAAAATGTTTTTCTTTAATGGGGATTCTAGCATCATCTGTGGAACAAAATATATCCTTTGAAATACAGGTGAGGCGTTGCTGTCCACCAATGAAAATGGCCAAGAATGAACATCGATCTAACTTCGCTAATTTAGTGTCTTCAAATTCAACAACACAATCTAGCCATACAGCACCCTGAGAAAGATATGTGCCCTGGTGGCTCTGGACTATAGTTGTACAACTCTCACCATGCTAATTAAACGTCTTAGCAGAAACTCACCTTCTTTGTGCCACAACCTTTTCTGTTGAGTACCTTGTCACTAATCCTGTTTCATAGGACTCTATTGGTTTTGCACAATAGTAGGGCCATTATGGGTTGGTCCACCAGATTCCTATGAAAGTGACCAGTGATGATTGTGTTTCTTTTATGCTGTTTCTGCCAGTGACATCCTGTGCCAGTGTGTCTCTCTGATCCAGTATATTTATCAAAGAATCCCTGCACCATTGAGTGTGTCTATATCTCCATTATGGCCCAAAACTGTCACCTAGATTAATAGCACTATTAATTATGCCAAATGTGTTTAATAATTCATTTTAAGCTTGACTATCTTTTCACCATTGATTAATTAAAGGGACAACGAGAATTCTGATCAAGAATTTAGTTTTAATAGGAATTTAATTTTCACTACTAAGGTGGAGATACAGACTCCTTCTGGTGATTTGGGAAACATACATTTCGGGGTAAAAAAATCTTTAGAAGGAGTAAATTAATACAAAATTGTTAAACAAAAAACATATTTACTGTGAAACACAGGCTGGTTGGGCTATGTCCCGTGGTCTAGTCCAATAAAAAAAGAAAACATAATTAAGAAGTGCAGAGTTTAAAGGTCCAAACAAGTTTATCTTAATAGACAGGACTTTACTAAGCAAAACTGCATTGTATCAAGGTAACAAATATGATACCAAAATTATATCTATAAAGAAAATAGTGCAACTGGGGAAAATTGATCAACATGTTAAACAATTGTCCTTTTTCATAATGTAGGCAAGGGTGCAGTACTGCACTGAGACTGTCCTTTGAAGGGAAGGTACAAGTCACAAGAATGCTCCCCAGAACAGATGGTCTGGTGAACATTCTTTTACCTTGAATTTGTACATGCTGGTCCTCTAATAGAGTCATTAAAAAAAAAATCCAAGGCGTTTTTAAAGTTTAGCTCCATAACGTTTGTACGTATTAACAAACTGGTTTGGGGATAATCCCGCAGCCACACCAGTCTTCTGTTTCCTTCTTAACATTGCATGAGTCAGAAAGAAACTCTTCAGGAACTACAGAACTGCACTGCCTTCACAGGACACTTCAGGTCCAAATTCAGATGCCTTCAGGACTTTACCTCACAGTATGCTCTGTTAAGATTTCTCTGCTCTGTGATCAATGTCTCTTCCTTGTCCAGGCCCTATGCAGTATTGCAGCACAGAGATCCTGATGCAGGACAAATTCCATCAAAGACAAGTCCAAATATTCTTTTGGCCAGGTGAGGAAACGTGGACCCCCAGTTATGAAACTAATTACTGAACACAGAGCTTTATTTCACTCTGACCACCTACTGCACCAAAAGATTCTGAAGTTTCGGAAACAATGAATCCTTATGCCATCTTCCCTTGTCTGTGTTAGTAAAATCTCAAACTTACTGCCCCACTAATATGAGGCTGGCCCCATATCTGTTGCACTTAATGGCAAAGATCAAAACTATCCTTTTTTTGAATAATGCATATTTATTTTCTTAGATTGGTAACCCACTATCAATTACTACCAAAAACGTTGACAGTGACGTTCCTACTTTTAACAACAGTGGTTACATAGTCAAACCTTAAATCACTTAACTACCACACTGGACTAATTATATGTCTCTTACTTGTGTAGCAACTTACAGACTCGGCCTATGTGGAACTATTGGCTCCTGATCAATCTGGCTTTTTTTTAAAGTGGAAGAGATGTGCACAAGAGCAAATGTACATATGACTATTAATCTATGCACATTCCAGTTGTCATCATTCTTACTTTACGAGCATAACTAAGTGTCTGGTGTGTATTAGTAAATATAGCTTTCTAAGTTTCTACCATTTTATTATGTACTTATATTTCAATGTATGTAAATGTTTTATATCAATGACATTCACAACCAATTGACTGAAGCTATTCCCCTTGCCTCTGTGCCACACAAGTTTAGGCCTCAATGTTTTATTTTTGATATGTAGACTGTTCCATATGTTTGAACCATACAAACCATGCATAATGCATTATCCAACGAATATCAAACATTCTCCTAGTACTTGTTTAAACTATTGCATATACTTGATGGATTTCATCCCTAACTCTATATAACAGATCATGCACAGGATACAACGCCGTTTTGACGTACTTCTGTAATACACTCACTCTGCTGAACATTTTCACTTACACGTTACCATCCATCTATGCTGTAATTTAATGCATTGGCACTATTATTATGTCATATTGCTGCACATTCATTTTCTTTATATTTTAGTAAATTTTTAGGCAGAATCAAAAGACCATACAAAAAGAGCACCAAAAAAGGTACACACAATTTTACATCAATTTAGGGCCTCATTGCGATGTCGGTCGGAAAGCATTCTGACTGACCCCTTGTCTGAATCGTTTCTGACCGACTCTGATTCAGGGAGTCCGACCGACCGATTATGATGTTTCCGAACACCGTTCGGCCGACTCCCATTGACTTCAATGGGAGCCAGTTGTTCCGACCGACAACACAGGCTCCCATTGTAAAAAGGGGTGGTTGCGGAAAACGATGCACCCCATGGTGCCTGCCAAACTGTGCATGGTTGTAAAGAGGGGCCCCATGGGTACCTCCACGGGCCCCAACCAGAGGCCTCCGGGTGAAGAGGTGCCTGCTACGGGCCCCCAAAGTCAGTTTCCGACAGCCGTTTTGTGTCAGCCAGACCGATTCGGAAAGGCTGTTCTAATCTGACATTGCAATACGTCGGTCGGAAACGTGGTCCATAGACCTGTACGATTGGGCTCCCTCCATCTCAGAGTCTCCGAATGCCGCTCAGAACCGAGTCGGAATGACCAAACGGTTACCTTTCCATCGTAATCGGTAGGTCGGAAATGTTTCCAAGTCGGTCGGAAAAATAGGTTCCGACATGGGTAAGGACAATCCGAATACCGTTTGGAGCCTTTCCGACCGGCATTGTAATCGGCCCCATAACAACTAAGCTTATAAAAACACCAATTTTAATATAATATCAAAGTAAAAATCAATAAAGGACCTATACACTAGTAAGGGCAATAATGTTAATAAAAGTCAAAGTAAATTAAAAGGGAATACAAATAGAACTTAATAGAGCTACTACATTTAACCAACTGATCTATACATGCAATAATTATATATCTTATCAGTAATACTTATTCAGAAATGACAGTTAAATAGTGTAAAGGAATTAGTTTGATATAGAGAGACAGGCATTCATACATATCACTCATGTGTCTTGAGATATTAATAGATCTCGTTCTGTATTCCAAAAAGATGAGAGAATCTTATTATTGTGCCTTCTGAATTATTAATCTTTTTACAAAGCAGTGGTACAGCATGTGATGATAAAGCAACTTTTGAATGTACCTTTCTAAAACTGAGGTAGTTTTTAAAAGATAATTATTTGGAAATGAATCAAGGATCGAGAGCCAGATGTAAGAAGCATTTTACCGGTCGCAAACAGCCCATTGGACCATTTGCGACCGCTAAAATGCATTTTGCCATGTACAGAAGTCAAAATGCGACTCAGTAACTATATCGCCCTTGGAGCTGTAACAGGGGGTAGAGCCCCGGGTCTAGATGTCATCCCAGCTGACATCTTCCTGAATGATAAACCCAAATGGTGCCGGTACATTATATTATTGGCTAATGCCATTGCCCAAGGTGCCCCAGTGCCCGTTTCTTGGAAAGGGGCCGAGATCATCTGGGTGTATAAAAAGGGGATAAATCCCACCCAGGTAACTACAGGCCCATAAGCCTCATAGAGTCCTTGCAAAAGGTGATGGGGCGGTTAGTATTAAATAAGGTCCAAGATTGGATAGATGAGCATGGTATTCTTTCACCACTACAGGCAGGCTTTCGGGCCCATACCAGTACCATCGATCAGGTGTTCCGGTTCATATTAATATATTGGCGGACAGTGGTCCTAGGTAAGGGTTGTTTGTACGCTGCCTTCGTTGACCTCAAGTCAGCATTTGATCTTGTTTCCCGCAGTAAACTTTGGGCAGTGTTACAGGAGCTGGGGATGTCACTAGAATTGCTATCTCTCATTGCTCGTTTGCACGAGGATAACTTCGCCCAAATACGGTGGGGCTCACAGGGCAACTTCACCAAACCTTTTCCCATTGATAAAGGAGTGCGTCAAGGCTGTGTCATGGCTCCTACACTATTCTCACTCTCTATCAATGGGATCGCCGAGTTTTTATTGTCTGTTCCCACGGATGCCCCTGTTTTAGCGAGAATACATATCCCTATTTTAATGTTCGCGGATGACACGCTGATTATCTCAAAAACTCCCAGCGGTCTCCAGCGTGCTCTGTTACTTTTTGAGAAAATTCATGACCTTTAAACAGCACAAAACATTTAGAGGTGGCATAAGCATGAACAACCGTCCCCTGGAACAAGTTAGGGCTTTTACCTATCTGGGGGTTATCTTGCAAAACGATTTGAGGTGGAAACGCCAACTTGATACGGCCACATTAAAACATCGGCAACTATCAGGGGCCCTACACACTGAGTTTAATACCGCCCTCACAAAGCCAGTTAGCCCGGTGCTCCAGATTTACAGTATGGAAGTTGTGAGCTCTGTCCTATATGGGGCAGAGCTCTGGGGGTATGAGAACCTTTCCCAGTTAGCCATTGCAGAAAACAGGTTTTTACGTAGGATTGCCAGTCTCCCGCAAAGTACCCCAGTGCGCCCAATGCTATATGAGTTAAGCAGAAAAGCACTGGTCGATATTGCCAGACTACGTCCGATATTATACTGGTGAAGAATTTGGTGCACGCCAGAACTGGCATCCTACGCTGCCGGCCTCAATGATCTAATCCAGGCAGATTGCTATCACTAAATTAGATGGTTACGGGAGGTTAGAGCCTCCCTAGTCAGTATCGGCATGGCCACCTTGTAGGAAAATCCTTTGAACGTATCATTCCCTCCAAAGGAGTTCCTGAAAGAAAAATACTGGGAATCAGTGTTTTCTAATATTCACAGAAACAGTGACACGTCTTCTTTAACGGGAGGATTCTTGGAAGTCGAATTCAGGCCAAATCTAGAGCAGTATTGGGATATAATTACCAAACCGCATGATCGGAAGCTGTACTTCCAATTCAAGGTGGGTACACTGCCAATAAGATCTTATACAGCAAAATGGGTCCCAACTGGCAACAGCAAGTGTCCCCTGTGTCTGGACCAGCTGGAGACACTGGCACATCTATTGTTTGTTTGTTCAGCATATGCCGTCCCCCCGTTGCTACGACAGTCCATACGTATATTTAATAATGTTTTAAACTTTGCCTATTTATTGTGTAGTGCGTTATGAAATATTTTTATTCTATGTATTGTGCTTTTATGACATAACTGTTGAATAAAGCTTTTTGGATTGGATTGGATTGGACTCAGTAACTTGTTACCAAATCGTATTGTGCTTTAGCAATTCGGTATTAGGAAGGGGTGTGTTTAGGGCGTCCCTTCCTAACACCTAATAGCACTGATATGTATGAATGTTTTGTGACTGGAAATGCGGTCGCAAAACATTCGCAGTTACCACCAACTTTAAGTTGGTGGGAACCCATTCGCAAACAGTATGGGGGCCCCCAGGGGACCCCTTCATCTTTGTGAATGTGCGTGCCAACAGTTTTTAAGAGCAGGCAGTGGTCCCACGGACCACGACCTGCTCTTAAAAAATGAAAAGGTAGCTTTTCATTTTTATTTTTGTAATTCATCCTGTTTCCCTTTAAGGGAAACGGGCTGCATTACAAAAATAAATATTGCTTTATTTTAAAAAGCAATCACAGACATGGTGATCTACTAACCCCAGCAGGCCACCATCCCTGTAATTGTAGCCATTCACAATGGATCGCAAATTGCGACCTGCCTCATAAGTATTAATGAGGCAGGTCCCACTGTGAATCGCTAACAGTGTTAAACACACTGTTTGTACATCCAGTTTGCGATTTCCTAATAGTGAATCACTAAAATTCACTAATAGGAAATCGCAAACACGGAATTTCATACATCTGGCACTGAATTAAACAAAAGTTCATATTTGTAAATATCTAATGGCAGCAATCTAAATTTTTGCTGTAATTCATCTACAGTCAAAAAAGCATTATTATGATAAATATCCTTTAAATAAAAATACCAGCTTTAATGCAGGATTGCCAAAATGTAGGATGCCGATCTAGCTTTAAAACAGGATTGTACCATAACAACAAATTTGAGGTAAATGAAATCCGGGAATGGAAAATTGAGTTAGCCATAGCGATTAAAGCAGGTGAAGGAAATTAAGAAATCAAAATGTATTCAACAAGAAGCCATGAAGGCAGATTAGAAAACTCTGTATGATAGAACCATAAGGAATTTTGTTGTAAAAATATTAAGAAACTCTGGAAAACCAGAACCCCTATTGTTCTTAGCCATTTTACATTTTTTATAACTTATACAAGGAGATTTGTTATTCCAAAAAAATGTAGTAATATATTTGTATATATTTTTATAAAACTGAAGAGGAATTTGAATAGGTATCACAGAAAGGAGGCAGAAAATATTTGGAGCAGTAACCATTTCAATAGAATCAACTTTTCCCCACCAGGATGAATGTAAGGCGGACCATTTATGAAATTTGTCTTTGATATGATTAACAATATAATCACAATTCAATGTAATCAATTGTTTAATGGTATGAGAAAATAATATACCAAGATATTTAAGCTTTTCCTTTTGCCATTATACTTCTTTGTTTGGTAGCATATCAGTGGTACAATAATCATTCAAAGGAAAGAATTATGTTTTATTAGTGATTTGAGTATATCCTGAAATCTGAGAATATGTGTGAATTAGATTTAATAGAGGAGGAATGGAAAATTTTGATATGAACATTATTTATGATGAGGCCTTCAATTTCCATACAATTTCTGTCGGAAATAAGTAAAGGTTCTATAGCAAGAAGAAAAGGCAAAGGTGATAGGAGGCAACCTTGTCTGGTACCCCTAAAAAGAAAAAAATATTAGAAATCTGACGATTAATGAAACTTTTAGCATACTGATCACTGTAAAGAGCTGAGATCATACGAATAAACAAACTGCCAAATTTAAAAGCAGATAAGGTATGTAAAAGATATAGCCAATGGACTTGATCAAAATCTTTTTTCGCTTCTAATGCCAGAACACCAGATGGTTGCGGTAATGATGGTCCAACTTCAATTACATGAAATAGTAATCTTACATTATTTACAGAATGTGGCCTAATGGCGACAACTTTTAACTGCCGAAGTTGGGGAACCGTGTCTGAGTCTCGGCAGGGCCACTCAACAGCCTGTGATTCTAGGCAAATCACTTAATCTACCCGTGCCTAACAAAATGAATGTTCCTGTCTATAACGCAACTGGTGCTCATGTAAAGTGCTCTGATACCTTTGGGTCGAGTTTGCGCTATATAAAACTCCCCACCCCCAAAAAATATCTATTTTTCATGAAACCAGATTGATGAATATGAATGACAGTATCAAGCACAGAGGCCAACCTGGTTGCAAGAATATTTGCATACAATTTACAGTTTCAAGTAGTTAAAGAAAGGGGTCGATAATCTGAGACAATAATGGGATCTTTGTTAGGCTTCTGGAGAACTATAATTAAAGCTTCAGTAAAGGACCCAGAAGTGGATCTTGTACTACTAAACTGAGTAAATAGCTTGAGGGAATGAGGTGAAAGGTGAGGAGAAAATTCTTTATAAAATTCAGCAGGAATATCATCTGGACCGGGAGATTAAAGTAATTTAAGGGATTTAATAGCTAATTGTACATCTTCTGATGTAATCAGTAAATCCAATTTATTCCTAACTGACTGAGTAATTGTAGGTAAACCACACATCTCTAAAAAATATGCAACATATCACTAGACGGAGGCTTTTATATAAAGTTAAATAATAATTCATCAATTCATTAACTATTTCTTCATGAGATAAAGTAATCTGACCATTAGAATTATGGATTGCATTATTTTGATTTTTATCTTTCTTAATACGAATAAAATGTGCCACAAGTCTTCCAGATCGATTAGCACTGAAACTAAATGTTGCTTTGCTATTAGAAACATGTATGCTGGCCCTATTGCTTAATGTTGAGTTTAATTCATAACAAAGTTTTTACAGTTGCAATTTATATTTGATGTCATTAGATGTGATAAAGAGGCATTCATACATTGATATTTTATTATCTAATTCTTCAACTCTTGAGTTTAACAATTTGTTGCTCTGCACCATAATAGAAATTGTCACCCCTCTGATATATGCCTTAAATGCATCTCATCTATAAACAATTGAAGTAAAACCTTCAGGGTTAAAAGAAAAATAATTACATAGTGTGGGCAAAAGCTTTGGTTTATTTTTTCATTAAGGACAACATTGGTATTCATGTGCCATCGACTTTAAGATCGTTGAGATCGTTGAGTGGAGCTAGGTCGTAAAACACATTAGATGAGTGCATGGTCAGAAATAACAATATTCTGCATAGTAGGATCAAAAATGTAATTTATAATTTGATGGATAATTAATAAATAATCTATACAAGAGTAGCAATTACAAGGGTTAGAAAAAAAGTAAATTGTTTCTCTGTTGGATGATGTAAGTGCCCAATATCTACAAATTTGGCAGTTCTAAAAAAGGATTATAGAGTGAAATAAGCCTTGGGAGGATGATATTGGGCTTGAGATGTTGTATCCAATAAGGGGTCACATATGAGGTTAAAAAAGCCTCTAATAATTAGCGCAACATGACCTAATTTCAGTACTTTGATGTGAAAAGAGATAAAAAAATTAGGGTCATCGTTTGTTGGACCGTACACATTAATCAGGAGCAAAATGGTATTATCGATTTTAACTTTAACTATGAGGTAACAACCATATGAATCAGAACATTTGTTTAGGGTTTAAAGATGTAATGTTTTTGCAGAAAGAATAGCGACTCCATTTTGGTTGTTAAGCGCAGGAGAAGAAATAACAAATCCATCCCATTTTTTGTTCAAGTAAGATAAAACTGTATCATCTATATGAGTCTCCTGAAGAGAACAAATATCAGCTTTAGGTCTTGCTGAATAAATAAGAACCTTAGTACTTTTACCAGGGTGTTGTTATCCTTTAACATTAAATGAAACAATTGTAATACCATAATATTATCCATTTTCATAGAAGAGTGAAGACAGTAAAGAAGAAAGAACCAAGTAGACTAAGAGAAAAAAAAGTAGCTCTAACATTAAGTGAAATGAGGAAAAGGAAAGATGCAGAGAAACAGCAAAAAGACAAGATATAAACCTAAATAATACTCTAAAATCGCACACACGCATGGCAAGAACGATCTGACTATATAATGCCCTTATAAATAAATTTGGCTAATTAGGCTAGCTATAATGACAAGAAAATTATAGCATAGGACTCAAGTATCAGTATTGAAAGGACTTGGAGAAACCATCTTTCCAAATTCTCATAGTAGATGGATCAAAGAGGCCCTTTTTAAAACCATAACTTCTCAGTTGTAGCCTATGGTCTGTGAACTCTTTGCGGATTTTAATAGTTTCCTTGGCAAAGTCTTGATGGAGGAAAATTATATTCCCACTGACCATTAAAAATGGAATCTCTCTTGCTGCTTTCCATATCAACACTAAATGATGATGACGCAGAACTTTAGAGTTCAATTGCCGAGGTTTGTTCTGGCTAGTATTACCATGTGGAGGAATTCTGTACGCTTTGTCAATCTTAAATATTAATGGGAATTGTTAATGTAAAAGACCAGGTAATAAAGTTTCAAAGTACAGCCTGCAATCATTGTCTTCTACATTCTCCAGTAAATTAAAGGTTCACAGGTTGTACTGATGATTACGGTTTTCTAAATCAAGTAATAATTTATTCATTGGCACAATTTTTGCTGCAATAGGCATCAGCCTGTCAATTTCTGATTTATTATCCTGAATTTTTATTACATTGTCAGATACTTTCATAGAAAGACTAACCATGTCTTTGTGTATATTTTTAATTTCTGACGCTCTGTGTGAGAGTGAACTGCTTGTATTTTTTCAAGTAATGTGGATAAAGAAGACTAATGAGAATACATAATTTTTTATTTAACTGGTGGATAAAAAGTGGTCTGTTATCTTTATTATTTATACTATGAATATTCTTCCCTTCCATAGTAATGCATAAATGATATTATAGCCAAATGCAATGTTACTTTAAGATTTGGGTAAATATAAATAACAGACATTTCAAAATAAGACTGTGCAGCAGCTAAAACCAGCTATGGGAGTGGGTTAGGCCTCAATTGCGCCCTTTCCTTGTATTAGCTCCGCCCTCCTGACAGGAATCTCGGAAGTGCCTGGTATGAGACACCGGTGAGAGGCTCGATGGGAGTAGCTCCTCCAGAAAACAAAATGAACTTTCAGCAACAAAACAACTGTGAAGCGCTGGTCATGCCAAGCCTCCACAACTTCAACGAACTGGTAAGACTAGCCAAAATGCTACTTAATTGATGACAATAAAATGGGCGCCGCAGTGAATTAGTGGGAGGCGGCCATCTTATTTCGTGCATTCGCGCGACTCACTACACTTTCATTTTCTGGTGCAAGATGACTATGTTGATCATCTTTTGTATAGCACACCAATGCCTTCACTGGTGTTCTCAGCATTTATAAAAAAATTAACTCATACATTTCATGCGGATACTGCAGGTGGCTTAGGCACACAAAATGACACAAAACTAAAATAGCATTAAGTAACAAGATTAGGGAGTGAAGAGGTAGTGTCGTACACGGACACTAGGGTGGATACGTCCTCCTCTAATGCTCTGTAGTTAAATCAAAGAGATCCACCATAAAGGGGGGTTATTCATAGAAGGTCTGACTGTGTTAGGGAAGTGTGTCTCTCATCCTGGATAGGATGCACACAGTGTTTGCTTAAATACCCCTCACACACCAAAAGGGCCCTTGGTGTCATGCTTCATCATAGGGTCTTCCCGCCCCGGGACGGGGCGTGCTACGACCTACGACTACGCTGGAGCACTGTTCTAACAATACTATGTGTAGTGATGGGGTAGTGAGAGGAAGGGAATAAAGGTAGGTGAATTAATTGCCAGGTCCTTTTTAATTCACCTACCTTTATTCACTCCAGACCCTTCCTCTCACTACCCCATCACTACACTATGGGGCCGATTCCGATCTCGGTCGGAGGCGCACCCAATACTATTCGGTCGGGAAAAAAGCCATGCGAAAGCCAGTTTCCCGACCGATCCGTACAGCACACCGAACGAGCAAGTACGATGCGCACAACAGCAAAAATCCCGGCCGAGCCGTACTCACCCAAACCAGGTCCTGTTCTCCGACCGAGGCGAATCCGGAAACGCCGAATCGAGTCGCACGGAAGGGAAAATGCAGCCCCGTCCGGCCGGACAAGTACGATGCGCTTTCCGTACGCGCCGAACCCGTCGCTACGCACGGCACGTCAAAGCATCCGGGAGAGGCGCACATAAGCTCCGAATCGCGCCACAACACGATCCACGGCTACGAGACGAACACAGCACAGACGAGGACGACGCGAAGCGACGAGGACGAAGCGAAGCGACGAGGACGAAGCCAAGCGACGAGGACGACGCGAAGCAACGAGAAGGACGAACGACACGAACCAACCATGAATCCCTTCGTCCCGATCATACCAATATTCTACATCTACTACCGGAACAGGCACGGACGCGTACGGCGCAGAAGGTAAGTCAGACACCAACCACAAAACACATACAACACGTACACGACACATCACACACATACACTGGGAATCTGAATATACTTACACCAGCAGCACCATAGGGGCGGGATGCCCATCACCAATGCCACATATGCACACAGGGGCCTGAATGCGCGCCACCACCCCAACCCAGGGGGCTGGATGCCAACCACCACAACCACCCTTAGCCAGGGGGTGCCAGATGCCCACCACCACTACCACCCTTAGCCAGGGGGCTGGATGCCTACCACTACTACCACCCTCACCCAGGGCGGGCTGGATGCCTATCACCACCCTTAGCCAGGGGGCTGGATGCCTACCACTACTACCACCCCCACCCAGGGGGCAGGATGCCTACCACTACTACCACCCTCACCCAGGGGGGCAGGATGCCCACCACTACTACCACCCTCACCCAGGGGGGCAGGATGCCCACCACTACTACCACCCTCACCCAGGGGGGCAGGATGCCCACCACTACTACCACCCTTAGCCAGGGGGCAGGATGCCCACCACTACTACCACCCTCACCCAGGGGGCAGGATGCCCACCACTACTACCACCCTTAGCCAGGGGGCAGGATGCCCACCACTACTACCACCCCCACCCAGGGGGGCAGGATGCCTACCACTACTACCACCCTCACCCAGGGGGGCAGGATGCCCACCACTACTACCACCCTCACCCAGGGGGGCTGGATGCCTACCACTACTACCACCCTTAGCCAGGGGGGCTGGATGCCTACCACCACCCTTAGCCAGGGGGGCAGGATGCCCACCACTACTACCACCCTCACCCAGGGGGCAGGATGCCCACCACTACTACCACCCTCACCCAGGGGGCAGGATGCCCACCACTACTACCACCCTTAGCCAGGGGGTGCCAGATGCCCACCACCACTACCACCCTTAGCCAGGGGGGCTGGATGCCTACCACTACTACCACCCTCACCCAGGGCGGGCTGGATGCCTATCACCACCCTTAGCCAGGGGGGGCTGGATGCCTACCACTACTACCACCCTCACCCAGGGCGGGCTGGATGCCTATCACCACCCTTAGCCAGGGGGGCTGGATGCCTACCACTACTACCACCCTTACACAGGGGGGCAGGATGCCTACCACTACTACCACCCTCACCCAGGGGGGCAGGATGCCCACCACTACTACCACCCTCACCCAGGGGGGCAGGATGCCCACCACTACTACCACCCTCACCCAGGGGGCAGGATGCCCACCACTACTACCACCCTCACCCAGGGGGGCAGGATGCCCACCACTACTACCACCCTTAGCCAGGGGGGCAGGATGCCCACCACTACTACCACCCTTAGCCAGGGGAGCAGGATGCCCACCACTACTACCACCCTCACCCAGGGGGGCAGGATGCCCACCACTACTACCACCCTCACCCAGGGGGGCAGGATGCCCACCACTACTACCACCCTCACCCAGGGGGGCAGGATGCCCACCACTACTACCACCCTCACCCAGGGGGCAGGATGCCCACCACTACTACCACCCTTAGCCAGGGGGCAGGATGCCCACCACTACTACCACCCCCACCCAGGGGGCAGGATGCCTACCACTACTACCACCCTCACCCAGGGGGGCAGGATGCCCACCACTACTACCACCCTCACCCAGGGGGGGCTGGATGCCTACCACTACTACCACCCTTAGCCAGGGGGGGCTGGATGCCTACCACCACCCTTAGCCAGGGGGGCAGGATGCCCACCACTACTACCACCCTCACCCAGGGGGGGCAGGATGCCCACCACTACTACCACCCTCACCCAGGGGGGGCAGGATGCCCACCACTACTACCACCCTTAGCCAGGGGGGTGCCAGATGCCCACCACCACTACCACCCTTAGCCAGGGGGCTGGATGCCTACCACTACTACCACCCTCACCCAGGGCGGGCTGGATGCCTATCACCACCCTTAGCCAGGGGGGCTGGATGCCTACCACTACTACCACCCCCCACCCAGGGGGCAGGATGCCTACCACTACTACCACCCTCACCCAGGGGGGCAGGATGCCCACCACTACTACCACCCTCACCCAGGGGGCAGGATGCCCACCACTACTACCACCCTCACCCAGGGGGGCAGGATGCCCACCACTACTACCACCCTTAGCCAGGGGGTAGGATGCCTACCACTACTACCACCCTCACCCAGGGGGGCAGGATGCCCACCACTACTACCACCCTCACCCAGGGGGGCAGGATGCCCACCACTACTACCACCCTCACCCAGGGGGCAGTATGCCCACCACTACTACCACCCTTAGCCAGGGGGCAGGATGCCCACCACTACTACCACCCTCACCCAGGGGGCAGGATGCCCACCACTACTACCACCCTCACCCAGGGGGGCAGGATGCCTACCACTACTACCACCCTTACACAGGGGGGCAGGATGCCTACCACTACTACCACCCTCACCCAGGGGGCAGGATGCCCACCACTACTACCACCCTCACCCAGGGGGGCAGGATGCCCACCACTACTACCACCCTCACCCAGGGGGGCAGGATGCCCACCACTACTACCACCCTCACCCAGGGGGGCAGGATGCCCACCACTACTACCACCCTTAGCCAGGGGGGCAGGATGCCCACCACTACTACCACCCTCACCCAGGGGGGCAGGATGCCCACCACTACTACCACCCTTAGCCAGGGGGGCAGGATGCCCACCACTACTACCACCCCCACCCAGGGGGCAGGATGCCTACCACTACTACCACCCTCACCCAGGGGGGCAGGATGCCCACCACTACTACCACCCTCACCCAGGGGGGCTGGATGCCTACCACTACTACCACCCTTAGCCAGGGGGCTGGATGCCTACCACCACCCTTAGCCAGGGGGGCAGGATGCCCACCACTACTACCACCCTCACCCAGGGGGGCAGGATGCCCACCACTACTACCACCCTCACCCAGGGGGGCAGGATGCCCACCACTACTACCACCCTTAGCCAGGGGGCAGGATGCCCACCACTACTACCACCCTCACCCAGGGGGCAGGATGCCCACCACTACTACCACCCTTAGCCAGGGGGCTGGATGCCTACCACTACTACCACCCTTAGCCAGGGGGGCTGGATGCCTACCACCACCCCTTAGCCAGGGGGGCTGGATGCCTACCACTACTACCACCCTTACACAGGGGGGCAGGATGCCTACCACTACTACCACCCTTACACAGGGGGCAGGATGCCCACCACTACTACCACCCTCACCCAGGGGGGCAGGATGCCCACCACTACTACCACCCTTAGCCAGGGGGCAGGATGCCCACCACTACTACCACCCTCACCCAGGGGGCAGGATGCCCACCACTACTACCACCCTTAGCCAGGGGGGCTGGATGCCTACCACTACTACCACCCTTAGCCAGGGGGGCTGGATGCCTACCACCACCCTTAGCCAGGGGGGCTGGATGCCTACCACTACTACCACCCTTACACAGGGGGGCAGGATGCCTACCACTACTACCACCCTCACCCAGGGGGGCAGGATGCCCACCACTACTACCACCCTCACCCAGGGGGGCAGGATGCCCACCACTACTACCACCCTCACCCAGGGGGGCTGGATGCCTACCACTACTACCACCCTTAGCCAGGGGGCTGGATGCCTACCACCACCCTTAGCCAGGGGGGCAGGATGCCCACCACTACTACCACCCTCACCCAGGGGGGCAGGATGCCCACCACTACTACCACCCTCACCCAGGGGGGCAGGATGCCCACCACTACTACCACCCTTAGCCAGGGGGGCAGGATGCCCACCACTACTACCACCCTCACCCAGGGGGGCAGGATGCCCACCACTACTACCACCCTTAGCCAGGGGGCTGGATGCCTACCACTACTACCACCCTCACCCAGGGGGGCAGGATGCCCACCACTACTACCACCCTCACCCAGGGGGGCAGGATGCCCACCACTACTACCACCCTCACCCAGGGGGGCAGGATGCCCACCACTACTACCACCCTTAGCCAGGGGGCAGGATGCCCACCACTACTACCACCCTCACCCAGGGGGGCAGGATGCCCACCACTACTACCACCCTTAGCCAGGGGGCAGGATGCCCACCACTACTACCACCCCCACCCAGGGGGCAGGATGCCTACCACTACTACCACCCTCACCCAGGGGGCAGGATGCCCACCACTACTACCACCCTCACCCAGGGGGCAGGATGCCCACCACTACTACCACCCTCACCCAGGGGGGCAGGATGCCCACCACTACTACCACCCTTAGCCAGGGGGCAGGATGCCCACCACTACTACCACCCCCACCCAGGGGGCAGGATGCCTACCACTACTACCACCCTCACCCAGGGGGGCAGGATGCCCACCACTACTACCACCCTCACCCAGGGGGGCTGGATGCCTACCACTACTACCACCCTTAGCCAGGGGGGCTGGATGCCTACCACCACCCTTAGCCAGGGGGGCAGGATGCCCACCACTACTACCACCCTCACCCAGGGGGGCAGGATGCCCACCACTACTACCACCCTCACCCAGGGGGGCAGGATGCCCACCACTACTACCACCCTTAGCCAGGGGGCTGGATGCCTACCACTACTACCACCCCCACTCATAGGATGGACAATGCATGACACAACAAGCACACCACAACCTAGGGAATGCAAGATTAAGACATCCCCCACCACCATGACAAGCGTGTGAGCAGGCTGTGTCAAATGCCTACAACACCGAACATGACATTGAACATACAATGTGACCCCCTAGCACATGTGCCACACATATATGTGTGTGGCACCCACAATGCAAGCAGCCCATGACCATTGTGGCAATGGGGCCTAAACCCCCATCATCACAGTGACCAAAAGGCAAGTGTGGGGTCCATAGCTGAAGCACATTTTGACCATTGTGGCAATGGGGTCTAAACCCCCATCATCACAGTGACCAAAAGGCAAGTGTGGGGTCCATAGCTGAAGCACATTTTGACCATTGTGGCAATGGGGTCTAAACCCCCATCATCACAGTGACCAAAAGGCAAGTGTGGGGTCCATAGCTGAAGCACATTTTGACCATTGTGGCAATGGGGTCTACACCCTCATCATCACAGTGACCAAAAGGTAATTGTTGACAAAGAAAGAGCTGCAACTGCCAAACTGCATGGATCATTCCTGGTCACAGAACCAAAAACTCATCTGTGGCAAAGTAGTGTATGTGTCCCATTGCAACATAAATTGGGGGAGCCAAATACTGCAGTGCAAATGAAACATTCCTTTGGCCATGTGCAGACAAACAACACCCATGGGGGCTGAGACCGTCAACAGTCATCAATGACACAATGACAGAAGTGACCATCAGAATGCAGAACCACATATTTGCACCAATGGGCACACAAATGCAGATACCCTGTGGAGACAGCAGATGTGAGGTGAACAGATACCATACCATGGCAGCAATGGGACACACAAACCATGATCACTGTGCTGACCGATGACCTAGGAGTCCCAGGGACAGCAGGGGAAACACACCAAACAACATACAGCCAATGGCACACCCAAGATATGCCAATGCAGTGGTGCAGATGCACAAACACAAACAGGCAGACCAACACTGTCATCATACACAGCAGGTGAGGGGTGGGGGTGCCAGTGTCCCCAGGCAACAACACAACACATGAGGAGAGCTGAATACCAATCATACAGATGTGCATACACTGCCACACTAAGGTAACTCATGGATCCAAATCCCCTATGTGGGCAAGCAGGCATTGACAGGTGAGAGGGAGCACAAAACACACATGTCACACAGGCACGTAGGAACAACAACTGACACAGCAAGTCACAGACACACCACAGCACCACCCCCAGGGCCCCCACAATGTGGTGACCCTGGGCTGAAGAAAAATACCACTGTGATGACAAAGCTAAATGTCGTTCACACTGTGAACCACAGTCAGGTGTCCTGAGCAACTAACTACCATCACACCTACACAAGCACAAATCAATCAGCATGGCCAGTAAGCCAAGGCCAACATGGAGGCAGGGGACTAGCCGGGCAACAACTCTCATCTGCACACACTCAAGACCACACCCCTCGACCTCCAACAATGTGCAGCAGTGAAGTACACATGCACTGGTGACATTGCACATGCACCCATTACTATTCCAGGGTGGTGGGTGGGAACGAAGGTGTAGAAACACATCACACATGGACACTCAACAAGACTCCTGAATGTCTGACACACTGCACACTACGCTGTACATGGACATGACGGCAATACCACACCGACCAATGGGATCCCAGCCACAGTCACACACCAATGAAGAAGCCAAGGTCACCCACAAAGAACACACATAGACAACAACCAACATTGCAGCCCGGACCCTAAGGAGTGCCAGCAGTCACACACACAACGTGTCACAATCACTGAAAGATAACACAAACTGGAAATCACATGACAGGGGCAAACAACAAGTGCCAAAGGGAAACCTGACTGTGACCCATCTGCGTCTGCACACAAACTCTGCCCTGACAGCAAACACACCTATGGGTGACACCCTGATGACCAGTAATGTGCCATGCACCCACATCACAGAGAACACAGGGAGAAGACTTTGGGGGAACATAGCTCAAGTCAGCAAGCATCACAAACAGGTACAACACTAGGGATCACAGCATGCGCAGATGAATGGAAGTGAACACACAGACATGCACATACAACACACACCTTGGGCGCAGGCAATGTCACACGTGTACACACTGCCATGAGGGGACTCCACTCCTGTGTGAGGAAAGCTGTGCCATATGTTGCCTCAGTAGGGCCCCATCATGTCAGCTGAGCACTTGGTCACACAATCAACAATTAGCACCAAATGAGGGCTCCCATCACATCAGCCTGGTCATGGATGTGCCAACGGAATCATCAGCACAGATACAACACACTTGTATAGCAATGTTGCACTGACTACACGGATGAGTCCCTCCCCATTGATGCCCAAACCTGCATGTCCACTGGAGATGGCAACACGGTCAGGGAAGTAGACAAATGCAACGATGGCAGGCACAACAGATGTGCAGGGGTGGAAGCCACAGATATGAAATTGCCAATGTAAGTAGGAAACCCATTGCCAAATACTGAACACATGACACCCTCAGATGCTGCTATTGATGACATGGATACACCACATGATAGGACACATTCCCCCTGGACCACATGGGTTCCTGCACAGTAACACTTCATAATCATGAGACCAGATATCACCATCACTGCAGCAAGGGCATGGTTAGCTGCACCAACAACATGTACATCTGAAGCATGAGCACTAGAGAAAAGAAAGTTGCTTTATTCAGCATATGTGTTGAGGCCAAACGAAGTCCTGAAAAAGAGCAAAGGCCAATGGCCAGTCCATTGTCAAAGTTCAAACAGGGTGACACTGGCAGATGTCACCCTACGCATGCCTGCACAATACCAGGGACAATCCACTAGGAGGGGCAACCGGGGGGCAGGCCAGGCACCGCAGGGACAGGATCAGGGCTCACCAGGGGGAGTCAGGGAAGGGGTGGTGGGTGCTGGAGAGCCACTGACAACTGCAGTGGAGGTGTCTGACATGGTGTGTGCCGGCACAACTGGGGGGCATGACACAGATGTCGTGGGTGCCGGCACAACTGCAGTGGACCCTGCAGATGGGGTGGACAGGTCCGCCACTGCAGTGCCCAAGTCAGACAGGGCGGTAGTGGACTCCACTGCAGTGCCTACCTCCAGGGGAGGAGAATGGGGAACAGGCAAGGTGGGTTGGACAGAGGGGGGACACCCTCACCACATCAGTGGCACAGACAAGCGCAGCGGGGGTGTGGTGCTGGGAGAGCAAGTGGCAGGGGGAGAAGGCCGGAGCATCTTGGGGATGGTATATCTGTGGGTGGGGGAACCTGGGGCAGGGTGTGGTGGGGGCACCTGTGCAGTGGGGGCCTGAGGGATGGAGGACGGAGACCTTGTGCCTGAGCTGCAGGGCGGTGGCGGGGTCTTGCTCTTAGCACTCCGGGGGACTTGCGGGTGGGGGCCTCAGTCCGTCTGCGCCTGGGGGAGGGTGTCCGGGGGCGAGGGGCACTCTGCTCCGTGTGGGTGGGCTTCCTCTTCCCCCGGGATGCTGGAGCAGCTTCATCGGTGGGGAAGAGGCCGAGGTCACAGAGGAAGAGCTGCTGTGACTTTGGGGTTGCAGGTGAGGCAAGGGAGGGTGCTTTGGAGGGAGAGGGAACTGAGGACTGCGCAGTGCATGTGGATGCGTGTGTGTGTGCCAGGGCCCCATCCCCTGTGAGTCTGGCTTCAGTCCCCTGAATGTGCGTGCGTGTGCGTTTTGTCATTGGCGTGTGTGTCAGTGTGCTGGATGTGTGTGTGCTGGTGTGTGCCAGTGTGTGTGTGCCTGGGATGGGTAAGGTGCTGGGGAGTGTGGATGGAGCAGAGGCAGGAGGGGTGAGGGACCGTTTGAGGAGGGACACTGCTGCCGTCAGGGAGGAGTCCATGGACCTATTGCCCCTCTGTAGGTCAGACATGCCCGATGAGATGCCCTCCATGAACGACACCAGCTGAGTCAACAGCGCGGTGTGCGCATGGAGGACACTCAGCATGGCTGTCTGCCCTACATGGAGCTGGCGAAGGAGGTACACAGACTCCTCACTCAGGGCAGCAGGGGACACAGGGGCAGGGGTGCGGTGCCTGGCCCAAAGGAGACACGCTCCCGGACATGGGAGCCTCCACGGACCTGGGGAATGGGAGCCGATGGGAGGGCGGTGGTGGTGCTGGTGGTGGCGGGGACAGCAACACTAGCTGGGGTGTGGTGGCTGCTGACACCCGCCTCCACAAGGGAGTCATCCTCCGAGTTGCTCTGGTCCTCAGCTGAGGTGGATGCTGCTGAGGACTCCTCGGTGTGGCTCCCCTCGCCCTCCGTGCCACTGGGTCCCTCCGACCACTCCTCGGCTGCTGACCCAGTCTGGCTCTCTGGCTCCTCCTGGTCCGTGGAGCTGTCCCCTTCCGTGGCCGTGGATGTATCTGCAAACAATGGGGAAACAGACAGACATCAGTCACCTGCACATAACGCACACACCACTGTGAGCACAGCACATCACAGAGCAAGCCCTGGCATCATTAGTTGTGCATTGCTAAAAGTGCACTAATTGAACAGGAGAAGTCAATTGTCAGTCTGATGCCAAGCATGGCACTCACATCCCACATGGCCTTGCACCCATCTGTCTGGTGTCTGTTGGATTGCAACACCCCAGTGTTGACACATGCACCAAGTACACAGTAGTTGGACAGTGCAGAGGACACGGTGTGGACACATCACAGCTCTTGCCACTGAGTCAGTACAGGTTTACGGATGTAAGGGATGCCCAGAGTCAAATAGGAAATGCATGTGATGCATACCAGCGACAGACACCATGATGCACCCATGTCCTGATAGCCAGCGCCACTATGGTGTGCATGTAGCACATGTCACTCCCCTGCAGGATCACCAATCAGTAGACACATGCCATGGCGGAGGCATGACTGCAAAGTCATACATCACTGTCTCAGTGATGTATGACTTTGCAGCCAGACAACAACACTCTGCACTGTGTCACAATAGTAGGTCATGGGGAATGCAAGTCCTGGAGCTGCACAAGTGCACATGTACATCCCCCCCACAACACATCCTCTTAACCCTCATCTGTCCAGGTCATACCTATTGGACATATGGGAGACCTGTGACACTACCCTCTGAACCTGAGCCCCTCACACTCTGCTGTGCATGGGGAACAGCTGCCTGAACTTCACATTTACATGCCCCAGTCTGCATGGGCAGCTGATCAGACACCTATGTGTCACACAAGTATCGTCTCCTATGGTCACATCTCCAGTGGCATGCTGAGCCCCTACCAAGAAACTCCACAGCAGTCCTGGCGACTAATCCACAGCACACTGACACAGAGGCAGACACCTGAGGGGCAAATCACTGTGCACAATGTGTCCTCTGATACACGGGAGTGGGAGTACAGAGTGTATTGTATGGCCTGGAGTAGGCATGACTGTCCAGCCCCACATGAATGAGGGATGAGCCCTGGACTGTAGGCAACTGGCTAAGTATGTGTGACACACGTCATATACATACTCCTGGGGCCCAAACATTGTTCCCACCCGCAGCATGGGTGTGTGCCAGGTACCCCAGCCACATGTGGTGGATCAGCTCAGCAATTGGACCACAGATCAAAGTAACACGCTGAATACATGTCAGAATACAGGCATTGTGTAAGCAATGGACCCACCCATGATGCCCACCACAGAGTCAGAGAAACAGATGCTGTCTCCCACCTTGAGTCAAGCAAACTGCAAGGACACAGTCCTAAGTGACAGAATTCCCTGCATGTAAGGGCCACACCTGGGTATCAGATGAGGAGTGGGCAGTGCACAATAGAGGGACATGGCTCCTGGACAACATGACTGCTGTACTGTGGCAGTTCAACCTGGCCCGAGGAGGGCACATAACATGTTAGACAGAGTACACAGTGCAGTCTTTGACTCACCCCCTCCTTGCTGCTCTCTGGCCTTCAGCTGCCCATCCAGGTCTGGAAAGACCACCGCCAGGATCCTGAGCATGTGGGGGTCAGGGTCCGTGTTCCGCCCCTCCTGCGAGGAGGCGACAGCTTCAGCTGGACCCGTGCAATCCTCCGGGTCCAGCCCCGAAGGTCCTGCCACCTCTTTTGGCAGTTGCGGATCCGGCGCTTGTAGACCCCCACGGACCGGACAGCCCGGACGATGTCCTTCCAGATCTCATGCTTCCGATGGGCAGAAGCCTGTCAGGATGACAAAGTGATAAGGACATTACTACACATGCAACATATCCGTGCATGACACAGTTGCATATACATGTCGCAATCACAGGGGCACATGGTGTACCCAGGCAGTGCACGGCTGCCCATGGACAGTTTTCCAGAAGTCACTACATGGTATCATAGCATGGGGAGTAAAACCCTGTTCAGAAGCACTGTCACTGCACCATACCTGTCCAGTGCAAGTCACTACACACTATGGGGGTGACAACTACTCAGTGAGCCTGCTAGCCAGTGGTGTGCTGACTCTCAGCCTTGCTAGTCAGACAAAATGCACATTCAGAAAGGCAGTGCACAGAACACTCACCTGCTCCCCTGGTGTCCCATACAGCTTGCTGTACTGTGGAAGTAGGCTGTCCAGCAGGGCCTGGTTCTCTTCAAGGCTGAAGGCTGGGGCTCTCTCCACAGTACGTGCCATTGCAGGGTCCAGAGGGGCAGAGACAGCAGCAGTGCAGTGGCAGATGTCGTCCTGGAGCATGTAGTGCAGGCAAGTGGGCTCTCAGGGGAACATGCAGCAATATATATGTGCTGGAGAGGCAGATACTGTCCCTTGTGTCCAAAGTGATAGGTCCAAGTCGTTTGCATCTTCTGAATATGGCCAATCCATGGAATAGCAGCACCAAAACACGCCCACAGCATCCTTCAAAATTTCAACTTCATGACATACATGATTTTGCAACATTGTTGTGGGTGACCAACTGATTTTCCAGCAACCGACTCGTTCGAATATTCGAAAACGCGTCCGTTGCCAGGCAAGCCCATTGTCAATGGGTGCGCACCGATCGGTCCATTGAGGTACAACGCGCACAGGGGTACAACGCGTACCCGCACACATTGAAAGCAATGGGCCGGCCGGAGGCACCGATCGGTCCATTGCTGTTCAACGCGCACAGGGGTACAACGCGTACCCGCACACATTGAATGCAATGGGCCGGCCGGAGGCACCGATCGGTCCATTGCAGTACAACGCGCACAGGGGTACAACGCGTACCCGCACACATTGAAAGCAATGGGCCGGCCGGAGGCACCGATCGGTCCATTGCAGTACAACGCGCACAGGGGTACAACGCGTACCCGCACACATTGAAAGCAATGGGCCGGCCGGAGGCACCGATCGGTCCATTGCAGTACAACGCGCACAGGGGTACAACGCGTACCGCACACATTGAATGCAATGGGCCGGCCGGAGGCACCGATCGGTCCATTGCAGTACAACGCGCACAGGGGTACAACGCGTACCCGCACACATTGAATGCAATGGGCCGGCCGGAGGCACCGATCGGTCCATTGCAGTACAACGCGCACAGGGGTACAACGCGTACCCGCACACATTGAAAGCAATGGGCCGGCCGGAGGCACCGATCGGTCCATTGCAGTACAACGCGCACAGGGGTACAACGCGCACCCGCACACATTGAATGCAATGGGCCGGCCGGAGGCACCGATCGGTCCATTGCAGTACAACGCGCACAGGGGTACAACGCGTACCCGCACACATTGAAAGCAATGGGCCGGCCGGAGGCACCGATCGGTCCATTGCAGTACAACGCGCACAGGGGTACAACGCGCACCCGCACACATTGAAAGCAATGGGCCGGCCGGAGGCACCGATCGGTCCATTGCAGTACAACGCGCACAGGGGTACAACGCGTACCCGCACACATTGAAAGCAATGGGCCGGCCGGAGGCACCGATCGGTCCATTGCAGTACAACGCGCACAGGGGTACAACGCGTACCCGCACACATTGAATGCAATGGGCCGGCCGGAGGCACCGATCGGTCCATTGCAGTACAACGCGCACAGGGGTACAACGCGTACCCGCACACATTGAATGCAATGGGCCGGCCGGAGGCACCGATCGGTCCATTGCAGTACAACGCATCACTGTACATGTGACTGGCATATGTCAGCATGCCTGTCTCAGATGGACATATGCCAGCCACAGATAGCTCCCAGGGAGTGAGGGGCACACCTACATCACGACAGCCTGTCCAAACCTTATCATAAGGCATGTAAGGCTGCATTTCCTATTGTGTGTATGTTGGTGTACATGTTGTCCTGTGGGTGTCACCTGTGGGCAGCCACCCCCAGGCTGTGCACGTGTTCATGGGGACAGGATCATGGGTGTTATGTGTACGTGACCACTGTGATGTGCAACTGTTCATATCTGTGCATGTGCCATGGTCACATTTCACAGTGGTGTTTGTGTATGTCATGTCACATACCCCGTGAGTCCCATGTGGGACGGTATGTTTGAGCCAGGGTGTCCCAGTGGCACAATAGTGATGGCCCTCCACAGTCTTTGTGCATGTAGTGTTTACAATGTCTCTGATTTCATGTGCACAATGGGAGACAGTCTCCACATCCACGTTGTGTGTGCATGGACTCTGATGTTGTGCGTGTGTGTCACAGACGTCCATGGCTCTCCTGCCATGGCAAGTGTGGCCACTACCTGTGGGGGTCATGTTTGTTTTGTTGTGGTGTACACATGATACTCCAGGTGATGCCAGTGTCCATGTGGCATTACAGGGTCCCTGGGAATGTGCCTGTCATTGAGCTGTGGTGCCTGGGGCACATCTGTCCTCACATGTCACTGGGGGGTGACTGTGACACAGCATCATGATATCCAATGGGCCAACCTGGGACAAATTGATGCCACCTGTAGGACCGTGTTGACAGATGTTGGCCATGTATGTACCATAAATGTCGTTCCGGTACTGCACACTTCATGTAGTTGTGCCTCATGATGATGTATGTTGGGATCTTGAGTGTGTTCAATGCCGCATATGTGGGGTGACTGACGATCTTGCTTACTTCTCCTCTGCACTGCAGGGCTCCTGCTGTCCATCGGCCATTCCCAGACCTGGCAACGATGGTGGAACGGGACAGCATCCGACGGTACCGCTTCACCAGGCAGCTGATTGAGGATTTTGCAGTGCAGTTGTCCCCACATTTGCAGCCTGGCCGGCCGTATCCTACAGCGCTGACCCCCAAGGTGAAGGTGATGGCAGCCCTACACTTCTTTGCCACCGGTACCTTCCAACATACTGTGGCGTCTGCTGGTGGGATGTCACAGACCATGTTCAGCCGTGTGCTCCGCGATGTTTTGGCGGCAATGTTGCTCTTCCTGAACCGGTACATCTATTTCCCTAGACTGCGACGACTCACTGACGTGAAGAGTGACTTTTATGCCCTGGGGAGGATGCCGCATGTAATTGGCTCCATTGATGGGACACATGTGGCTTTGGTACCACCACAGGCCCAGGAGCAGGCCTACAGGAACCGCAAGCACTACCACTCGGTCAATGCACTGGTGGTGTGTCTTGCAGACATGACCATCACACACGTGTGTGCCCGTTTCCCTGGTTCAGCACACGATGCCTTTGTGATGAGGAGTAGTCGCATCCCCAGGTTGATGGCACAGATGCAGAACCAGCGTGCCTGGCTTGTCGGTGTGTACTGACTTTGTGCCATTGTGTGTGATCTGATCTGTAGTATTCCGCCCACTTTTCCAAGTCAGCTGATGTGCACTTGTCTGTCCGTAGGTGACTCGGGATACCCCAACATGCCGTGGTTGCTGACACCCCTCAGGAACCCTGTGACACCTGCCCAGATGCGCTACAATGAGGCACATGGTCGGACCAGGAGAGTGATTGAGCGGACCTTTGGTCTCCTGAAGAGCCGCTTCCGCTGCCTGGACAAGACCGGAGGGTCCCTCCCATATGCCCCTGCGAAAGTGTGCAAGATTATCATCGTCTGCTGCATGCTCCACAACCTGGCAGTGCGGAAGGAGTTGCCTCTCATCCAGGATGACGATGACCAACATCCGCCACCTGTGGAGGATCCTGGCCTGGACCACGATGCCAGTGACGATGATGATGATGATGGTGATGGTGATGTCCGCACACAGCTCATCACCAACTTCTTTAGCTGAATGTGAGTATCCTGAGGTGTCATGTGAATGATGTGAGTTGGCATGATGTGTGGGTGGTGCTCTGGTGCTGTTGGAGTGTGTCCATGGGCTACTTGACAGGATGTGTGTTGCGATGTGTGGTGACAGGTGGGCTGTACTCCCCAACAGTGTTGACATGCTAACTTGGTTCTGGGTGGGTATCTTGTAACATGTATTGTGCATGAGTTTTGCTGTTCTGTCCTGTACTGCATTGCTTTTGACTGTGTGTCATTTCTGTCCTTCACAGGGTACTTTCAGATTCGTTTGGTCAACTGTGTCCACCGACGACGTGATTGCACATCCAGGCTGGTAGCTGTTGTGTTCCTACAGGTGATGTGCGCCACACCCATGGACTTCCTTCTGTCTACAGTTGTTGACTGTGTGCCCGCTACCAGGTGGGGTTACCTTGCATCTGTAGTGGTTACGGCATGTTGCTACTGTGTAATAAACCTGTGCTTCACTTAGTGATGTGCGTTGTCTGTGGTCACACATTTGAGTGCCATTTGCTTACTGCACCTGTGGGCTACTTGACTACAACTGGGAATGGGTGTGGTGTCTGTGCATTGCACCGTCTTCCCTGGCAACATCAGTGTAGGCAATGAGTCAGATGGCCTAGGTGTGTATGTGTTGTGTAGCCCTGGTGGTGTGTCTCCCTCATATGTGTCACGTTGCCTGTACTCACATGCCTGTGTTGTCCTTGCTGTTGCAGTTCGCATACACTGTGTAATTTTGCAGTTCATCATCCCCATAACAGCACCCACGTTGGAATCACGACAGAGGCAAGTATGGTGTATTAGTGTGTTTATTGTGATAATAGTGCATAGGATGGATTGTGCTGTACATGAATCTTGCAATCCCAAGTTCCTAGATGAATAGAAAGTCCAGGTAGACAGGATCCCCAGTATCGGGGCCACAGTTGTCTGACACATTGTTCCAACTTGTACTCCCCATGCTATGTGTGGGAGTAGTGTTGCCATCAACAGGGTGAACAGTCTGTGCACAAAGGCGAAAATCCAGAACAGGTTCAGGCTTCCTGGGAGTTGCGCTTGGCCATCAGCCTCTCACTTTCCCCTCCTCGGACGACCCCTCTTCTTGGGGGGGGCCCTCAAGTGCAGGCTGCTGCGGTGCAGGGGACTCTCCGCCAGAGTCCTCCTCCCTCCCTGTGGCAGTTGCAGTTTGTTCGGTACCAGATGTTGTTGGCACACAGGGAGGTGTGGACTGGTTGCTGTTCATCTGGCGGAGGCATTGTAAAATGTCCCTGTGCACCGCCGTCATCTCATGTAGTACATCCCACTTGGACTCCACGCGGGTCATGTGGGAGTCCACACGTGACATGTGGGAGTCCACACGTGACATGTGTGACTCCACTTGGGACATGTGGGAGTCCAAGCGGGCATGATGGGCAGCCTGCTGCTGTTTGATGTCTCTGAGGAGCCCCACTACCTGGCTGAGCTCTCCGGTGCTGGACTGGTACGCATCAGCTATGCGTACCAGTTGTGGGTCTTCATGCACACCAGCAACGTCTGCAAGCAGCGACCTCTGTCTCCCACCCCTCCCACCACCCCTGCTGACATGTGCAGTGTGTGCAGTTGCACGCACAGATAACCCTGGTCCACCTTGGGGTTGGTGGTGGTGGTGGTGTCCATGGCCCCAGGTTGGTCCAGGGTCACTGCGCTGGTGTTGTTCCTTATTCTGTCCATGTCGGCAGGGATGGTATTCGTGGTGACAGTCGTTGGAGGGGTGGGTGCAGGGGGTGCAGCTGGTGGACCTGCTGGTGCTGCAGCTGGTGGTCCTGCTGGTGCAGCATGTTGACTTGCACCGGATGTGCCAGGTTGTTCTTCATCGTCCGAGGAGGACAGAGGCTGTACGACGCCAGTGAGCTCGGCATCCTCTTGAGCCTGGGACTGGGACTCCTCAGCGTCTGCTGCTGTGTCCCTATCATCACCTGTTTTTGGGAGACACAAACAATGTATGTCATGTTTCTGCAGGCATCAGTGGTTGACACACCTGACAGTTGTGACTGTGCCTCGGGGTGCGGGCCTGTACATTGTATTGTCCTAAGTCGTCACAGTCAGGGGTTGATATTGGTGTGGCACATTGTCCTGCATTATTTGGGCATTTCTATGTATTCTCTGGGGTGTGAACATGGTCTGCATTGATTGTGTTTGGTTGACAGCCAGACCTCCTTCCCACCCACCCACCCACCCAGTCAGTTATCCCACCATGGAACGTGCTTGCATTGCAGGGAGTGTAAGTTGTCTCTCAGGATGTCAGTCAGTGGTGTCCTGCTGTTTGTTGGTGCACAGTTGGCAGCAGGGCCTTGTGCTCCCCACAGCAGTAGCCAGTGTCAGCCATCTTGTGAGTCCTTCTCCACTCCCTGTGATGTGAGCATGGTTCAGGGTGGTGTTGATGGGACAGTTGTGGGGGTGAGCTATGTCTGTGACTACGACTCCCATCATGCTA